>OY015314.1:19945078-20545078 GCA_955612985.1 Cheilosia scutellata
AAATAAATAAACTATGGTGTAAATAAATAAACTCTATAATAAATAAATAAATAAATAACATGAACGACATCACGTAGGGTAAATATCACAGCTAATAAAGCAACGGCAAGCGAGAGTGCGTCAGGATGTTACACTAAACTATGCATGGAGATCCTTTGCGTGGTAAACGCCTATCTTTTCTCCATTGAGATTTCCTATCTCGTATAGTGCACTGCCTAAGGTCTTTAACACTATGCACTTGATGAATTTCGGACCTAATTTTGCATTATACTTGTCGATTAGGCTACTTTGCCTGAAGTTTCTTTTATAAACTATCTGTCCTTCTTTGTATCTTACATTTCTGCTTCGTGTATTGTAAACTTTTGTTGCTTTTTGGTGAGCCAGCCCTAGGTTATTGAATATTTTGGTTCTAATAAGCTCTAGTTTGTCGTTGTTATTGGTTATCACAGTGTCTATGTCTTTGATCTTGTCCAATTTCCTAAGCGTTTCGTAGGCACTTGCGTGCTGAACCATTTGGGTGCCGAACACCGCGTAGTAGGGTTCAAACATGGTGGCATCGTGAACCACACTCCTCAGGGAAAACGCTACGTCGCTAACGTGCTGGTCCCAATTCCGTTGGTCCTCTTTAAGGTAAGACCTTATCTTGGACAAAACGGAACGGTTTACCCTTTCCGACGCGTTTGCCTGAGGAGAGTAGAACGCGGTGCGCACATGATTGACCCCGTACTTATTTAAGAAGCCGGCAAACAGTTCAGAAACAAACTGCTTGCCATTGTCTGAGTGGATATACTCGGGGACACCAAAGACATGAAACACTGACTCTTCCAAATACTTTACTACCTCTGCCGCCGTTGCTTTCCTAATCGGTTTTAAAAATACAAATTTGCTGAAGTGGTCTAGGACTATAAATATGTGCGTGTGTCCGTTCTTTGTCCGTGTGTAAGGTCCTAGAAAGTCTATGTAGAGTCTTTGAAAAGGTCGCTCCGTGATTGTCTGTTGTCCCATCGGCGGTCGAGATATCACATTAAGGGGCTTATTGCACTTACAAACATCACAGGATTTTATCCAGTTTTGAACCTCAGTGGCCATACCTGGCCAAAAGTAGAACTGCCTTAATTTGGCTAGCGTTTTATGTATCCCACCATGCCCTGCAGATGGGTGATTGTGTGCGGATTCCACAAGGCCCCCACGCAACTCCTTCGGGATCCACAGTTTCCAGGCTCTATCCTCTTGGATAGCATCGCCAGTCCGTACGTCGGTTCGTTTGTAAACGAATCCGTCCGAAACGCAAACGTCTGGAAGTTGGTCTTGTCTGTCGGTCACGGTTTTCCTTAACTCATCATACTCTTCTGACGAAAAGAATGGTGAGTCAAGGTCAACCTGGAGTATGTCAGTTTCAGGACTTAGCTCCTCCATATGGACGCGAGAGAGAGTATCAGGGACCACGTTTTGGACGCCCTTTCGATGCTCGATGTCGAAATGGAACCCTTGAAGCTTCAGGCTCCATCTGGCCAAGCGACCAGATGGATCCTTCTGCGTCATGAGCCATTTCAGACTCGCGTGATCTGTTATGATCGTGAAAGGCAGCCCTTCAACGTAGGCCCTGAACTTCTTGACGGACAAAACGGCCGCATAGCACTCAAGTTCCGTCACGCTGTAATTTCGCTGTGCGGAATTAAGCTTCTGGGACATGAATGCTATCGGTCGTTCGCTATTCTCTGCGTCTAACTGAAATAGCACACTCCCTACTCCTGTTGTCGATGCGTCACATTGTATGTAAAAACGTTTTTTTTTTTTATATGAATTTGTTTATTCCGTTGCCGAATTCTCAAGGCATATATCATCTTTCCTCTACTTCCTTACTCAACTCCCACTACTACTACTACCTAGTACCTACTGTCCCATTTCTCCACTTCCACTCTAACTCTCTAAGCTCTGAATCCGATCTTCTCTTCATTCAGCCTATGACGAAGATGATCTAAGTCCCTAATTATCTTTTCGACCTCTCTTTTGTAAATCTTTTGTCAGTGTTAAATGTTTTCAGTGTATGCAAATTGCAAAGATGCTTATAATAAATAATAATACCTTACCTACATAACAATACGTAAAAAAAACATATACCTAAATGATGGGAAAGCTTGTCAATGATGTCGGAAGTACATCGATTATCTAAACCCCACAACAGCTGACAGTTTAGAAAGCTGGGGACACAAACGAATGGATAGGCCAAAAGAGATGACAAAATACACAATCTGTCACCTGAACATAATAGAGTTGCAGCCGAGCCGACATACATCACATGTAATTTAAATTGTTTTTATTATTTTATTTAGGTATCTACTCAATAATTATTATTCTTTGTATGTTATATTCAGGTACGTGGACTATGTACTGCAGCAGGTAAGTGCAATGGATTTCTAATGGAGATTATCCTCTGGAACACACATGGTATGGGCGTTTCACAGGTCGGTCTCCAATGGAAATTGTTGTTTACGTTTTTTTTTTCTTTTCTAGTTACTTTTTTTTTTTTTCTTTTTCAGATGAATATGGCCCCGTAACAAGGTCTACTGAATTGTATACACCTATTAGAATTCCCAAAAATTAACACCCCTATTGTCGTCGTCTGTCGCAAACGACTGGCGACATTTGTCGTGTCGTTTGGAATTTGGTATTACGTAACTGAAACGACTCGACTCTCTGAACTCTCACATTCCACATACATTCCACAAACTATGACACATGTGGTTTGACATTTCAGTCGACGAATTTATATTTGGTCTGGTGTTTTGTTTGTGTCGTGGTTAATTATTTAATAAAACAAATCAAAAATGAATAGTGTTGAGATGTTTTTGAAAGCAGTGACGAAGAAGAAAACCAGAAAAAAGAGCTGGTAACGTTAAGGAAGGAAATTCGAACCAAATCCAATCCATTGGATTTGCCCGACGTTAAGTGGTAGAAATAAATTAAATTGGAAACATTGTGTTAATAACAATTTTTTTCAGATTTAAAATGAATGTATTTTTAAAACCACATTTTGTTAGGCCCCTTGTGAACGATTTTGCCAACGGAATATTTTTCTCCATTTCTTTTACTAAATGTTGAAATTGTCTTTTATTTGTGATTTTCATTCTAAATAATAAGTAACTCTTTTCGTTAGTTAAATATTGAATACACATACTTTTCTTAACACTTGATCACGGAGTTGTTAAAACTTAATGCAAATTATTGATATAGTTGCAGCTCTTTTTATATCCCTGTGGCACATCCGAAGGAATACAAAAAACGATACAAAGGTACTGCATCCTTCCGCTTTCTAGGTTTTTCATCATATTAATGATATGGCCTTAATTAGGCTGGTCATGTAATAACTCATTAATATTGTGCGCGTAGATTTATATGGTCCAAGACAATTCAGAGGTGGGCGCAGTAGCGCAGTGGTTAGTGTGCTGGACTGCTGTGCGAGGGATCCCAGGTTCGATCCCCGGAAATTACATCTTAGTGTTTTTTTCTACTGCGCCACCTCTCGCGAACGTCTGACAAACATCCGAGAGTATAACTGTCCTGAAAAAGTTTCTCAATTCAGCCGTTCGGAATCGGCATAAAATTGTAGGTCCCTTCCATTCGTCCCAAAAATAGAAACTCACACAAACGAATGGTTGCGAGAAGCTAGGCCTAGGGTGTCTACCGCCTGTTGCGTCACCTATTTATTTTTTTTTTAAGACAATTCAGAGATAAGGCTATGTCGTCCCATTACCGATTAACATCACTTTTGTTAGGCCTTCGTGAATGATTTTGCCAAAGGAATATTTTTCTGCATTTCATTCACTAAATGTAGAAATTTTCTTCTATTTGTTATCTTCATTCTACAAAATAACTAGAATTGTCTTTTAGTTAACTAAAAATTAAGTACATAGGCACACATATTTTTTTTAACACAATATCACACAGTCGTCCGCAACATAATCGACGACAAAAATTTATCATTTCCACGACAAACGTCGTCACAAAACGCCTCACGCGATACCGACGATCGTCGTCGAAAAATACAATCCACATTTTTTGACATTTCAGAAGCCATTTGTCGATCGTCGCCACGATAAAAGTCGTTTATTTTTAGTCGCCAATACAAAACAGTCGTGTCGTACATTAATTTATTTATTTTATTCCCTTTTTCGCATTTCTTCATTCTCTAAGAAATTGTATCCCACCTCCTACAAATTGGACAAGTTAATCGATGAAACCACACAAATAAATAGCAGACCTAAATTTATTGTCTAATTCCTTATTATGGTTTTCGAAATAAAAACTAGAAATTAAAAAAAAAACACTACCAAAATTCATATCGACGTCGGCTACTACTATACCGACTACCAATCCATATAACAATGCTCGGTGGCTTCTCGCTGAAATATACTGCTGCCAAATTGACATTTCCAAAGAATCGCACCACTTCCCCCACTCAACAATCTTTTTTCGTCACATTTGAGTATATTCCTAAAATTTTTCCGCACGTCGAGTAGGGGGGAGACGGTAAATTAATTAAACCGGCTGATTTATAAAATATTAAATTAATTATTAGCCCCGCCGTACGATTAGTGCTAATTGAATTCAGCAGGTGATTTATCGAAATAGTGCAGATCCGAGCATGTAGAGGCGCGTTTTACAGAACAATTTTCACATATCCTTGCGAGTCCTGTCGGATACAACAAAGCGAGCGTGTACCTTATTTTGCAGAAAAAATAGAAAACTTTTTTAAATAGAGGCTAAATCAATATTGTGGACATATTTTAAGGAGAATCATGGCACTCCAGGAATTATTTGAGTACACCTACCTGACAAAGGATCATCTCGCAGGATTTGATAATTATAAAGTAAGTAATTTATGTGTACTCCCAAGTGGAGAAAAGTTATGACTTGTGTTATTTTTTTTTAATTATAGTACAGTGCAAGGGATACATCTCCATTAAGTGTCCATGTGATGCATCCTTTTTGGAACTGGACTGTACAGGTAATCTAGATTGGGAATTTGTATGTGAAATTGTAAAATCAATATTATATTTGCCTTTAACGGCAGTTCTTCCCCAGATGGATCGCACCAAATGTTATGACTTTCCTTGGCTTTCTTTTTACGGTTGCAAACTTCGTCTTCCTGTCGTACTATGACTGGAATTTCTTCGCGAGTTCTGGCGAACCTGGGTACACTCCGATTCCTGAATGGGTTTGGCTGTGTACTGCTATAAATATATTTGTAGCCTACACGCTAGACGGCATTGATGGTAAACAGGCGAGAAGAATCGGTTTGTCTGGGCCACTCGGAGAGTTATTCGACCATGGGTTAGATTCGTATACAGCTGTACTGATCCCTACATGCCTGTACAGTATTTTTGCACGTTGTGATGCTTCTATTCCTCCAATTCGGATGTACTACATCTGCTTGATGGTGTTTTTCAATTTCTACGTTTCCCATTGGGAGAAGTACAACACTGGAGTGTTGTATTTGCCATGGGGTTATGATTTCAGTATGTGGGGATCAACAGCTATGTACTTGATTACCTGGTACTTTGGATATGAGTTCTGGAAGCGAGATTTACCCTTTGGCATACCTTTGGGTATCGCAATGGAGGTTTTGTTGCATGTGAGCGCGTTGGCAAACATGCCAATGGTCATCATTAATGTTTACAAGTGAGTATGCTGAATGGCATATTTTTTTAGTGCTTACAATTTATCTTTCAGTTCGTATGTGCAAAAGACCGGCAAAATGCGGCCATTCGGAGAAGCAATGCGTCCATTCTATCCATTTGCTATATTTATGGTGATTCTACTCGTTTGGCCTTGGATATCGCCATCGGGCATTGCAGATACTGACCCTCGGGCGCTGTTTATGCTGAGCGGTACGATTTTTAGTAACATCAGTGTGAGTATAAACGTATTCTATCTCTTTTTTTTTAAGTTTCGGTGAGGGTACCTATGCTTTCACTTTAGCCAATTAATCCAATTGCCATGCAGTGAATACGGTTGTTTTTTTTTTCGTTTAAAAATTCGTGGCACTTTTATGTGTGCACGTTTTAGGGCTGTGATTGTTCAATTTGTATGCGATACGATCGGTCATGGGTTACGTGTTAATATGCTTGCCACTACTAATACAGATAGAAACTAGACATAACCGAAACAAAGCAAAGTAACGTAAACTATTGATTTAGACAGCATTTATCATTATAGTCTGCCCTTCAGTTCAATCAACAGACTTTGTTTATATTGAGCTCTTGTGTCGCGTAAATATTTGGAATCTAATCTTTTTCGGCGATTGGTAGACATTCTTATCAGTATAGCAACAATTTAATCGTATGACCCATAATTAGGGTGAAGTTGACTTTGTTAAATTCTTATTAGATAATTAGTTTGAATTGGTTATTTCAATGAATCACCAATAGATGATTGTGTCGTGTTTCGGCGGTGTATGCGCAATATTTCAGTTTGTTTTGTTTTTGTTCGTAAAATAAAGCACACTTTGCAAATGTGAGTCATATGGATATGAGTACTTACGTGTATTTCCATTTGAAATGTTAATCAATGCAAGACAGGTTGGTTTTTGTTTAGGTAGTCAAACATACTTTTGATTTATATAAGTCCGGATAGAGACTTTAACAGTCACTCGAAGCGGCTGATAAACTATACGAGACTTTATCTGTCAGCTATCACTATCCGAAACCTTTGAAACCGAAAGTTGAAGCTTATCAGACATATAAATTCCGGATAGGCTATCCGAGACTTTATCAGCTAGTCTAGAAACTGGCCTTTAGAGTTGTTTACAATAATAATTGTGCAAGTGAATTCGTATCGCACTTACATACTACGAATTCAAAACAAGTAGCAACACGCGAAAAAGGTTATCAAATTAATATGAAATCAACTGACTCTTGACGGATGCACTTCCATGGCATAGCTTAACAAAATTACACTACAACAGTTGTCACAAATAAGTGACATGGATAAATAAATGTTCAAAACGTCTTTTGTAGTGTACTTATTAACTTTATTATTTTATTTAAAAAGGTAAGGGCAAGTAGCCAATTAAAAATATAGCATAAGTAGCACTCAAAAATTTCGTCTTTTTCCGTCTTCAATTAGGTAGTGTGTTTGTAATTCATTTTTCTTCAAGATGGAAGTCTCCTCTCGTCACGAAATTGGACGCTGTCAATGACTGCATCCAGTCGCATAGTTGGTGAACCTTGTCACTAGATGCCGTTGTCGACCACAGTCCCCCCTGGTAAGGCGGTTGAGATCGGCTTACCACTTTAAACGTCGAGAACGGTTATCTTCTCGTTAGAGTAGGCAGATGTTATTTTAACCACCTCTTCCAGAATAAGTTGGCGTATTTTTGGGACTTCATCCAGTCCATTCTTAATAGAGCTGTATCGGTCGGTGGTTTGAACGACATCGGGTTTGTGTCCATCTGACGTCCCCAGGAGGAAATGGTTTGGGGTTAGCGATTCGTCGCTTTTTTATTCCAGTGGTATATAAGTTAGAGGATGACAGTTAATCGCGAATAATATTTCCCTCGGAATGTTTCCCATTCAGCAATTTGATTTACATTGCTGACAAGGGAAATATTTCCATCGGAATTTATTCGCGATACCCCTAAATAGTTTTTTCCACTTCCAGCATCATACTTAGGGGTATCGTGAATAAATTCCGATGGAAATGTTTCCCTTGTCAGCAATGTAAATCAAATTGCTGAATGGGAAACATTCCCGGGGAAATATTATTGGCGATAGGGTCTACTATGAAGTAATTCATCGGATGGGTTATGCATCGGTGTGATCTCCTTGAGTATTTTCTTCACAGTTTGGATCATTCTCTCCCAAGTACCACCCATGTGAGGTGACGACGGTGGATTGAAGCGCCATTCAGTGGCCGGACTGGAAAACTTTTCGGTGATTTCGGATTGCTGCTGCATAGCCTGCTGAATTTCATTATTAGCAACGTGAAATTTTGTGCCGTTATCGCTATGAAACTGCAGTGGAATCCCTCGGCGAGCCATAAATCTTTTGATGGCCAAGATGCATGAGTCGCTAGTTAAACTCGTCGCTATTTCCATATGGACTGCACAGTTGTCATGCATGTAAATAAGACTCCCCATCGTTTTTCTGTCCTGCGGCCCAATGTCAACGCCATGGGACCGAAGTAATCGACGCCAGTGTACGAGAAGGGGCGACAAAATGTTGCTAGTCTGGCTGCTGGAAGACTTCCCATTTGAGGTGGCTGCGGAAGAGCGCGCTGATTTTTGCAATGCTGGCAGTTCTTTATTAGCCGTTTTTTATTATCAGCTATGATCCATATAGATCATCGATTTACATGCACTTACAACAACAACATGTGATCCTGCTTTTCATCGAGATCACGAAATATGATCTGAAAATTAATTCAACTATTTCTCGTTGTTGTTTCGTGGCGTTGTTTATTTCATTCACTAAATGTTGGTGTCCCTGTAAATTATAGCCACACAGTAATGTTGCCAGACCAAAATATGAAACACAGTTAAATACACAAAAAATCAATTAGCATTTCCTCAAATTTGAATAAGTTACTACTCGGACTTTCGAGATGATTTGTTTCGCTATATAGCACAGAAATATAAATGGAAATATTAGCAGTAAAATACGGTTAAATATGATGCATATTTGAACATAACATTTGAAAATAGTTTCCCCCAAAAAAATATTGAATGCTAAATGTATGCAGATTTATATCCATATGGTAACACCCCGACACAACAAGCGAAATGTCAAACTCAAATATGAGCAAGTGCAATGGAGAAATCATCGCATTGTGACGTCAGATTGTACCGTGTGGCTGCAAGATGGCTGGTGGCAATACGATATTTGTCGTAATTGGTATTGGATTTTATATGTGAAAAACAACTATTGCCACAACTTAATCAATGATCCAGTTTGTTTTATTTGTATGATCTGATCCGGATCAGATCACGCTGATAATAAAAAACGGCTATTGTCGCCTTAACAGCAGCTCGCATATAAGGTATCCAGAACCTTTTGTCTAAGTTCGTTGACGACGGTTTCAGATGCTGGAGTTGCTCATGTGTGTATTGTATAATAAGACAACAGATTGGATGGCCTCGAGGTAGTAAAATTGGCCGCTTAACATCTTATTCCGCTTCTGAAGCTGAATCGATTCGTCCATGGCACCGTAATACTCCGTTTTTGTCCAAGTAAGGTGAAAGTTTGTAGATGGAACTCCTCCTATCCAGCGTTTGTTGTTTGTCCGTAGCGTTGTTCTGCCCTGTGAGAACTAATATTTCTTTAACATAGACATCGAGTTGGGCTTGACGATAAAGATACATCTCAGCTTCTTTATATTCTTCTTTCCCGATTGTCGTGGAAGCCCTTTGCTGGAACTACGAATATTGAAAGTAAATCGGAAAACACATACCTGTGATCGAAGCAAACGCATCCAACTATAATTATACGCATGAACGAAAAGATGTGATCCAATTTGCTCTTCGGTTGTTCTATTTGCTGTAGTGTCGGCAGGCCATTCACCTTCTGGCAGCAACAAAAAACTTGGGCCGGTAAACCAACGGCTGGATGCTTCGAAAGTAAGGGTTTTTTTGCCACTTCGTTCCCTCGTCTGTGAAATTAATTTTTGTTGGTACATATCTCCAATCCTCCACGTTCGAAGACTCCAAAATTTCGGCAACACGAAAAGCTACAAATTGGCGATAGTTACGATGATTCGCCCGAATCCAACACAGAACCGGTTTAGAATCTGACCAGAACACCTTGCGAGAGACTACCACTGAATGCCCTTTGGTAATGCTGTTGGCAAAGCAAACTCCTAATCTTGCTGCCTCAAGTTCTTAACGTGGTATAGATACTGCATTTCTGTTTAGCTGAATCACCTCCAAGAGCACTAACTACGTCGGATGAGTTGGAGATCCATTTTCCAATATAGAATCCGCCGCGCTCTTGAATCCACCTCACTATGCATTTTACAGCTCTCGGATAATTATCAACGAAGTCGTGGGCGTTTTTATTTTTCGCTCCGAATGTCATCACTTCCATTACACATATATACATCAGGATTCCGTTGCGACTCATTCTGGGTCCAGAGAAAGCGTTGCGAATGTTGATCTTTTTGTTTGATGCGCACTTGATGATACATTTCACGTATATCACAGCATACTGCTATCCTTTTTTCTCGGAACCGACGTAGCACACCTAGCAGTGACGTCAGCTGGTCGGGCCCCTTCATGAGGACGGAATTTAAGGAGATTCCCTTCACTTTGGCGTCGGCATCCCATACTCAGCCTATCACAGAATGAATGCCCCTATTATGTTGAGTTGAGTTGTCTTCAATTCAACTCAACTTTCACACAACCCAAACTAACTAACAATTTATAGACAACCCCTGCCATTTTTGTTGTGTTTTGACAGACAACTTTTCTATCAAGGTTGTGTATGACAATACGGACAATACCGAATTTTGAATTACATAAAACCGAGAGACAACTCAACTTTAGTTATAGGTGTCTTACATAATAGGGGCAAAAGGCTACGATACGACCTACGAAAAAATTACTTCACAAAATCCGAATGGAATCCACAGAAGCATTGCATTAACCGCTCTCATTCTCATTTTCGAAATCGAGTCGTTCCGGACGCAGAATGTTTCGATGTTGATTTTGCGCTTACTGATTTATTTTCGATTGCTGCAGCCTTGGTGCAGCCGTCGCACATCCATTCGCGATTTTTATGCTTTCGTCGACTGCAACGCATACAAAATGAAACCATAAGTCGCACGCATCGCATTGCACCATATCCGGGGCATACCTGGGAATAGTGCACTAATTTGATAGTGCACTATTCAATGCACTAGAAAAATCAAATCCAGTGCTAATGAAAGTTCGTTTGCACTAGCACTGAAAATTTCAATGCTAATGACATTTCATTTTCATTAGTTCAGTGATACTTAAATTTCAATTGCATTACCTACTTAGAAAGTTTTATATCTATCTTATATAGTTAAATAATATTTTTGTTCAACACCTTACATATTATAACATATTACATGCATCTCCGGTGCGGAAAACACATGCCAGTCACCGTCGACATACGAATATGCCAACTTTGAGACAAAACGTGCATGCAGTGTACTTAACATACTTTTCACACATGCCACAATATATAAAACGTGACATATTTTTTCAATATGTCGAGTAATTATCGTGACGTCAGAGTGGCATGCGTATATCGTGTTTGGCATGTCGTGTACTCGTAGCTTTATAATAGAGTAGGTACACAAATCGAGTTTGAAGTCAATATGATGAAAAATAAAAATGGTCCCATACAAACTTTGACCCCTCCTTTTACCCCTTTAGGGGTTGAATTTCGAAAAATCCTTCCTTAGTGGTTTCACCTTTCTAGAGCAAAGGGTTTAGGCTGGGCGTTGATGATGAGTCAGTCGGAATCTTCATTTTTATATAAGATAGATATAAAACTTTCTAAGTACTAATGAAAATGAAATGTCATTAGCATTGAAATTTTCAGTGCTAGTGCAAACGAACTTTCATTAGCATTGAAATTTTCACTGTTAATGAAAGTTAACTTTCATTAGCATTGAAATTTTCAGTGCTAGTGCAAACGAACTTTCATTAGCATTGGAATTTTCAATAGTAGTGCAAAATCAATGGTAGTGCTTAAGTACCCAGGTCTGATCCGGGGTATAGACTGCTCTACACAAATTGCAGCTGAAAGTTTCTTCATTTTCCATTTCTATTTTCTTTGACTTTTTACGACCTGTGGTTTTGAGTGTATCGCCATCTTGTTCCTTTATATGTGCGCAATTGGCTTAATTCACGAGACAATTTTGAGAAATGACACAAATAAGTGACATGGGTAAATAAATGTTTAAAACGTCTTTTGTAGTGTACTTATTAACTTTATTATTAAAGGTAAGGAGCCAATTAAAATATAATATGCTACATAAGTAGCACTCAAAAATTTCGTCTTTGTCCTCTTCAATTAGGTAGCACAAACCATAGGGAACTAGACCGTCGATTTCCGTGCACCTACCCGATTCTCCCCGGAAAAAAATGACCCTGGTGAAACCTTGTAAATGTCAAAATTAATGGCGGCAATGATTTTCCATGCTATACCATGGGCCCAGGATTTTTCAAGTATGCATGCGCTTCTTTGATTTTGTACAGCACCAATACATGAAAAATCCTGGGCCCGCAGGCAGCTTGTAGGCAAAGTCCGTTATGTGGGAGGAGTCATTTCAATTCATTTTTCTTCAAGATGGAAGTCTCCTCTCGTCACGAAATTGGACGCTGTCAATGACTGCATCCAGTCACATAGTTAATGAACGTTGTCACTAGATGCTGTTGTCGACCACAACTGTTTTGTTAAATTGAATTTAAAATTTTGACGGAGGCCGTTCTATAATACATAATTCTAAACCTTAATTCTGGATTATAAAGGCATAAATTAATTTTTTGTATTAGACATTTGTGGGGCAAAATTAAATTCAATACATATGTACAAGTACATACATATATGTATGTATGGATTTCGTTTCCGAACGCCGACGACCGTCAGAGGGTTAGTTTCATTGATATAATTTGTTGTAACAAAAATCAATTGCCTCCATTCTAGGTTGGGAGGTATTCTATTGACTCACTTTTTGGTATAAGCAAATTGTCGGCTATTTGAAGGTTTTGAATGTTGAAAGTTGTGAATGTTCTTATATAACCAAAGATATGTTTCAAGTTTGCTTACTTATCGAACAGCCGACTCGTAAGGAGCTTCTACCTAAGCAGTGTCTTCCATAAATGCTAATCTGGGTGATCACAGAATCCGTCGTATTCGGAATTTTGCTACGAACCCCGAAAGAACTATCACGTCGTAGTGGAAATTTTGCTACGAACTTAATCCGTCTAGTTGAAATGTTTGCTACGAATTTAATGGCCAAGCCACAATGGCGCTTTGCGGCGTGCGTGCGTTGACAGATAGAGTAGAACCAATGCTTTCATATGGTGCAAGCCAGAATGCGGCTTCAGGCTTCGGGTCGCGTTGTGATCGTAAATATCGTAAAGTTCAACGCGGCGCCCAAGTAGAGCAACTTTCTACTTTCAGTGGCGTTGGACGGCTTTGACGTTTTCTTTCGGTTTAGTTTGTTCGATTTGATAATATTTAAAGTGTTAGAGCATATGCCGTTCATTGTTGGAGTTGCATGGATTCACTTAGGTATATACGTACCTACTCGTTTTTAGTAGCCTATGAGGTATTTTCAATACAAATTATTTATTTATTTTACTTTGTGGAAATGACGAATATTATTTTTGTTGTAATGCTACTAGTGATTTCTTTAGATTGTTGATAAAAAAAATATGTGCTCAAATGTAATGTACACGCTTTTGATATTTCAATTTTGTCTGAAACTACTCTATTCTTCATACAATTTATTAACGAGATAAGCATTTTTGTTTAGAATATTTATAGTTTCTTTTTCTAGTTGAGGGTAAATCTAATTTCCTGCGATGTGCAAATGATAGGTATTATTTTATTACTTGGTTTACCCGCCCAGATTTGCTCGTGCCAATGAATTGCATTGCTTAGATATATTTTTTATTGTCCATCGGGGCAATGCACATGAATATGCGCACCTTTGTCCGACGTTGACCCAACTTCACGGGAATTCTCTGGCCAATAGATATCGAAGATTCCCTGTAAATTTGAACTCAATCGGCTGGTAGGGTTTGAAGTCCGTACATAGGAACATAAAAAATTTCTGGACAAGACAGCGAAGATCTTCGCGGAAATATGTATAGCAAAAAATGACCCTAATTAGGTCATAAAATCCTTTCAATATGCATTGTCCGATGGGTGACCGGATGTGGTAAGAACCCAGCGAGCGACGAGAAGAAGTACCTGCGATCGCAATCGTCCGAATGTCCAGCATACCACCAAATGTATACATATAATTGAAATAAAATATAAATATAAATTGAAAAATCAGGTAAATCGTCGGTATCCATATTTGAGAATTTATTAATAGGGGTTTTTTTAAATAGCCAAACCAAGTTTTTAACAAAATTGCACTTCTCTATTTAAGTGACTGAACTTCTTTCCACAGCTCAGATAAATGCTGTCCATTTGGTAATATTGCTCACTTAAATCGTTTTACAAGAAGTATTAGTAATCAATTCACAATTTTAAGGGAAGGGATTTTCGATGTAATTTACCCATATTTTCTCAACTAAACTAAAAATCTACCTGTCTCGCCTGAAACGCCTTTCATGTGAAGGCATGCACCTGTGTACATTGAATGCACAGGCAATTCTTCCACAAAAATATTCCACGACAATAAAAGTGAAAATACATTTTATTGATATTTATTTATGAATTTTTTTTACTATTTTTAACAAATTTCCTCTTAATTCATGCATTAAAATAACAATTATAAGCAAAAAGGAGTAGTTGCATTCTGCTCTGAATTCGTACATAACGTACGTACGCAACATAAACCAAACAGAACTTTCAATCTCTCCTACTCTAATCTCTCAAAGCGCCAACGCTCTGAAGCGCCATTTAGTTTTGGAAAAGTGCGGCTTGCGCGCGTTGACATAAAGTACGGTAAAGTTTCTAAAACGCCTGTCAACGCACGCAAGCGGCAAAGCGCCATTGTGAATTGGGTATAATTCATAGCAAAAATGTCCACTACAACGAATTCTGTGATAGTTCTTTCGGCGTTCGTAGCAAAATTCCGAATACGACGGATTCTGTGATCACCCAGAATATAATATAATGTACTAGCGGACACGGCGAACTTCGTCTCGCCCCAATTTAACTCCTTCAGATAAACTCCAGAGTGATAACAAAACACAGATAGTTAACATTTGAATGTGATTTATTTGAATGGAATCGAAATCAGTAGAGAGCGATGTGATATAAACAATGTTTTTCGATTTGTTTCCCGGCGCAAGAACAAACAACGAAGACGGTTTGCCAACACGGGAACAGGCAACGTACAGCTGACCGTGAGAAAAACAGGGAAATTCGAGAATAATCCCACAGACTTCCAACCATTGGCCTTGCGATTTATTGATTGTCATCACAAAAGCCAATCGAACGTGGAACTGAATCCGCTGTATTGGAATGGAAGATCAGTTGGAATAATTGGAATTCGTTGCACAATTCGGATGATTCAGATTCCGCAACATGATTATGATCGATCCCACCTTCAGCTGTATATTATGCAACCCAATTTGATAAGCTCACTTTTTACACGCAAACTAATTTTGAAAAAATGATCGAATTGATAATTATCGCATTGAATTTCAATTGATCGTAATGCTTGTACCGTTTGCGGATGTGATGCGCGATATACGACTATCCGGAATCAGTGTAGTAATACGCAAAACTCGAATCAAATGCAGCAAGGAAAATATCACATTTGCTCAATAGATAATCAGGCCTATTCGGTAAAATCTTTTATACTCACCCCTATCGTGAAATCCGCTATCAAAATCGCAATTCTATTTGAACGTTTTTAACGATACATTGAAACTCATTCACATTACCCATACGGGGAACTGTTCACTTTGCGATTTTGACGATACCAAAATATTGTTTTCCGTGAATAATTCCCCCCGGCGGATTCCACGATAGGGGTGACTGTTATGAATTATCTGATATGAATCATAAAAGATCTTTTATACATCGTATTCAGGGTTTCAAACTTTTATGAAAATCTGTTATGGAAGTTCGAAACTTGAAAATCTGTTACGAAGCTGTCAAAACAAACCGCAGAGTTTTTTTTATACATAGACGGTAGCCACCTGATCAAATTTGTGCAAAAAACATATTAAAATGCAGTCTGAAAAGAGTATGTTTTGAATTATTACAAACTAAATAATTGTGTAATAAATACTGGAACACCTTTTTAGGAAAAAGACAACAAAAAACCACGACAAGGCAAAAATAAATATATTGCTCTTACATGGAGCAAAATCCAATTAGAAAACTCTATTTCAAATGAGTAACCAACTGAATCGATCTCGTTGGGATGCGATAAACCAAAAACGTGTTCCTATTGATACCCGATATGAACTGTATCCGTAAAAATGTAGTGTCGCGAGAAACTTTACATCGTCATCATAGGAAATACAATTTACCTGCATTTGAAAGGAAATTGTTGTATTGTAATTGTTCCAATTTGTTCATTAGAATTCTGCATACTCAAACACCTTATCCAATCTGAATAAAACGCACTTTAGGAAGATCAAATTGATTATTATTTATACCCAATTCACAATGGCGCTTTGCCGCTTGCGTGCGTTGACAGGCGTTTCAGAGACTTTACGATACTTTATGTCAACGCGCGCAAGCCGCACTTTTCCAAAACTAAATGGCGCTTTAGAGCGTTGGCGCGTTGAGAGATTAGAGTAGGAGAGATTGAAAGTTCTGTTTGGTTTCTACCCCATTCACAATGGCGCTTTGCGGCGTGCGTGCGTTGACAGGCGTTTCAGAGACTTTACGATACTCTATGTCAACGCGCGCAAGCCGCACTTTTCCAAAACTAAATGGCGCTTCAGAGCGTTGGCGCTTTGAGAGATTAGAGTAGGAGAGATTGAAAGTTCTGTTTGGTTTATGTTGCGTACGTACGTTATGTACGAATTCAGAGCAGAATGCAACTACTCCTTTTTGCTTATAATTGTTATTTTAATACACGAATTAAGAGGGAATTTGTTCAAAATAGTAAAAAATTCATAAATAAATATCAATAAAATGTATTTTCACTTTTATTGTCGTGGAATATTTTTGTGGAAGCATTGCCTGTGCATTCAATGTACACAGATGCATGCCTTCACATGAAAGGCGTTTCAGGCGAGACAGGTCGATTTTTAGTTTAGTTGAGAAAATATGGGTAAATTACATCGAAAATCCCTTCCCTTAAAATTGTGAATTGATTACTTTGTGGAATACTTCTTGTAATACGATTTAAGTGAGCAATATTACCAAATGGACAGCATTTATCTGAGCTGTGGAAAGAAGTTCAGTCACTTAAATAGAGAAGTGCAATTTTGTTAAAAACTTGGTTTGGCTATTTAAAAAAAATTCCTATTAATAAATTCTCAAATATGGATACCGACGATTTACTTGATTTTTCAATTTATATTTATATTTTATATCAATTATATGTATACATCTGGTGGTATGCTGGACATTCGGACGATTGCGATCGCAGGTACTGCTTCTCTTCGCTCGCTGGGTTCTTACCACATCCGGTCACCCATCGGACAATGCATATTGAAAGGATTTTATGACCTAGTTAGGGTAATTTTTTTGCTATAATTCCGCGAAGATCTTCGCTGTCTTGTCCAGACATTTTTTTATGTTCTTATGTACGGACTTCAAACCCTACCAGCCGATTGAGTTCAAATTTACAGGGAATCTTCGATATCTATTGGCCAGAGAATTCCCGTGAAGTTGGGTCAAAGTCGGACTAAGGTGCGCATATTCATGTGCATTGTCCCTGTTCGTGTGGAGGCCCCAAATTAAACAAACTCCTCATTTGTTCTAATGATTTTGAATGTTTTATTTCTGAAAATTTAATAGTTTTTACAGAAAGAAAAGTTTGTTACAAAAATGCTTACAATTACTTGTGGCCTCTTAGACTGAATTTACACGAATGAACAAGAAAGGCATGAGAAATATAAATTTGACATTTGATTTGGTTTTTGGTTGCACAGGGCTGTTATAAATTTCCTCTGGCTCTAAATATTTGTGGTCAGCTCACATTGCGTTTGCTGCATTCGGAACATCCCGCCCCCCGTGAATCGCTTCCGTCGATGCCAGAAACGATTCTTCAAGGCTTGTGCGATTCTCCATTGTTTTCTTAGACAGGTTGACGCATCTTGTTCGGATCCTGGAGTTTGGGTTGAGTTCGCACATCCTAAGATGAAATGGTTGGGCGTAGGCGGTTCCTCTTCTTCAGATGTTAGCGGCAGATGAGTTAATGGCCGCGAGTTGACGATGTTCTCGGCCTCGATTATAACGCTTCGTAAAGTTTCTTCTTTGGGCACGGTTTCCTTTAAAGTCACATGGAGTACTCTTTTGACGGACCTCACCAGTCGCTCCCAGCATCCACCGGCACTAGGGTTCGATGGGCAGTTGAATGTCCACTGGATTCCTCTTGACGACAGGTGTGTCTGGATAGCATCTTGGTCGAACATGTCCACCTTCTGTTTCAGCTCTTTTTCCGCTCCGACAAAATTCGTCCCGTTGTCACTGCGGATTCGTACGGGTACACCTCTCCTATTTACGAAGTTTCGCAAGCAGATCAGGAAACCATCTGTAGACAGGTCCGTTGCCACCTCCAGATGAACCGCACGAATAGTTAGACAGGTGAAAGGAGCTATCCAGCGTTTTTCCCTTCGCCTTCCGATAGCTACCAAGTAAGGTCTCATGAAGTCCACTCCCGTAAACGTAAAGGGCCGGACAAAGGGAGTTAGACGATCCGTTGGGAGCTGACCCATTTGTGGCGTCGTAGGCTTTGCATACTTCATCTTGCAATATTGGCACTCCCGCGCTATAGTCTTGGCAAGTGTCCTTAGGTGTGGTATCCAGAAAGAGCGACGCACTTCACACACGACAGTCTCCGTATTTTGGTGATGAAAACGCTGATGAATATGTCTTACAATAAGCTTCGACAACCAACACTCCTTTGGTAGTATGACTGGTCTTCTTGTTTCCACTGGAACACACACGGCTGAATCGATTCGTCCACATAATCGAATAACATCGTTTTCGTCTAAGCAGGGAGTTAGGCGGTATAGTTGGCTTGATTTTTCGATCTGTTGCCCTAGCGTCAGAGCCGTATAGTCCTCTGTATAGTACTGCTTCTGCACCATACGGCATAATGCAATTTCGGCATATTGTAGGTCAGTAGCGCATAGTGATTTGCATTTCGATCGGTGACTAATACGCCATCGAAGCACCCAGGCCACAACACGTTTCAACTTTAAGAAACAAGAAAATCTATTTAGGTCGATTCCAGAACTACTTACATGGAGATGGAAGATGTCACTTCTGCAGTGCGCACGAGTTTCTTCATCATCTGATTGGTTCGAATCAATTTCACCATCGGGATTCTTTGGCCATCTCGTTTCATTCGATAACAAAAATTCTAGGCCAGTTATCCATCTTCCTCCTGGCTGGTAACTGGTCAGGTACTTAGCTCGTGTAGCTATATCAGCAACGTTTATTTTGGTGGGGATCCAACGCCACTCGCTTACTTTCGACAGCTCTAAAATTTCAGCGATTCGATGGCCGACGAAAGGCTTATATTTTCGGGGGTTTGCTGATTTGATCCAGGACAGCACTGTTCTTGAATCGCTCCAGAAGATGCACTCGATTGCATGCATATTGTGGGACTGGAGAATCCTTCGGCGAAGTCGCACACCCAAGATTGCTGCTTGCAGCTCGAGACGGGGAATCGATGTAAGTTTGAACGGGGCACATCGCGTTTTGCCAGCTACAAATGCAACTGTTACATTACCCTTCTGATCGACGATTCTCCAGAACCCAACTGCAGCGAACGCCTCCTCACTTGCGTCAACGAAGATATGTAGTTGAATATCAGCGGCCGTGGACACCTGAGTAGCATAACAGCGCGGCACACGAACTCTTTTAACTGCTTCCAACATCGAAACCCATTGCCTCCATCTTCGTTGCATACTAAGCGGTATCTCCTCATCCCATGTGGTGCTTGTCTTCCATAGCGACTGCAACATCAGCTTTCCATGGATTGTAAAATCGGCCAATAATCCAAAGGGGTCGAAGATGGACATCAGTATACTAAGGCACTCTCTCTTTGTGGGAAATCGTTCGCCATTTACAATTTTCGGGTTAGTACGATGAAAATTGAGATGAAATATGAAGGCGTCATCCGACGGGATCCAATGCATACCAAGAATCTTCTCCGATTTGTTCTCAATATCCATATTGGCCACGGACTCTAGTGCACACTGCTTTCCCCGTAGACTGTTGAGCAGCTTAGACGAATTTGACGAAAACTTGCGAAGCTCGAAACCTCCACTGAGATGAATTTTGATGACGTCGGATGTTACAGCTAACGCTTCTTCTTCATTTTCGAAGCTGCACACTAGATCATCGACATAGTGGTTTTCTATTATAGTTTTTACGGCTTGAGGGAATTCACTGGCAAATTGTTGAGCATTGTAATTCTTGACGTATTCGGCAGAGCAAGGTGAGCTGGTGGCACCAAAAACCACCACTTGCATCACGTAAGTATTCAAAGTCTCAGCTTCGTCCCTCCATTGCCACAAAAATCTTTGTGCATCCTGGTCCTCCTTCCTGATGGTGATTTGATGAAACATCTCGCGAATGTCTGCACACACTCCGATAGGCTTTTCCCGAAATTTGTGCAGAACCGCTAACAAGTCTTGGCATTGTTCCGGACCCTTCAGCAAAGACGAGTTTAGCGAGGTCCCATCGACTTTGGCTGCAGCATCAAACACCAATCGCAATTTACCTCCTTTATTTAAGTTACGAACGCAAAAATGCGGAAGGTACCATGTCCGCGGTCCTTTCACCTTTGCTTCATCGGCTGACAATAAGCGTGCGTAACCCTTGGCTATGTATTCCCTGATGATATTCTCGTAATCGGCAGCGTACGAAGAATCCTTCAGAAAGGTGCGTTTGACAGATGCTAGACGTTTCTTTGCCATAGGCAAGCTATCAGGCAGCACAATATTGTCTTCCTTCCAGAGAAGTCCGGTTTCAAAACGGTTATGCAATTTGATGGTAGTATCTTGTAGTATTTTTCTGGCTCTCATATTATCTGGAGAGTCCTTAGGCACAAACGATGAAGTGGCATCCACGCTGTCCAATGCAAAGTAATCGTTGACCAATTGTGATAGTTTGTCGCTGTCTTCAGTAATATGGTTCACGGATCCCTCTTCGTTGCTATGTGATCCACCATAAACCACCCACCCGAGCAAAGTTTGCACAGCAACGGGTCCATCTGGATCGCAAAGCACTGTTGAAGTTCCCATTATCAGACGCCAGTTGTCCAATCCTATTAAAATTTCTGGCACGGCATTCTCAAATCCGCAAATAGGAAGAGATTTCACTTCATCGCTGCATTTCAGCTTATTAACGTCCATCGTTTGTTTTGGTAGCGAAAGGCCTTTGTATGTACGTACCTTTTTCATCTCATAGCGCTTGCTTCCCTCAGCGACTCCACTTATCTCCAAGTTGACAAAACTCGACGGCTGCGAAGTTCTGTTTTTACCAATCCAGGTAAGTGACATTGTTTGGCTCCTTCCAGTTAGTCCCAATTGCGAAGCGATGCTGTCATTTATTATTGTCACCGACGATCCATCATCTAAGAGTGCGAATGTACTTACAATACCATTTGGCCCATACAGTTTTACAGGTAGCACTTGAAATAAGATCTTTGTTTTAGCGGCGGCATGTGCATGTAAGTTGGGATCTTGGTCTGGTTCTTGATTTTCCTTTTCTTTTGATTGCACTGACTGTGAAGGTTCTGCTTCTGGCTGTCGCATTTCATGGAGTAGACGATGATGAAATCGACCGCATTGATCTGCATCGCATCGCTTTTTAGAACGGCACTATGAAACGATATGCCCTGGCACTAGGCATGAAAAACACACACGCTTATCTTTCACTATCTTCCACCTATCGATAGTATTATTTTTCAGAAACACTGCACACTGGGATAAACTATGCCCTTTGGCACACAATGCACACACCTTAGCTGACTTAGTTGGAACTGATGTAACTCCCTTCTCCACAGCATGAAAAAGTGTCCCTTTATCCTGACGACTACCTCTTGATGCTTTGCTACCCGCTGGATATGGAGAACACAATGCTAAGCTGGCAAATTTAGCATACTCCTGCATCCATGCACTAAATTCTTTTAAGCTGGGGTACGGTTGAATGTTGTATGAGAATTGTGCCCATTCTAGTCTTTTCGGCATTGCTAATTTCGAAACCAGTTCCTCCAAAAGCATGGGGTTTGACAAGTGCTGTTGACTTCTAGTTGATTCCATGAGCGTACACAAATTTTGTACCTTTGTGGCAAATGGCACAACCATATCTAGGCGGTTATCAGGAATTGTAGGCAATAACCTCACTTTTGAAAGCTGGCTTCTGATGAGATGTTCAGGGCGACCGAAACGGAATTGCAATTGTTCAATCACGACTGGAACATTGCTGGGATGGATCAAAATGGTTTCGACTGCTTCTCTGGCTGCACCTTTGAGGCTTTTATCCAGTCGAAACATATTCTCCAGTGGTGTGTACTCGTAGGCGGTGGTAGACTCATTGAACGAGGCGATAAACATAGGCCATTCCTCTGGCACGCCATTGAATATTGGCAGATCGTACAATTGAGGTCGCTGAGGTCGTCTTGAAGGATGTGGCGATGAGTAAAACTGAGATGGCATTGACTGTGGTACTGTGTAGATCTGATTTGACATAAGCTGGGTGGTGGTACCTATTTGGCTCGACGTCGGCTGGGTATTTGCATAAAGATGACTCGGTGTCGGCTGGTGGGTAGCCATTGAATAGGTGTGGCTGCTTACTGGCCCCGTAGCTGGTACGTTCGAAGAACTTATAGCTGGCTGAATTGTTGTTCGTGGATATTGGTTTCTCTCGAATTGAGAGGTATACGCATAACTTCCTTGTTCTTGCATTTCTAATGAAGGTTGGCTAATACTAGAACTAGATAGTGTCCCCTGGAGGAACGAACGCTCCCTATTACTGGCATTTAGTTGTGACATGAGGCTAGCGAATTGTGATTTCATGTCAGACAACTGTGCAGACAAAATTGCGTTAGCCCTTTCCAAACATTTCACCCTATTGCTATCGGCATCAAACAATTGTGGCTGGATTGCATCAGCAGCAGTGCCTAACAAATCTATACTGTATTCCGCGGGGGCAGAAATGGTGACTGATTTTGGCGGCAGGCTGCCAGTAGAAACTATATTTGTCACATTGGACGCTGAAGCCGAACTCGTAGCAACATTATCTAGCAACTGGCTGCTACTAGATTCTGCAAGAGAAGTATCGCATTCGCCTAACTTGGCAGGCGGGATTCCTTTTGTAGAACGGTTACTTCTTCTAAACGGCTGATTTATTGGCATGTCCATTTCTTCCATTTGGTTCAACTGGTCTCCGTTAACTTCGGGCTGTAAATTTTCCGAGTCGGCAGACGTGACTCGGTTATTTAACGGGACCAACCCGTTACCGCTTGGCGGCGGTGAATGGAGAACCATGGATCTGCTGATTACTTCTCAAAGTAATTAAATAAAATTTTGTTCGTGTGGAGGCCCCAAATTAAACAAACTCCTCATTTGTTCTAATGATTTTGAATGTTTTATTTCTGAAAATATAATAGTTTTTACAGAAAGAAAAGTTTGTTACAAAAATGCTTACAATTACTTGTGGCCTCTTAGACTGAATTTACACGAATGAACAAGAAAGGCATGAGAAATATAAATTTGACATTTGATTTGGTTTTTGGTTGCACAGGGCTGTTATAAATTTCCTCTGGCTCTAAATATTTGTGGTCAGCTCACATTGCGTTTGCTGCATTCGGAACAGTCCCGATGGACAATACAAAATATATCTAAGCAATGCAATTCATTGGCTCGAGCAAACCTGGGCTGGTAAACCAAGTAATAAAGTAATACCTATCATCGGGAAATTAGATTTACCCTCAACTAGAAAAAGAAACTATAAATATTCTAAACAAAAATGTTTATCTCGTTAATAAATTGTATGAAGAATAGAGTAGTTTCAGACAAAAGCGTGTACATAACATTTGAGCACATATTTTGTTATCAACAATCCAAAGAAATCACTAGTAGCATTACAACAAAAATAATATTCGTCATTTCCACACAGTAAAATAATTAATTTGTATTGAAAAAACCTCATAGGCTACTAAAAACGAGTAGGTACGTATATACCTAAGTGAATCCATGCAACTCCAACAATGAACGGCATATGCTCTAACACTTTAAATATTATCAATTCGGACAAACCAAACCGAAAGGAAACGTCAAAGCCGTCTAACGCCACTGAAAGTAGAAAGTTGCTCTACTTGGGCGCCGCGTTGAACTTTACGATATTTACGATCTCAACGCGGCCCGAAGCCTGAACCCGCATTTTGGCTTGCACCATATGAAAGCATTGGTTCTACTCTATCTGTCAACGCACTCGCGCCGCAAAGCGGCATTGTGACTTGCCCATAACAGAAAAATGGATAAAAGATTTTGCCGAATAGGCCTAAATGACAATGCGAAAAGGACACCTGGCGCCATCTATTATTTATGTCGTTAACTTCTCCACCCAAAATGCACACAAAAAGTCTTTTATCACAATGAATTTCACAATTATCCGAAATTGTTCAAGCTTCCAAATAAATACATTTTTCGCGTTTTTCCGGAATTTTCCGAGTTTTTCACTAAGAATTTTCTATTTTTCCATTTGAAAAGCCATTCCGGAACAATTGCACACAAAATTCCATACAAAGAATCAATTTTCGCTTTATCCAATTTTCCGGAGGGGTTTCCCAAATTTTTTTTCGTAAAAACCTTCTCCTGGCAATTACGAACAACTGAAAAAAAATTGAGCCATATCGGTCCAGCCGTTCTCAATTGATGAATTACTATACATTTCTGCCACCATTTTTATATATATAGATTTATATTTAACCGCCACAATTTTAGGTCATAATATATCATTTTATATAGAACATTTCGACATATATGTATATGGTATATCATATTCATTTGAGGAGTATTTTTTTGAGAATTTATAGCTAGCTCACTTTTGCTTTTACATGCAAAACCAAAAGTGGGTATAAAAGTGGCTATAATTAACGCAGTAACAAAGTGGAGATAGGAAAGTTGAAAAATTGCATTCATAGATGGCGGTGTTGTAAATAAGGAGGAATTATTTTTTCTTCCTTGAACGTTGAGAGCGGCTATTTGTCACTAATGTGTTGATTGTTGTATGAATTGGTAAATATTTTGCAATTCTCTGATTGGTTGAAATGCATTTATACATTTTAATTAGGGATGTTACGGAGGTGGTTTTACCGGAGTCGGAGTCGGAATCGGAAGCCTCATACTGACCTCCGCGGAGTCGGAGGCGGAGGCACAAATTTAAAATGTAAAAATTGGAAAAATCTATTTTTATTAGAAAATTAACATAAAAAACCCAATATGGTATTGTCACTTCAAAATGGGTAAATTATCTTTTATAAACAGCAACTTAGCACTGCTTTGTTGCCATCCAATCTGTTCCGTAGTGGGTTACAAATCAAACCAGCTGCACTGAATATTGTTCGCTCGGAACGGTCCCTGGTGCAGATGACAACAATTGTCGCACGATTAGCTTCAAAACCTGGCTTCAATTTCACTGAAATAATTTCATACTACACTAATTGTTTTAGGCTTCATAGTAGTTAATAACGGGAAGTTATCTGTTTACTAAACCAACAAACCAAAATAACTAAATCACACGTCTCACAAACGCACTCTCAACTTCAATGCAAATCTCATGTAATCCTGGGTTTCCACTTGTCGATTTGAAAAAATTGGCAATTGGAAATAGCGAATAATTGCTTTTCAATGAATTGATTAACAGCATTTGTTAATAACTGACAAAGAAACCACTGGACAAGTGGAAATAGCTGAATTGTCAAACAAAATGTCACTTTGTCTATAATTGACAGTGAAAATTAATTGGCATCGAGTTCATAAGTTGGTCAATCAACTGACAAACGATTTTTTGCCAATAATTGACATAAGTGGAAATAAACTGACGGTGGTGTCGTTCAATGACAGAGAGAGTTGTTAAACTTCGTCAATCAACCGACATGTGGAAAACAACCTTAAAACAATAAACAAATAAATGAGCGAAAAGACAGTCGTATTATAAAATGTCGCAACTCGATAAGTCTTTGTCGTTCATGTTCATTGGTCGTCACCGATGGTGTTTCGAAAAACCTCCGATGTGTTTATATCGGAACCGAAGACGGATTCGGAGCTCCGTATCATCCCTAATTTTAATACTTCATATTCTTACATAATATTATTTTAAAAACGATTGAAAATGCTACATAAACTTTGTTGAAAAATGGATATTAATATGTTCTTACTGCAATTTGTTGTATTCAAGGTAACAAAATGCAACGTGAACATTCAATAGATGTAATAGACGTGATTCCTTTTTGAGTATTTTAAAGATAATCACCTCTGTATTCCGACCGAAATTGAATTCGTGCGGATTTCGAATTTTCTGTGTGATCAGTTCGCTTAATATTTCGGTTTTTTTTTACAATAGCTGACTTGATTTGCTTGAATTAAGAAACATGGAATTAGAAAACAGAAGTCAATGCAACTTAAGGTCATCAAAAATGCATGTTTGGTACACCGAAAATTCGAAATCTGCACGAATTCAATTTCACCCTGAATTGAGCACAGGGGTGAATGTATGCACATAATTTCACCGCATTTTCCCGTAAAGGCGTATTAAATTTTGATGCTCATATTGGATCCACAAAATAGAGCAAACACATTTTTCAACCTTTTTTTCTTTTTATGCCACCTTCTAACAAAATATTTTTAAAAAGGTTAAGTAATTTAATTTCATATATGTCTTGGCAGCGCAGATAGTCGCAGTTCCAGTCAATACAATTTAAGAACGATTTTCAGTTTCTCCAATGAGTGCCTATACATTTTTTGAACATACCATTTCCAACTAATATGTCAACTTCCAAATAAAAATAAAGTGTGCTAAAAGTGAGTTATGCCTCGTTCACAATGTGGGCGTGATAACTAGACGAGAGCGAGGCGAGAATCGCTCTCGCCTCGTTCTCGCTTTAAGCTCGTCCGGCAATTCACAATGAAACGTGGTACGTCGGCGAGTTTTTCTGACAACGAATAGAGGGACCACTGAAACTACAAAACCATATTGCCACTTCGATTTTTTTTACAAAACAGAGCTGCACTTTTATTGCTTTTTTAGCACAATTGCATGCAGTTTGAATATTCTAAAAACAACCAATTCGCAGTTTTCAGGCGTCGCTATCATCAGTCGCTATAACTATCAGTAAAATGCAACCGAAAAAAATTCGGTTGCTTTTTTTGAGCACTTAAACTTAATGACTGAACTCAATCTTGGTTTTAAAATGTTGCTTATGAATTATAAAGTTAGTTAAAAAATATTAAGCAATTGTTGTCTAAGGTTGAAAACTCACCGGATAAAGCAAAACGTGTTTTTTTGTTTCGTGATACAAGAGCACATTGTTTCTTATGAGGCAACACACACCAAAGCAAATGAAACAAAACAGATGTTTTTGTTTTTAAGTGTTTCGGTGGTGGTTGTCGAAAATACATGCCATTGTATACAAGCATAACACACACCGAATGCAACAAAACTGTTTCGAACCAGCGTCGTTGACGATAATTGCCTACTTTCTTAGAGCGCAACACACACCAAAGAAAACAAAACATAAAAACCAAAGCAAAACAGAAAAACATGTTTCGTTGCCGATAGTTAACCTGTTGTTTTTGCGAAACAAAATTTACATGTCGTTGTTTTTAAAATGTAAATAAGATTTGCACAACTTCATTGTCTGAGTCCGACCAACACTAAAAGCAAGTCGTAAATTCCACACCAAACGAAACAAAACGTTTTGTTTTGCTACAATCTGTTTCGCTTGGTGCGTGTTCAAATAAAAAAATTTGTTTTTTCGAATCAAAAACGTGTTGAATCTAATCTACATTTTCTAGAAAATAAATTTATTAATTTTTTCGTACATACAACTTTTTCTGTTGAACTTCTTAGTCAATTCCAGAACAGGTTCCAATGAATTCCTATGAAAAGCTTACAGTCTTACATCCTAATAAATCATAAATAAATAAATAAAATTACATCAAGAAGAAAATGACCCCCAATAACCTAGAAATCAAAAAGAAACACACTCAAAACATATATATTTTCGGGGCAATGTTTGTTTAAAGAAATACGAAATTCCCCTTTTAACCGTTATTCATTATTATGGGAAAATAAGTTCTAACATTATCGCTGACTTATTTAAAAATTTCTCAGAATAATCAAACCGTATCAAAATAATAACAAAAAAAACGATAAAAGTGCCGCCCTGTTTGCTTGAGAAAATACAAGTGGCAACCTTAAGTACATTTCTATGAAAATGGCGTCGCTTCCCACTCAGAGAGTAAATTTCATCGGTGTCTCGGGCGAGATTTTTCCAAATTTCCGAAATGGTCGCGAGACGAGGCAACGAATCTCGCGCCATTGTGTATTGGCGCATGCATTTTCTTTGATTGGAAATTATTTGACAACTCGCGCTAGACTCGATCTCGCTCTCGTCTCGCTCTCTCGCTGTATTGTGAATCGGCCATCAGGGATGTTTTTTTGAGACTCGAAAAGTGAGTATAGTAAAGAGCCTCAAAAAAATATTTTTGATATTTATGTATTTATTTATTGACAAACATTACAAAGATTACAATACAATAGATTAAATAGATTAAAATACGCCTATTTAAATCCACCATTAGTTGTTTGCTGTTTTTCTCGTCTAAATTCATCATGTTCGCATTATAAAAGTGCCTTTGATATTTTGAGACCCCTGTAGGTGATGAAATGATTTTTTTTTGTCATAAGCTTTGTACATTCACTGGATAAAATGAAACTTATATTGGTAGCAGGGCCGGACCAACCATATGTGCAAGACGTGCAAATGCACAGGGCGCCAAGTTCTGGGGGCGCATTGCTAGGAGTAAGGCTTACTATCCACGTAGTTGCGACTCATACGCACGCTTTCGTTTTTGCATCTTGTTGTACGCTTGCTTGCAGCTTGCATGTAAACAAACGAAGCTATGTCCACGCAGCGGCAAAGTCGCATTGGCGACTACGAAATGAAGCGCAGGCCTAAGAAAAAATAATTTTATCTTGCATTCATTCCACCTGTGCTGAATTATTTCTTGCACATTAACTCACATTACTGCAATGTTGCAACTTCAAGTAGAATCTAACTCAAAATATCGCAAAATAAAAAATCCCACTAGACCTATGCAAGTTCAATTCTTACCTACCTAATCTCAAAATATTTCACCCTGTTCGTGTAGGTATATTTCTTGCACATCGACTTACATTTTACAAAAGAATCTAGTTCAAAAATCTCAAAACAAAAAAGTTCCACCCCGTATGTTTTATTTCTTGCACAGTCGCTCGCAAAATTTTCATAGGAAAATATGGCAAACAAAAAAATTGATTCCTACGGAATTGTTTGTGTTTAACGTGCAGGTTTTTGATTCTGCACATATGGGGATGGGATTGGGAATGTTGGATTTCTCATATACGAAAAAAAAAGAATCTCTTTGCAAGAGAAATTTGTTAGCGAATCTATTTGTAAGAGAAACTTGTCACTTTTTTTCGTAGATGAGAATGGAGTTGCCATTGTGACTGCTTTCCAGCCAGATCTGACTGGATTGATATGCATAGATGGAAGATTTTTTAAAATCCAGCCAGCTGTTTTTTTTTAGCTGGATACGAATTTTGTTTGACTGTTTTTAAATGTTTCGAGTAATTTCATATTTATCAGTGTACATTTTTAAATTCAAAGTGGCAATAGAAAAAATTAAAAAGAAGAACAAATATTGCTTTAATTTAATTTTTTTGCTCTGAGCTTGGAATAGAATGAACCAATTTATGCGTTTGCATTTACACAAGAACTTGCCTTTTCTAAACAGATGTTTGAAACTGAAACTTTATCAGCTGTTGTGTGAGGTTCATCTTTGTTATACCGGCCGAAGTAACAAACAAATTAGTAGATAAGTACTAATATTACTTACAAAAGCAACAACGACATAGCTATGATTTGATATCATTTTCAAATGATGAAAATGATGACGAGACTCAGAGAGATTAGTAATGTGAAGTTCATTTATGAGTTAATACATTTTGTATACCCTCCACACTAAGGTATATTCACTTTGTCATTACATTTGTAACGCCAAGAAGGAGTCACCGGATTTGATCAGGATCAAATTCTGAATCGATTCAGCCATGTCCGTCTGCCTGTCTACCTTTCTGTAGCGTCCAAATGAATCGACTTAGTCGAAAGAAATTTTGTGAGATTACTTCTTTTTACGCTCGTTAGGTTGGTATAATAATGGTACATGTCGGTAAAGTAGTTCGGTTACCTCTCATACAAAGCCAATCCTAGATATCTCAATAAAAAAACGCATTGAAAGTCTACTTCCTGGGTGATGTGGAAAAGACTTATGCATGTGTGCAAATATGAAAAAAGGGCGCTTTCTGTAAATCTTGCACAGGGCGCTAGTTGGGGCCGGCCCTGATTGGTAGTCCATTGTATTACTTGGCAAATACCTTTTCATTTAGTTCATTTGTCGTGACAAAGAAGGAACTTTAGTGAAAAGGAGCTTGGCTTTTTAACATTCATCAGTTTCCCCATAAGTACCATCGAAAGTCTGCTATCTGATGCTAGAAAGGGCATTAAAGTCACCATTACACATAATCAGACGACACAAATGTCCTTGCTAGCCACGTCATGGATATAAAATATTCTTTGTTTTGTCCCTTCGACATTAATAATATGTCTATTCGTTCGCAAGTTGGGAGTGTCCCACAATAAAGGCCTATTTTAAAAAGAGTTCTTAAATAACAATTTATTTTCCTTTATGTTTATATAATTAACAAGAGTGATGTTCAACAGGGCATTAAGGACATTGGGATAGAAAAGTTAGGATATTCCGATGCACAAAGCTTGTAACCTCTATTGAGTAGAAAATATAGTGTTGGGCAAGGCATTTCACATTTTTGTATTGTTCGACTGAAGAAATAATCTCTAACTTCATGCAGCGAAAAATAGGCTGAAGCTAAAGGGTAAACAGATGGGCATTCCTATCATGGCTAGTATTGGGGTTGAATTGTTATCTCTTATGGTGCTAGTACACGGTGTGTAGCACGCCACATATATATGTGCCTCTGACGTCAACGGAGAGTGCACAAAGAGAGCTTGTACACGTCATGCACCCATTGGGACCATTCACTGACGTAAAAATTACGTCAGAGCCACATATATACAGCTGTGTTCATGAAAATAGTAATGCATCTTTCTAAAATAGTCAAAAGTAAATAAATTTTGAGCGAAAGTAACGGAATTTTGAAATTTTTATTCTCTTCTTTGCATTCTAAACAAAAAGTTTGCATCCTTATATTTTTCAACGGAAAAAGTACTGTTTCATTTGGTTCAAGTTATGTGTAGAGCAGCACTACTATTTTCGTGAACGCAACGGTATGTGGCATGCTTAATGTGACCATCCTTTTTTCACTACATTTGAAGATTTTTTTAATTAAAAAAACATATAACAACCCTGATGGCAGATCTAAGCTGCGGAGACAACTTCAGTTGGCATAAGTGCGCCTAAATTGCAAATGTCATGAGTCAAAGAAACAACCAATGTTATTCATTGACGTTCTCTGTAAATACGACAGTAAAATTTATAAAGATAAAGAGAGACACACCAACTCCGAGATGCCGAAAAATCCAAAAATTAAAAAATATGTAACGCTTACGCAAGATTTGGAAGCCGTTTTTTCGTATATTAAAAAAACTGATGATGATGACGTTTATTTTTAAAGAATTATATTAGATTTTACGTGACAATACGTGAAATAAACTGTTTTCTACTATTTTGCACGAAATTTTTCAGGTCAGAATCTACTTTTGGGAAACCCGCCAAACCCGCCAAAACACGCCCGCTTTTAGCTTCAAAAAACCCGCCGCTTTTTGCCAAAAAATAAATGGCCACGTCGCATGCTACATACCGTGTACTAGCACCTTTAGAATAAATACCCACCGATGCAAAATATCTTTTACGGCACGCTGCAGAGTCTCAGTCGTATGGGTGAATATGAATGAATAGTTGGCGCAGTAGGTCCGAATAGGTACCCTAGGCCTAGCTTTTCACAACCATTCTTTTGTGTGAGTTTTTATTTTGGGGACTAATGGCAGGAACCTTCAATTTTATGCCGACTTCGAACGGAGAAGATTTTGAGAAGCTTTTTCAGGACAAACATACTCTCGGATGTTTGTCAGACATTCGCGAGATGTGGCGTAGTGGAAAAAACCTTCAGATGTAATTTGTGTTTTTTCGGAGATCGAACCTGGGACCTCTCGGGACAGTTTAGTCCAGCACACTACCCACTGAGCTAACAAAAGAAAAAGTTATTTACTACTATGTACATCCGTGAAAATTGATATCATTAGTTTTAAATTGTATCCAACGAATGATTGTTAGATGCGGCAGATTATAATAATTTTCGGATTAAGTAAAATCCATTATATACAAACGATCCTCTTCACTTTCACTTTATGCCAATAAAAACTCTACATAAAATGTGCTAAACAATATATGTATGTACTGGTACTCTAAGGGTTTTTTTTAGTACTCAACTATACTACTACTATAAGCATGGCACATTCCATAAGATCCTCTCTTTCTTTATTTTCTCAAAAAATTTTCGTATTTAAAAATTTGTTCTTTAATTTATCCAATCATGCATTCATTCAAACGGTACAACCATCATCTACTACTAAACTTCTTGTCCATACTTGTTTTAATATTTCCGATTACCATCTATTTTCAGTGCCGTCTTATCGTCTCCCAAATGTCTAATACTCGTTGCGAAGCCTTTCATTGGATGACTCCGGTATATATTATTTGCATCGGTCTCGGTCTCTGGATTCCATTCCTCGAACGTTTCTTACTCTACGTGCTATTAATTATGACCACACTCGCTCACTGGCACTACGGAGCGAGTGTTGTCAATCAAATGTGCGATCATTTCAATCGGATTTGCTTTAAAGTGACTTTTGCGAAACCACCTCCCAAAGCAGAAACGGAGCAACTGCTTAAAGCCGATTGAAATCAGTGGACTGAAGTTGTGTAAAAAAACCCCAAGAGATGAAAACCAATTTATCATCAAAGAAAATCTCCTAATTAATCCCTATATATATACATTTCCTCGTCGAATAGTCATTTCCTGCCCCCTCCCATGTTTTATTATAGAAGTAGAAGAATCATTGCTCTGCTCTTGTTTTATTTATGCATTTATCTGAGATTATATTATAGTATGTATTTGTTTTATTTTATCATTATATGTACGATTCACTATTGTTTTGCCTACTTTGTATTTCCTTTTCCTTAAAATTAAAATTATAAATTATTATAATTAATTTTATTTGATAGATTCTAGCTAATAGTTCGGTTGAACTTTATACACCTCATAAACCATACTCAGGGTGTTCCTAAAACAGACGCTAACACTCTGCATGTGAATATTGTAAAATATTAATAAAAAAAAAAAAAAAAAAAAAAAAAAAAACGAAAGAAAATCAAGAGAACTTCCAGGTAGTAAATATTTTAATGTATGATAAATTCATTTCGTTGCTAATTCTATAATAATTCAGGGCGTGAGTGTGTGCGTGCTTTATTTATTATCTTTGTTCTTCAAATTTGTTTTCTAGTCCAAGAAAGAGAGTATATTTTTTCTCATTTTAATCTCCTAAATCGAATTTATTTGTAAAAGTATTATTACCTAACCTCATTATCATTAAAGTACATAGACCGGAACACAGCCGTAATTTATTAATACAACAAGCTCAAAGTTTGCAAAACAAATCTACTCTAAACGCTTTGTTCTTTAAGTTAGTAGTTTTAGTTTTAAGTTCTTTTTTCTGACTATACGTGATTTGTGTCGTAAATATATGAATATGGACGCTAGATGGCGGAACCTTTAACCGCTGATATATATTTTTAAAATACATACAATGAAAGCACAAACAAGTGAAATGACACAAAATATTGTATTTAAAGTTCTTTATTATTATAGAATTGTGTTTTCTTTTTTTTTAGAATTTCGTTTGACTATAATTTAAGAGTAAAGAAAATAAACTACTTAATTGTGAAGAGTTTTCTTTATTGCAGTTTTATTGGAATTTGGATCTAATTAGTCTATCAAGGAGGTCTATCAAGAGATTATTGTTCTGCTGCGCATTTGTTATGCTCGTTTGCCAAATTAGCAGGGTCGTATTGTTTAGAATTCTTCAGCGTTTGTTTTGATAATTCACAGGTATACGTAAACACGTTTACCCTGCCACCGCACGAATCCTCCTACAACTCGCTTAATTTTTATTTATTTCATGTGACACACTTTCTGCTTAGTCTCATAGCTTACTTCTCATTGAATTCCGCAACCAACTTGGCTAATAAAGAAAGGGTTCAACGACAGGATAAAGTCACACATAATAAAGTTGATTTATTTATCATTATAATTAACTAAAACACAATACTTAGAGTCTGCATCCATTCTTCTAATATGTAATCCAAATCTTTTGCCCACATTTGGCACACTTAAAAGAAAACTAACTTACAATCTAAAAGTGGTAAAAGTCAGTTCTGTTTATTTTCTATTTAATACCCCTCAGCGAATCGGCAAATCCCATAACTATCTCGCTTTCTATCCGGTCCACATTCCTCTGTTGCCCCGAGTAGTTTCAGTTCAATTTCCGTTGTTTTTGCATTGTCTTCCTCGTTGTACTTTGGGTAGTTTGGCTGCATTGATCGTGAGTGTAGATCCAAGAGGCCCGGATTGAAACGTAAAGGATTCAATGGTGGGTAAACATAGTTATGAATAGCTTCCTCGAGACTGTCGTTGCTTATGGGTAGATCAATGGAGCGACCTTCTCCTACTTCCTCTTCATCGTCGTCGTCATCGTCATTGAGAGTGCTGAGAAGTTGTTCGTCGAAAGGTGTTCTTTGTCGTGGCTGGACTCTATTGGCATCGAGTGAAAGGAGGCCATATAGTGATCCGCCTGGGATGGCACGAGCCATTCGGAAGAAATTGCCATTGGAGTCCATGAATTTTCCACTACTCGGTATCGATTGTGGCGGAAGGGTTTGAATGACAGTGGGCTCAGCCTCTAGGTGAAACGGTTTGATCAGGTGGTGGTATGAGAGTGGGTAGGGCGGAGGTAGAACATCAACTTGTGGGCCATGGGGGTGTTGTGGCTGATACTGCTGTTGCATTTGTAGTTGCTCTAAATCTGAGTTCGAGCTAGATATGTCCACACGATAAGGTGTACGACCTTCGATGAATTCCGAAATTCTAGCAGAGGGTTGTTCCTCAAGAATTATGTGAGAAATTGGTTGCTGTGACTGATGGCGTCGTCCAAAGAAGTTGATATTGTGGCTGTTTGGTCCAGATTTGGGGGACTGTCGATACTTGGAGATATCTTGATGATATTTCTTGTGATGCGACTTTGTGCGTTTTGAAGATTTCGATAGCAGATCGAGGAGATTTACACCGTCCACAGGACTCGGCGGTATGAGAACAATCATGAAATTCTCTAGGTCCGCTCGGATATTGTACTGGCCTTCCTGGCGCTGATCGTATGTAACGGTGCGGCGATTGGGGTTAACATCGTTATCTTCTTCTAATACGACAGGAGGAGTTGTTGCTGCAGGTGTTTCAGTTTCTGGCAAAGGTTTTGTTACTTCGACAATCGGCTGAGGAGGTTCCGTTGACGATATAGGGGGCGGAGGAGGAGGCGTGATACTTTCTTGAATCACTACTAACGGCGTAGGTTCTTTATCCTTCTCTGGAGTTGTTGGATTTTCTTCCAACGGTTGTCCACTACAAACTACTAAGATCACTGCACAGAAAATTATTCGCCACATTTTCACTTTGAACCGAAAACCACTCTACTCACGGCCAAGTTCAGAACCGAACTGATCATGAATGTCGCTGCAATGAACGTTATTACCTCTGTGGAAGTTTTTTCTCATATTTCTGTGAGTACATGGTTTTTGCTTCTTCTTCTCTATTAATTGTGTTTTGATGACGGGTTTTTTAGAATGCGGCTCGAAGTATCTTCCTGGTTTTTAGCAGTGAGTCGGTTAGACGGCACTGCACCTCTTTATTACAATTTATACTCCAACTCCATCGCTGGCTGTGGTAAAAGTGATTTCGTATTCTGAGAGCAGAGAGTGTGCGTGGTTTGGTCAATTGCGGTTTGGCTTTTAAGATACACACAGTTATAGCTAATGTGGGATGGGTTGAAGTGATGTTGCGTTGACCACACTCGTGTGGTGGGTTGCATTTCTTTTCTTCTGTCTTTTTTGGTAGATACTTTTGTTTATTGGTATTGTTATGTTCTTTTGGGATTCGTTCTGAAAGAGATTTGTGTTCATTTAGAAAAAGGCTCAACGGTTGTTATGTAATTGCAGATAAAATGCTGTCTGGAATCTATTTAATTTATTTGAAAGCAAATAGCAATAGACAAAGGAGTGGTGGTAGAACAATTCCAAAGAAATATGTATACACTATGCAATAGCAAAACAATTTTGTATTAAAAGCGTGTGAAATAACTGGATGCGGCAATTTATTTATCATTATAAGCCAATTGACCCATTACATATTATTCAGGCAGGTGTACGAATTTTGTGGTAAGTTTGTAGGTCCCTTACATTCGTTGTTGGAAGCTAGTTCTAGGGTAATATACGCACCAACTATTTATTTATTTATTTAAGCGTTGTGTTACTATTTTACTATGCTTGGACTAAACTTATTAAGTGGCAAGCAATTTGTATTAATCTTTTTACAGGCAGGATAATTTAGTGGCAAATAATTTGAAAACTTGTCGAACCTGCATAAATGCCCTCGATTTTTGAATTTTCGGTCCACATATCACACTCGACCATCACAAGGCCAGCGTTCTCAAAGTTGAGCAATCTATTTAGAGCAAAGAATTACTTCAGCCCGCAGCAAGTCCTTCTTAACTATAAATCCCAGCTTGGACTGGTCTGGCTTTAAAAAAAAAAAAAAATAAAAAAAATAGCTGACACAAAATGTCCGTATATTCATCCTAGGCCTAGATTCTCACAGACATTCATTTGAGTGAGCTTTTTTATTTATTTATTTTTTCTGGGACGAATGGAAGGTACCAACAATTTTATGCCGAGTCCGAACGGCTAAATTGAGATGCTCTTTTTAGGACTCAATTCTAGAAGAACGGAAGAGTGTTCGCTGACCTATACCTATCATATAGGTACTACCATGACAGATGTTTTGACGGAGATTCTTCCTCGAAATTGAGTGCCCTACAAAACAGACAAGTAATACACATCACACACTTGATAACCACGAGGACATCACATTACCAAAAGACTTTGATTCACCTCCTTAAAACACCTATTGCCAATCATGTTCATGTCGGGGCGCTGTTGAATTGTTATAAGTTTGCCTTTTGCGAGGCTTTTTAATTTATCCCTCATAAATTTGCAGCGCCCCTTCCCCTCCTACTAACTAATAAAACTATTCTCTCGTTAAAATTGTAAGAGTAAACGCACCAACACCCGCCTATCTTATACTGCTGAGCCTCCGCAACCCAATCCATCTCAATTGATGGCACTCATGTTAATTGGCACACTTACATACGTTGCTTTTTAACAAAACCCGTCTAAATACATACTTGTGTAATCGACTAAAAAAACGTTCAATTACGTATACTGATGCAGTTAGTGCTTTATCCGGTTCTAACCATTGCAACATGTTATTATCATGCAATTATATCATCATAGCCACCATTCATTCAAAAACAGGTTCAATAACTCCTATAAAAAAAGACTCCATATAATAATTGTATAAACATACAGTCTGCTGGCGGTCAAATTCAAACGATCTACCTAAGTACTTGGGTAGAACAAGTCACTTAGAGCAGAAAATATTTCTTGAAGCATATACATACCAACTAATCCTGGCGAATATTTAATCTGATTTCCAGGGGAATAAAAGTGGTACACTTCCTGCTTTGATGCAAGCTGTATCCCTTTGCACCAGAGCAACATTCAGTCGCAAAGTAGGTCTTGAATCTTGATCATGTTCATGATCATGTCCATGGTCCAAACTTGACTTGAACTTCTTTTTCTTTTTGCTCTTGTGTGGGTTCAAAAAACTGAAGATACACATTCATATTGGTGTCTGGTGTGTTGTTGCGAGTTCTCTTTCCGCTCCGCTCAAGCAATTTCGAACTCGTGTTGTTAGATTTATTTGGAGAGCAATTTAACACCTAGGTGGTATTAATATTCATAATTGAAGTGTTTTCTTCCCGTAATCTTGATAGTATTTATTTAAGCTGCTACGTTTCTGTATTAGGAAATAGAAATTCTTGTCATTTGACATAGAAATCTCAATTTCGTCAAATGTTCGTTTCCATTGTTGTCGCTACATTAATCGTTTCGACGATCCGCGAATAGCTAATTTCGGTAGATAATCAAATAGCAAACAAAAACACTGTGTCAGAGTTAACCAAAAAATCTGGGCCATTGGGAAGTGGGAATGGGAACTAGGGCGGTGTAATGGCTTCTACATATTATGTATATGAAACGAATGGGCGAGGCAGATTATTTTAAGTACATATGTATATCTGTCTTAAAGATGCGTTCAAGTTGTAACTCCAACGTCTTATGGTTTCGAAGACTTTTAGTGGCTTTACGAATTAACAAGATCGTTAACCATTGGCGGTGTTAACGAAGCCAACGAAATACAAAGCGCAGTAAAGATGTGTTCTGAGACGATGGGGGTAATTGACATTTAGAAGTTTATGGAGGTTCTAGATGTTCTTGGTTCCGTTTTAATTGCTTTCTTAAATGGCTGAATAAAATGTTTAAAGTTGAAATGGCTGGCTCAGAAATGTTCAAGGTAACATTATATCACTTATTTATGATACCAATCATGAACATTTGACAAAAATAATCAGTTTTGCTTTTGCTCTAACTACTTGTCATTTAAGACATTATTTGTTAATCGTTTCCTTTCTTATAGAATTTGTTAACAATTTTACTAATTTTTACTCAATGCCGGTCCCTAACCGGAAAAAAATCGTAAAAGAGAGTATAGAATCTAGAGAGCCAAGCACCCCTATTGCGAAGATCAACTATCAATCGATTGACGATTGACAAAATTTATCAATTAAGATTGATATTGGTATTGCGAAATGCGATTGATAAAAATATAAGCTATTGTGAACATAACGCAAAAAATAAAGTTATTGTGAATGAAAACTCAATTTCGACAGTTCTAAAATATTTTTAACTTGAAGACTGATTGTTACGACTTTCAGACAAATTATTTAAACAATATACATAATTACCAGTGTCACAAATCTTCGATTGTACAATTTATTTTAAAACATGTCATCAGTGGAATTACTTTTTGATAATGTTGAAGGCGAGACAAATTACGCGGAATTGGCTTCATACGGAGGAGTTTGTGAGATCCTCCTAATCCTTTGGAACTGAAAAACCGAAGGTAGGAATGAAATTTGGCTCATTCTGTCATGTTGTCATAACAGTATTTTTGAATAGAAGCTTGATCTTCTAAGAGTGTCATGCGATTCTATTGCAATGCTTCGAGGTGTTGCTTTTGCTTTTGTTTGAGGTGTTGTTTGTTCTGCTCTTTGGGTGACATAATTTGGGGATCTTCGCTGACTGGAGCTCGGTATTAGCGCTGCATCTGGTTCGTTCAACCCGAATTCATTACGCAAGTATTCAATTCAAGGATACGAATCACAACCTCTTCCATATCATTAATCTGGTGACATTGGTTTGGGCCACCGCCAGTCGCAGATATTTCTTTTCAACCTTTTTCTTTTTTGTTTTGCATGTTAGGTCGATCCATACCTAAACAAATGTAGAAATTGAAATTGATCACCAAGTTATTGGAAATGTTGTACAAGGTACCCTTTGCCATTTCTGCCAATCTCGCAAATTGTTCTTCGCCTGCGCACCAGTTTTGGAAATAAACCTTTTCGCGATATCAAGATTCTGCTCCATCAAATCAACCAATCTATTAAGTTGCATTTTATTACTAACTATTTTAGCTCTTAAAAAATAACAATTAAAAACGTTGATCTTCAACAATTTTAAAAATACTTACATTTCCTTTTAACAGTCGTCTTTATCAACACCGAAATTCCGATTGATTGAAAAATTGATAGCTATCAATAAAATTGTTCACGATTGACAATCACAATACCTATTGTCAACCGACTATCGCTAATTGATGCACGTTCACAATCGATCAACACTTCATTGACAATTGATCTTCGCAATACCATTTCAAAAAAATGGTTGATAAGTATCAACTATCAATTGATAGTTGATCTTCACAATAGGGCTGAAGATTACCCTTCCACTGAATCTAACTACTTTTTACTTAACCAATTTCTTGTAATAATATCTAAAAGAACTGTTAAATACAAGTGAATTATGTATGTACTACAAAATTCTATTCTATGTAACACAGAGTTACTTACTTAAGGTGGCGCTACAAGTCCGGGGTGGACCTGGGCCTCAACGAACAAGCGTATCCAACCAGCACGATCTTTGGACAGCTGTCTCCAGTTTCGCACATTAAGATGGTTAAGGTCTCCTTCCACTTGCGTGCGCCGCGCCACCTGAGTCGCGGGCTTCCTCTACTGCACCGTCCCTCGGGTTTGGATCTTATGTGCCGGAGCATCCGCGTCCATTCGCTCTACATGACCCAGCCACCACAGTCGTCGGACCTTCACCGCCAAACCAATCTTCGCCGCCTCCGTCTCAATACTTACAAATGCGCCAGTGACATCACGGCGATTATGTCGCGTCGGTTTCGTCGGCCGGCGTAGGCGAGGGGATGGACGGACTTTTGAAAGATAGTCACCCCTGTTGTCGGCTCTAAAAAAAAACGACACGACTGTTTGGTATTGGCGACTCAAAATAAACGACTTTTGTCGCGGCGACGATCGACAAATGGCGTCTGAAATGTCAAAAAATGTGGATTGTGTTTTTCGACGACGATCGTCGGTATTGCGTGAGGCGTTTTGTGACGACGTTTGTCGTGGAAATGATACATTTCTGTCGTCGACTATTTTGTGGACGACTGTGTGATAATTAGGCCTATTCGGCAAAATCTTTTATCCATTTTTTCTGTTATTCTGTTATGAATTTCCATACAAAAATTCGAACTGTCAAAAAATCTTTTACGATCTCCAGAATTGGTATTCTGCGTGCAAAAATCTTTTATGAAATCTGTTATAAATCATAACAGAATAAAAGACAGAATTTTGTGACTTTTATCATAAAAGATTTTTATTAATTAGAAAGTTTTGAATTGAAATGGATATCTATATAATTTATCGTCAACGAAATGTTTACAAAAGAAGACTAATGTAATAATTGTGCATAAACTAGTGGGTATGTAATCGAAAATAATTTGGAAATTTGTACCTACTTTTGCTTTAATTCCACGACGTCCTATGGAATCCGTACCATCATCAGGCAGGCGTCTCCTAGGTACACCCAGTATGAGATGGTTATATCAAGTTCATAATCTCTCCTCTACACCCGTATGAGGTGTTGCCCTTGATGATTTAGAGACGATGTCGGAGAATCGAGAGCTATGGAGGGTCCACTTGAGCAACCTATACTCGCAACCCACGTAATGGATAAGCGGACCATTGAAAATGATTGAATGAATATTTTTTGTTTAGACGAAGACACCGATCACTTTTGCTGGAACTAAGAATAAATAGTAATCCATTTGATCTTCCTAATGTATGAGTTTTATTCAGCTCTTTAGATTGGTTTGGAACAATTTACAATACACGAATACAACCATTTCATTTCAAATTCAGGTAAATTGTATTTCTAAAGATGACGATGTAAAGTTGGATATTTATTTCAAGTTTCTCACGACACTACATTTTTACGGATACAGTTCATATCAGGCTTTTTCCTAAAAAGATGTTCCATTATTTATTACACAATTATTTAGTTTGTTTTTTGCGTAAATTTGATCAGGTGCCTACCGTCTATGCATAAAAAAAAACTCTGCGGTTTGTTTTGACAGCTTCGTAACAGAATTTCAAGTTTCGAACTTCCATAACAGATTTTCATAAAAGTTCGAAACCCTGAATACGATTTATAAAAGATCTTTTATGGTCGAGATCTTTTATGATTCATAACAGAAAATTCATAACAGAATAACAGATTTTGCCGAATAGGCCTAAATGTGTTAAAAAAAAGTATGTGTAGGTACTTAATTTTTAGTTAACAGAAAGATAATTATAGTTATTTTGCAGAATGGAGATAACAAATAAAAGGCAATTTTCACATTTAGTGAACGAAATGCAGAAAAATATTCCTTTGGCAAAATCATTCACGAAGGCCTAACAAAAGTGAGGTTAATCGGCAATGGGACGACATAGCCTTATCGCTGAATTGTCTTGGACCATATAAATCTACGCGCACAAGTTATGAGTTAATACACGACGACCCTAAGGCCATAAAATCATTATTATGATTATTATTATTATTATTATTATTATTATTATTATTATTATTATTATTATTATTATTATTATTATTATTACATGTCACACTATTCATATTTGATTTGTTTTATTAAATAAATTAACTAAGTCACAAACAAAACACCAGACCAAATATAAATTCGTCGCCTGAAATGTAAAATCCCATGTGTCATAGCTTGTGGAATGTATGTGAGATGTGAGAGTTCAGAGAGTCGAGTCGTTTCAGTTACGCAATACCTACCAAATTCCAAACGACTCGACACGACAAACCACAAACTTCGCCAGTCGTTTGCGACAGACGACGACAATAGGGGTGAGTGCCTCTCGTGTTAGCGTTTGAGTTTTGCACTATTATTTCAAGCAGAGGTAAGATAGATTTCAAGAACGATGTTGAAGAAGTTACATAACAGCGCATCGCCTTGTCTAAACCCTTTTTGACATCGAATGTCTCGATGAGTTCTATAGCGTCCTTGGTGGAGCAGCGTGCATTGTCCATTGTCATTCTGCACAAGCGGACGAGTTTGGCAGGGATGCCAAAACTAGACATTGCTCTGTATAGCTCGTTTCTATAAATGCTGTCGTAGGCGGCCTTAAAATCGATTTGAAATTCCTGGGCAGGCGATGTTAAAAAGACTAATACCTCTGGTTGTTGGCGCAGTTCTGGGAGTCTCTATTTTTGAGGATCACTGAGTTACAAGCCTAGATTCCTTATATCACCATTTGTAGACATTTTTAAAAGTGTTGACTTGCGTTATAGGCCCCCAAAGAAATAGTTTCAGTGGATTCAAGAATAAAAGCAAGCAATACCGGCAAGCATCTAAGTCGCTAGTAACACGTTATAATGACTTAAAATCCGCCAACTAGTATCTTATCTACCCATTCAAAGTGGACTGCTTTCTTATTAAATTTATGCAGATTTTTGATTTTCGTAAAATTACATAATCTTAACCATGAATAACGTGTCATTCGTCTAAAATTGACGAAATCGGATAATGACATTGAGAAAATTAGAGCGTACGATAAACGCGCATTCAATTTTAGATCAAATCTGACTACATTACAATGAACGGCGCATACGATATTCTCAAGTATTACGGGTTTCACTAACATAAATAATTTATCTTTAGGTTTATCCAAGTCACATGCGATTATTGACCTCTGTAATAAATGTCCAATCTTATTCTCAAAATAGTACTTTGCTTAACCAGTTTCTGCACTGAAGAAGATTATAAAATAAAGATGCTGATGACACAAACTATATACCTACCTATACCTGAACAAGTTCTTTTCATTTGCATGTCGGCCATCACCTTGTTGGATTATGTGATAGTGGTCACTTGCCGCATGGAAACACTTCCGTGTTTAATAGAATCCAACCAACTGTCCACTTCTATGTTCGCAGTTTACCAGAGAATGTTGTTTGGCAAGAGAAAAAATGATTGAGATGCGCTATTTGAGTTCCCAGCTTCACGAACTATGCAACAGAGGTAAATCGTCTAAAGTGCTAAGAAAGTAAATGTACTATACATACTTGTTTAGTTAGTGTTTCTGTCACGTAAATTTCCCACTTTACACTCCCTCCCAACTCTGCTGGCAAACCACCAAAACAAACTTTCCCAATCCCGGAGAATACCATATGCGGAAGAGGTTGCAGCTATACCTATACATAGTCTACCTCAACCCTCTTCTTATTCTTTTCCATTCTGGTTGTGGTAAGTGCTTGACTATTTGAATGTGATCGTTTGAGGCTTCGTTGCACCTTAACTGGCGCAATTGATTTCAATTGTGTGCAATCCGTTCTGGGCGACGGTGTGGTATAAAAATTTACTATTCCTCATAGAATTGAATTCCATAGAACGTTTTTGTTACTTGAAATGTGTAAGTTTAGCTCGCGTTTATTTGTTTTTCTGGTCATGGTGCCATTGCTAGTATTGACGAGGCCTGCAGCCAAAAGATCTTTAATTGATCTTCTGACCGGTGACAATAACTACAATCTGAAATATGATCAGAGGCAAAAAGGGGAAGAAAATTTACGAGTGAAACTGGATGGATTCTTCATCGGACTACCTTCCGAACCAACAGGTCTTTTTGTGATGTCCGATGAATTGGTTAATGTGTTGGGTAAGATCTGACTAGATATCTATTTAGTTCTTGAAAATTATTTTCTATGGTTGTGCATACATATACAATGTAGGCGAAGAACTCCTGTTGGGCCGCCACGGTGAGGATCAGAGTCCGCAAGACGAATCCAAGATAACAAATGGCCAAGTAGATGCTTCAGAGTTGGCTCAGAAACAACTGGAGAGTTACCAAAAAACGGAAATGCATAAGGCAGATGCGGAAGCGTTATCCCAACGAGCTGTTTCCGAAGAAAGAAGCGACTATAATCAAGGATCGAGGTGATCATCAAAGTACACTAAATTTGGCATGTTAATAATTTAAATTTCTGCAGGACAAAGCTCTACATTATGAATCTACTGGACTACATAAGACGAAATCGAAATTAAGCGACGAATTGGGCAAGATGGAATAACTTATTTTTTTTAGGACGACTGTCCTATAATAAACTTTCTTACGATACAGTTCATTCTTTGTTAAGTGCCAACAATAAAAATATTGATACAAAATTCATGTCGTTAACGAACTAACTGGCCATAGGTACTTTTGTTTGTTCTTCCGTAAATGCCCAATTAACTTTTCAGACATGAACCGCTTGGGTGCAAGATATTTGGTAACAAATGTATCAGAGAATTTGAGTTTCTATTACTTAAATCTTTAAATCCCTGTTGCCAATATGCCTTAGAAACCAACAGGTAAGCAGAAAATTGATCGCAAAGGTCCTGAATTCAGACTGCAGTTGTTGAACTCGTCAATAGTAATTGAGTGCGGCCGAGGATTGAGTGAATGGTTGAAATACAAATAACAGGAAAAGTTGATTCATTTTATTTAGTAGTAGATTGCACAAAAATATGCAAATATGAAAATGACTTGTATGATGACTGTATCAAACGTTGAAATCGTCCTAGCATAGACTAAATAAGTTATACAGATGTCTCATCGCCATACAAATCGATGCTAGCACTTCTTTGCGATCGTCTAACAAATATAGTGGAAAACAAAACCCACAATGCCTCATTCAAAAAGTGGTGGATGGGATCGTGGATTTGCTTTTGCCTTGCCGTTGCCAGTTGTATTATGATCGTAGGCAGGAGTGGGTGTGTTGTGTACTGGAATATGAGATGGGGTATATTATTTTCGTCTTCGTAGAAGACGTACAGAAGAGGAAGAGGTTTGGTTTCGGCTGGATACGTTTTGTTGCATTTTTCTAGATAGGCGAATGAGTATTTTGGGGATGAAATTCACATGTTCTTGTGCATGGAAGTTGTTTCGTGTTGTTGTTTTCTATATTCCTATTTGCTTTATATTGTCTCATGATTGTTGGGCGGAGGGGTGTGTGTCGTTTGGAGGTGTTCAGTTGTGTAATACATGTGCATTGTGCAACGATGCCAAGTAAGGCTTTTTCCTGCCTTTTAGGCATTATTTCATTAGCTAAGGCTTTAAGGCTTGTTTTTTTTTGTCAAAAAGGCATCTTTTTTTTTTATTTAAAATTTTTTTTAATTTCTTTTTATTCAACATACTGACTTTTTATTTTTTTAAACATTCTTAGCCACAGTTTCACACTGGGAGTTTAAACTACACTTTTGGTTTAAACTTTCGTTCAACAAATAATTCGGTTTCACAGTTTCGTTTAAACCTTGAACAGAGTTCATTCTGTAGTTTAAGTTAAACTACAGTATTCTGCCGTTTAAACCTCAGATCAGCCGATTGTCAAAAACACAAACATTTTACTTTATTTTGCGTGTTCTTTGAAAGAAAAGACAAGGAACGATTTTGGAAAAGTCGTATAATAAAATAATGAAATATCTAGAAGGTTAATATCCACCGGTTAATAAGCGACAGGAAATACGGATTTCGGTGCCGTCGTTCCACTGGAGACCTGTTAAGCTACGTAACGCACTTATGGACGCAAGCAATTGAACAACACGGCGAATCCAGAGCCGTAGCCTTGGACATATCAAAGGCATTTGTCCGAGTCTGGCATAGAGCCCTATTAGGCAAGTTAGCGTCTTATGGATTGCCACAAAAACTCTGCGAATGGATGCAAAATTTTCTTCTGGGAAGATCGATCCAAGTTGTTGTAGATGGTGTATCATCTAATTCGTTTGCTATCAATGCAGGAGTGCCTCAAGGATCTATTCTTTCTCCAACTCTATTTCTTCTCCACATCAACGATTTGCTTGGATCGACAAATAATAATATCTACAGCTTTGCAGATGACAGCACTCTTTTATCCTCCATCTCGAACAGTGGGCCTGTGAATGCGGCTACATCACACAGTCAGAGATGTGAAAAAATTAGTTCTCTAAATGATGATCTGCACAAAATCTTGCAGTGGGGAAAAGACAACTTGGTTGTATTTAATGCAAACAAGACACAGCTCACAACATTTTCTAGGAAAAATGCATCAACAGTTCCTCAGATCCAAATGGATGACCATCCAATTGATCCCAAGGACTCAATGCACCTTCTAGGAGTTACTGTCAATTCAAGAATCACATGGCAGGACCACATTTCCTATATCGCAAGATCGGCGTCCGCTAAGTTGAGCTACCTATTTAGAGCAAAGAGGTACTTTAGCCCCAAGCAACTTCTCCTTCTCTACAAAGCTCAGGTTAGACCAGGACTGGAATATTGTTCCCATACATGGATCTCGGCCCCAAAACATTCACTTATCCTACTTGACAGCATACAGAGACGAGCAGTTCGACTTATTGGAGACCCTACACTCACATCGAATCTTCAACCGTTGGTGCACAGAAGACAAGTCGCTGACCTATGCCTGTTCTATAGGTACTTCCATGGTAGATGTTCCGAGGAACTCAAAGACATTATCCCTCGAAATGCAACTTTTGGGCGCCCCACAAGACAGGCTGCTAATGCTCATGACATGACCATACAGTTCACTTGACAACCGCGAGGACATCAACTTTCCAAAACTCCTTCTGTTACAGGACAAGCAAACTTTGGAACTCGCTTCCTGGGGATATATTTCCAGAAGTATACAATTTGCAGCAATTTAAGTGCAGAACTAACATACATCTGAAAGCATCTCGGGGCGCTGTTGAAGCGTTATAGGTTCGCCTTACCCGAGAGAAGTATTTAAAAAAATAAACCCAAGTACATACTGTACAATACTGAGTTCAATTGAACTGAAGTTCAGATTAGATTGTGAAACCGGACTTCCAGTTTGAAACTGGTGATAAAAGTAAAGTGGAATTCTGCACACAAAGTCGCTTTTTAAAGATAAAAACGCTATGATCTGCTAAGACAAACAAACAGACATATCCTTGTTTCAAAAATCAATGTATGATTTCAAGGATCAAGGCGATCTGAGGACTAAAACTATGTTTGTTTTGTATTCAATACTTTGTAGGTACCTACTTATGAAACTAAAATGTCATGAATTTTGTTCCTAATACGAATTTTTTCTGTGATTTTATAATTTAAGGTTTTTTTATGTTTATTTTTTTATATTTGTGTTTAATTTTTAATATATTATTCCACTTTACTTAAAAAATTATTAAAGGCATTATTTTATTGAAAAAGGCATCTTTTTCTTTCAAGTTTTTCGTCAAAAGTGGTTGGCAACGCTGTACATGTACATGGGATTTTATTGTTGGGAAGAGGCACACAAAACGATTTGGTTTTGTTTTGGTTTTGTGTGCCTATTTCTTGACATAAACGAATGGGGCTTTCGAGGATGAAACATTTTTTTCTGTGCGGTCGATGATTTTTGTATTTTCGTGTGACAAAAAGTAAAATTGGGTAAAGAACTGTAAACCTTTATTGTAGAGCGCCATCTATTGTTAGTGGCGTTAATTGGTTGGAGTGTTGCTGTATCGGCTGAACGCATCCAATGAGTGCAGAAGACTGCACCCAACTTCGGATATATAAAGAAAAAGAAGAAGATGAAGAACTTCCGGCCTTCTGTCATTCTGTCAATTTTTTTTACACACATGTGTTGGTTGTGATTTATTTAATAAAGAATTGTAATCTAGAAAAATCCTTCTTGTCGTGTAATTTATTATTGATAAAAACTCAGATGTGGGGTCAGAACATCTATGGCCTAATTAAGACGAAGTAATTTTTTTCTAAAAATAATTCAATCGTGAAGAAATGCCGAATTCAATGACGAAGCAGCAGCTGATGGAAGCACTCAGGGAAATTGGTGTAGAATTTCCTGACTCTGCTACTACGGCGCAATTAAAAAGGCTATACCACAGTGAGCTGAATAAAAGTGCTTCCATAGCAAGTGGTGACGAAGACGCTAATGCCGATATTGCCGACAATGCCGACAACTCTAAGAATGCTGAGAACGTTCGAGGTGAAGCTCTGGACGAAGAGCTGAGCGAGCTCCGAAAGCGACTTAAGGTGATGGATCTTCGTAAGCGGATTAACGAGTTGGAAAAAGGTGCCGCCTCAGTCGCTCAACCAAGACCAGACTTCGGAGAAATCGAACATGCCATTCCGAAATTCGACGGTGACGATGTAAGCCACTCTGTGCAGCATTTTCTACGTGATTTCGAGGAGATAATGCAGACGATAAATGCCGATGACCGCTTCAAGTTGCTAAGTCTGCGACGGTCACTCGTCGGAACTGCCAAGGTATTTCTGCAGTCAACTGCCGCACTCAGTTACATCGACCTAAAGTCAGCGCTCCTAAAGGAATTCGACATTGCAGTGTCTCGTCAAGATGTATATAGGATGCTGAGCCGAAGGAAGTGGAAGAAACAAGAGGAGTCGCTGCATTGCAACACCCTAATCATGCAGGGAATTGCCAAACGTTCGGACATCAGCGAAACAGAGGTCATCGATTTCATCATAGATGGTATGGGTAGCGGAAGATCCAACGTTAATTTGTTGCTGGGTGCTCGCGCCATTGATGAATTAAAGCAACTTATCAATCGCTACCAACAAAAATATCTTACCGAAAGTACTCTGGGTGTGCCGAGACGCAATTTAAATGCCGTGCCGACAAAACCTGCTGCCGTGGTGAAGCCGAATGCCGACAAAAATTCCGTGCTATGCTTCAATTGCTCACAGACGGGGCATATTAAACCATACTGTCCGTATCCATTGCGCCGAAATGGGTCATGTTTCCGATGCTGGGAAATGGGACATGACCACAGGACGTGCCCGAACCCGAAGAAGATGCTGTCTGCCGTTGCCGTTCCGAAAGCCGAAAAACAAGTTGCAACCGTTTCTGGAAAAGTTGTGTATGACGAAGATGAAGATGAAATTGTTGGTGCCGTAAATTGGGTGAGTGTTGCTTTTGAAGTTGATTTGGCAAAAGGTGTAGAGTTCATGAAGTTTCCTTCTCTTTTTGATACGGGCAGTCCAACTAGTTTTATTAAGTCGTCATACATCCCGGTCGAGTTGCCGCGAACATTAAAGGCACTGAGACCTTCGTTCTATGGGGTAGGTGGAAAAAAAAATTAATGTTTTGGGAGAAATACAATGTAATGTAAAATTTGCTAATAAAATAAAGACGATACAAATTAATGTTGTTCCAGACGAAACTATGACTCTGCCGATTATTTTTGGACGTAATTTTTTGTATGCTTTCAATATTCATCTGACTAAAGTAAAATGTAGATACACCAAGGAAAGGTTGGTTTCGTTAAACAGAAACAACAGATTTAATTTGCGAAATGAACTTCTTACAACTCTTAATAGATATAGCCTTATCAGAGATGATCAATTGTCATCAGTTTGTAATAATGAAGAATTAGAGGAATCTGTTTCGGAGGTTGGAGTTAATCGCAAGTACTATACCGTGCCGGATATATTTAATATTAAGGTTGTTTCAGACGAAGTAGATTTAAATATTGATTATAAATTAGGAAAATCCTGCTGTGCCGAATTGAATGATTTAATTATGGATTCTTATGTTTTGCCGAAAGATATTGACGTGGAACCTTTAAATTACGAAATGAAAATTCATTTAAGTGACGATATTCCGTTTCACTGTGCCCCTAGAAGACTTTCTTACTTTGAAATAGTAAATCAGTTGGAAAAAGACGGTATTATTAGGCCAAGTAACTCGCCTTATGCTTCCGCTATTGTTCTAGTTAAGAAAAAGAGTGGAGAGATTCGAATGTGCGTGGACTATCGCGGCCTCAACAAGAAAACCATCCGAGATAATCATCCGTTGCCGCTTATAGAAGATTGTGTAGAGTATCTTGAAGGAAAACAATATTTTACGCTTTTGGATTTAAAAAGCGGGTTCCACCAAGTTCGGGTTTCTGAGGAATCTATTCCTCTTACTGCGTTTGTTACTCCAATTGGTATGTGGGAGTATTTAAGAATGCCGTTTGGGCTGAAAAATGCTCCTGCCGTTTTCCAGCGATTTATTAATGTTATTTTCCGAGATTTGATTGATTCAGGTAAAATAGTTGCATATATGGATGATATATTGATCGCCACTTCAGACTTTGAAGAACACAAAGTGTTGCTAAGAACCTTTTTGCGGCGTATTACTCAACGAAATCTTAAATTGAATCTTGCAAAGTGTCGGTTTGGTCATACGAAAATAGAGTATTTGGGATATAGCGTTTCTTCACATGGGATTGCGCCGAGTGATTCCCATATTGCCGCTATAAAGAGATATCCGTTGCCGACTAATCAGAAACAATTGCATTCTTGTATTGGGCTATTCTATTACTTCAGACGATTTGTGCCGTCATTTTCCAGGATTGCAAAACCATTGCAAAATTTGTTAAAGAGGAATGCCGATTTTGATTTTGATAAGCAATGCTTTGATGCTTTTAACGAACTGAAGCGCAGATTGGTCGAAGCACCAATTCTGGCTATTTATAGTCCTGTAAAAGAAACGGAATTGCATTGTGATGCTAGTTCAATTGGTTTCGGTGCCGTTTGGCTTCAAAGACAGGATGACAGGAAATTTCATCCTGTGTCTTACTTTTCTAAAACAACCTCCGCTGCGGAATCCAGGTATCATAGCTTTGAGTTGGAGACTCTCGCTATAATTTAAGCTTTGAGACGATTCAGGGTATACCTGGAAGGAATACCTTTTAAAATAGTGACGGATTGTAGTTCTCTAACGATGACATTAGAGAAAAAACAAGTTAATCCTCGGATTGCCCGATGACCCTAGAACTTGAAAAAAATCCAGCATCGTAGTGGTATATCTATGGTACATGTCGATGCCCTAAGCAGGTGTCAAATTGCTGCGATTTGGGATGTTGATGATGTGGATTTTCAAATTCAAGTTGCACAAGGACGGGACGAAGTAATTAAGACCCTGCGGGATCGTATGGAGGTTGAAGAGGTCAAAGATTACGAAATGACGGACGGACTTGTATTTAAAGTCATGAGAAGTGAAAGTAAGGCTTTATACGTGCCAGACGAAATGGAAGATAATGTCATACGTTTGATCCATGAGAAATTGGGTCACCTAGCGCTAGATAAATGTTATGACAAGATTGCTATGTACTACTGGTTTCCGGGTATGCGTCTGAAAATTGAAAGATTTATCCAAAATTGTATTAAGTGTATCATGTATGCTATTCCAGTTCGTTCTTGTGAGAAGAACCTATATAATATTCCGAAAAATCCGTTGCCGTTTGATACCGTTCATGTGGACCATTTTGGTCCGTTGCCGTCTATTAGTTCGAAAAGGAAGCATATTTTAGTGGTGATAGATGCCTTCACAAAATTTGTGAAGCGATGTCCTACAAGATCGACGAGTACGATAGAAGTAATTTCCGCTTTGAATAAATACTTCAATTATTACAGCAGGCCGAGGCGAGTTGTGTCAGATAGAGGTACATGCTTCACCTCTTTTGAGTTCGAGGACTTTTTGCTAAAGCGAAATATTGGACATGTAAAGGTTGCCGTGGCCTCACCTCAGGCGAATGGGCAGGTCGAAAGGGTCAATCGAGTGATTAAAACTATGTTGGGAAAACTAAGTGAACCTGTAAATCATGCCGATTGGTCGAGTATGTTGCTAAGGGTGGAATATGCCATTAATAATTCTATTCATAGCACGACTAAGAATTCGCCCAGTATGCTGTTGTTTGGTATCAATCAGCGGGGAGAAGTCATAGACGAAATCACGGAGCATCTGGAGGAAAAGATGGCTCCGGATAACTGCCGTGATCTAAGTCAGATTCGGGCGGAGGCGTCAGGGAAAATTGATAGGTCTCAGGAATATAATTTAAGTTATTTTCTTAGGCACAGCAAGAAAGTTAAACATTATGCCGTCGGTGACTTTGTTGTTATGCGAAATATTGATACTACCGTTGGGACAAATAAAAAGTTTTTGCCAAAATTCCGTGGTCCCTACGTCGTATGTAAAGTATTTGGAAATGATAGGTATGTGTTGCGGGACGTCGAAAACTGCCAGTTGACTCAGCTACCGTACGATGGGGTTGTCGAGGCGAATAGAATGCGGAAATGGATTTTAAAATGTGATAAAGAGGCTATACCTATTGAGACTCCAAGCGACCCTCTTGCTTTAGATCTAGATTAAGTATAGAGTAATATGTAGAGGTTATGAATAAATATTTGTTTGAACATTTTGTTCGAGGTCGACCAATTGTCAGATTAGCCGAGTTGTAAACCTTTATTGTAGAGCGCCATCTATTGTTAGTGGCGTTAATTGGTTGGAGTGTTGCAGTATCGGCTGAACGCATCCAATGAGTGCAGAAGACTGCACCCAACTTCGGATATATAAAGAAAAAGATGAAGATGAAGAACTTCCGGCCTTCTGTCATTCTGTCAATTGTTTTTTACACACATGTGTTGGTTGTGATTTATTTAATAAAGAATTGTAATCCAGAAAAATCCTTCTTGTCGTGTAATTTATTATTGATAAAAGAACCAAGATTTAAAATGTTTTTTAGTTTTATGTCGTAGGTAATATGGAATTACTGTGTAACCCAGGGTCGATAGAAAACTAGTGAAAGTTAAACATTCTTTAATAAGTTGATGTCATGTATTTAAATAAAAACTAAACAAAATAGGCATTTATGTATGATTTGACCAAAATGAAGCAAAAATACCACAGTACACTACGAATACGAACATGCAAATATCTACAATAGCTATGTATAGTACCTACATATGTACATACAAGTACCTACACTGCTCTTAGCCTAGTTTTATTAAGGCAAACAATAACTACAATCAAATAACTGTCCGATAAGCTAAAAGCTCTTTAAACGACACAATTGTTGAAGTCAAATATATAACTGATTAATTACATAATTGTATATAACACCATCATAGCCTAAACCAAAGAAGTTTCCAGAGGACACGAACGTGGACGGTGGACGTGGCAGTATATCGAATTAAAAACATTGTTCGGCCGTAGAGTTGAATTAAAATTTATTGTATAAAGGCCAATACTGTTTCCAGTTACTGTTTTAGAAAATTCCGCAAGTTGAAAAATAAAAAACCACCGCTTTTAACAACGTTATAAAACAGAATTCTTTTATTAACAAAAAACTATCGCTTATATACATTTTTTTTGTTTACATAGTTTTAAGTTTTTGACAGCTGCCTTGAAATATCCCATGTGGACATTTTTCGGTGAGTGGGTGTATTCGGCGCCTTGGTCTCTGATGACGTCATGGTTTTATTACATTTTTTTGTTGTGTTGAACATTCTCCCCCACCGATGAATGAATATGAAGTATGAACCGCTGCCCGATATGCTTCTTCACCTGCTTCTTAATCTTTCTCATAATGTAGGTATGTACATGAAAAGAAAAACGGATTATTGAGTTTGTTTACAATTAACAGACAGTGAAACAAGAAACATGCAGTGTTGCCACTAAAAAAAAGTCAATCCGGTCAAATCTGACCGGATGACCGGATTTTTATTTTCTAAATCCGGTAAAAAATTCCGGTCAAAAGTTAAAATGAGAATTTTTGACCTGAAATCCGGTCAAAAAGAGAAAATACCTATACAATTTACGACTTTTTATGTTATGTTATGTTTAGAAAACGTTTTTATAATATGTGAATCTTGAGTTTGTGAACTTGTTTTCTATTTCGTTGGTTTAAAATTTACTGAAACTAATTTTTCATTTTATATGACATGTTTTAAGTTCTGAAATACACTTTTAGTGCATGGCCATACACGCCTCCCAATGAACGAGGTGTCCAGCGACACAGGTATATTTTGAGTGAGTAAAGGAGAAAGGTATATAGCATAGAAAATCTACTTTCAGAAATAATTCTGGCACGTTCTTTTTCGCACCATTGTGCTTTCGATACAAATCTTTATTTGATATTTGCGTTGATAGAGTGAGGACGTCAAAAACGGGCGTCCGCTTCGGCTTAACCATAGAAATTGTTTGTGTTTTCAATTTCACTATTCTTTTACCAGCCAAATTTTATTTCATTGCAATGACGCCTGGTTTTTGTGTGTAGCCAAATTGTTAATGGAAATGAAAGTCATGGGAGGACGTGTATGGCCAGGCAGGCCATGTACTAAGGCCGTGTGTCAATTGGGCTAAGTAATTATTCTCGAATAATTTTCTGACACTTGAAAAGAGTAGTTCACCAATCTGAGATTTATCGAATTTCACACTTTAATTAATTGAAATTCAATATTTAATTTCCTCTTCAAAATTCTAGCAAAAGAAAACGTCAAAAAATTAGCCTATAAGATAATTTATTATCCTGCTCCCTGAGCAGAATTTGTTTGAACTTGGGAGCATGTTCGTAATGTATGGCAAAGTTATATTCAAATTATAGAAATCTATCTTTATTTATAGTCAGTAGGGAAATTTTATTTTTCCGGTCAAAAAAGGGTTTTCCGGTTAAAAACATTTTTCGTTCCGGTCAAAAAACGGTTAGGCCGGATTTCAAAATTTTCTCCGGTCAGAGTAAACAGATTCCGGTCAGATATGACCGGAATCCGGTCAGAATGGCATCACTGGAAACATGTAACGGAAGAATAGAGAGAAAACGAAAATTTCAATTGACTGCTCCAGCAGCCAATATTACACAAGATCCCGAAGTGGTCTTGTTTTCGGTTTGTTTCTTCCAGCTTCGTATGCCATCACAATGTGTGTTGTTGTATTGTAGCAACTTCTGCAAATGCAATGATGATGATAACGACGAGTAAAGCTTTGCTGCGGTGTAATTTAGTTTCAGTATCAGTAGTGGTTGTTTTATCGGTGCCGGTGGATGAAGTTCGGTTGTACGTGATTAAATTTGAGTTGTGTTGTTAAATTAAAATAATTAATTTGAAATTGTTTTTATCCCGTGGAATCCATATGAGTAAATTGTTTGTATTAACTTGTTTTTAAATTTAATTTGAAGTTTAAATTGTGTAGTGTAGTTTTGTTGGTTTTTTTTTGTTTGCTTGCGAGATCGAGCTTTACTTGCGTGTGTGGGTGTGTGTGCAGTGGAGCCATGAATGAAATCGATCGAAAGCTTCAGTTTGCGTAAGCTTTGTGGTGTGGGTGTGTGTGCAGTGAGCCATGAATGAAATCGATCGAAAGCTTCAATTCGCATAAGCTATGTAGTGTGAATAATTTTGTGCTGTTAGCGGACTGTATTGGGTATTTAAGGGTTGCCATTGCACATAAATGAATTTAATGCGAATGGTTATAATTCGGGTGAGTAATTTGATGAGTGTGTGCATCTTTTAGTTTGAATTATTTTGTGTTGTTAAATTACCTAATTGATATGATCATATTGAATGAATTAGTGCTAATTGTTGAACGATTGAGAAAATTTGAAATTGAGTGAACGAAAATTATTACTGATGATTTGTTTCTGGTTCATTTGTTGGTAGTGGGCACAGTTTGGTAATCGGCCGTCGGAATTCTCCTTGCTGTGTTTTTATCTTAACCACCCTGGTGATGTTGTCCGCTCCTGGGTAGGTATCCTTAATGCGGCCTAAGCTCCATTTTGTAGGGGGAAGTCGCTCGTCCTTCAGCAGTACAAGATCTCCTACCTTTAACTGTGGTTGCGGTTTCAGCCATTTTGGTCGTTGCTGCAAACGAGTCAGGTATTCTAGCTGCCAATGCTTCCAAAATGTCTGCAAGTGTGCCTGGATCGCCTTCCACCGTTCTATGTATCCTTGTTTGCCTAGAGTGAGATCTGGTTCCGGGACTGTGAACAAAGTTTCTCCTATTAAAAAGTGTGCTGGAGTTAGTGCTTGGGAAGTCATCGGGATCCTCTGATAAGGGACAAAGTGGCCTCGAATTCAAACACGCTTCGATTTGAGCCAAAAGCGTAGAGAGTTTCTCATAAGTGAGTGTCCCGTTCCCAGCAATCCTTTTGAAGTGATACTTTACACTCTTCACTCCAGCTTCCCATAATCCTCCGAAATGGGGAGAAGCTGGGGGAATGAAGTTCCACTGTGTTCCTTTTTTGGCTAAGTCTTCAGCAATTTCCTTCCAGTCATGGATTGCGCTGTTTAAAAGGCGTCGTAGCTCCGCTTCTGCTCCCACAAAGTTTGTTCCACAGTCGCTATAGATCTGTCCACAGACTCCTCGTCGTGCAGTAAATCGTCTAAACGCTGCAAGAAATGCTTGCGTTGTTAAGTCGCTTACTGCTTCCATGTGTATAGCCTTGGTGGCCAAGCAGATAAAAATGGCTAAGTACCCTTTGTGAGTTTTGGCTCCACGACCTTTCCAAGCTCTGATATTAATCGGTCCTGCATAGTCGATGCCTGTGTGGGAAAAAGGTCTTGAAACAGTTACCCGGGGAGCTGGTAGTTCTCCCATTTCTTTCCCCAACTCTGTTCCTAATGAATGTTTCCCATTTTGAAGCTGGCGATTGTATCCAAGATTCCGTAACTGTGGAGTCAGTCCAAGCATACATTTTTACATCCGTAAGCTGGAGTACTACAGCAACATACTGCAGCAGTTTGGCCAAGGTGACGGATGCGCATAGCTCTAATCGGGGAAGACTTACCGGTTGTACAGGTGCTACTTTAGCTTTGGACATCAGTAGGTGCACGTGTACTTGATGTAACTCATCTTCTGTGCGTAAATACACTGCCGCTCCTGAACTGACTGTAAGTCGTTGTAAAATGTATTCCATTCTTTCAGCAACTTTGGGTCTATTGGCTCGTCCCAAGAAGTTTTACGGATCCATAGAAGTTGCATGAACATTTTTGCCTTAAGAATGCTTGGCGAGATCCATCCCATGGGGTCAAAGAGACGTGCAATCGTTGAAAGAATGAACCTCTTTGTTGGCTGTTGGTTGCTTGGAGGTGTGAAACGGAAAGAAAAGTTGTCAGCAACAGGATGCCAGTGGATACCTAACGTTTTGATTCGGTCTGAACCGTCCATGGGTACTGCAATCGAAGACTCTCGATCTTGTATGGGAACATCTTGCAGGAGCTCGTTTACGTTGGAAGTCCATTTCCGCAATTTGAACCCTGCTGCTTCTAGGACTACTTTCACCTCCTTTCTCTTTCTTTCGGCTTCTTGTATGGTATCTGCACCTGAGAACAAGTCGTCGACGTACATCTCAGTCCGAATAATCTTCGCAGCTACTGGGTGATCAGTTTCTGATTCCTTTGCCACTTCCATCATCGTCCAGATAGCCAAATAGGGAGCAGAAGCAGTCCCGAAGGTGACCGCCTTCAGCCGAAACACCTTTAACGGGTCGATTGGATGTTTGCGCCATAATATGAGTTGATAGTTTGAATCTTGTTCCGTCACCCAAATCTGTCGGTACATTTTCTCGACGTCAGCTGAAAACGTGAATCGATAAAGCATCCACCGAAGAGTTACATCGCTGACGTTATGTTGGAGTGAAGGACCTGTCATTAGCTGATCATTTAAGGAAACTCCATTAGATGATCGATACGAAGCGTCAAAGACTACCCTCAATTTGGTAGTGGAACTACTTTCCTTCAAGACTGCATGGTGTGGTAAAAAATAATGTCCTGATTTAGATATGGAGTCCTCCTCAACTTCCTTCATGTGGCCTAACTGCAAATATTCCTCTATGCAGGCAGCGTATTGGTCATGTAGGTGACGATTGGCTTCGAGACGCCTTTCCAGGATCTTAAAGCGTTGGAAAGCACCTTCCCGTGAACTTCCAGACAGGATGAACATTTCCCTTGAAAGGTAGTGCTACTTGATAATGTCCATCAGCTAAACGCTTGACGTTCTTGACGAAATGTTCTTCACACGCGACATCTTCGGGGGTTTCGTAACGCTGGAGTGGGATCTCTTCCAGTGCCCAGAATCTGCTGAGTTCTGCTTCGAGGTCAGCTGTTTGAAGAAAACTGCAAATGGGTCGGGCTTCGATCGGTGCTCTGCCAAACAAAATCCAACCTAACTTGGTCTTCTGCATAACGGGAAAGGTTTTGTCCTCAGATCGGACTATGTCTGGCAGCAAGATATCAGCAAAAACATCACTGCCCAGCAATAAATCAATTTTACCTGGCTAAAATGATGGGTCGGCTAACCCTAATCCTTCGAGGTGTTTCCAATCGCTAACGTCGAGGATCCGAGGCGGAAGATGCCCAGACAGTGACTTAAAAACTAAGGCCTGAGTGATGGTTTCAAAGGCCGAGTGGAGGGAAGCAACCTTTATATCCACCATCCTTTTACAAGTGCCACTGCTGACCAACCCTAACCCGGAAATCTCGACATGAGTCGACCTTGACCTTAAACGCATAAATTGTACGGCTGATTCAGTAATGAAACTCGCTTCCGAGCCTGAATCTAGTAGTGCACGAAGTGAAAAAATCTCTCCTGATGATGCCTTTACCTTGACTATCGCAGTGGCTAGCAAAACCTGAGTGTTAGCTTGCGATAAAGAGTGATAAGTGTTGACAGCGGAACTGGTTGAAGGTTGTAATAAGCTTTGTGGTTGAAAACTTGGAGCATCAACATTAATGGACGAGGTAAGACGGTTTTGTGATTGGCGATATGGTTGTTGTAGGGAATTTTGAGTTTGACTATTTGTGTTGGGTGGATTATTAGATGAGTTAGTTTGCGAAATTTGATTGTGTGAATGGGAAGCGTTAATAGGTATGTAATGTAAAAGTGAATGGTGTGGCTGCTGACAGTAATAGCATCTACGACTACTTGGACATTGTTCTGTTACATGGCTATATGCTAAGCAATTACTACATAGACCTAAACAATTTACTTTCTGACATCTATCCGTAATATTCATTTTTAGGAAACGCTTGCATTTACGAATGGCATGCTGCCCTTTGTTGCAAACCTTGCAAGTGAACTTTGATGTGTTGGCTTGAGCATGGAAAGAGTTACGCTGAGATGTCTTTTTGGATGAATCCGATGTTCGACCTTGCTGGTAGTTGACAGCTTCCAATGTACGAAATCTCATTTAGAGAAATTGGGTGAATTCCAAGAAAGTTGGTAGTTCCTTGCTCTTTTCTTTCGATCCCAACTTCTCTTCCCAAAGCTGCTGTGTTTTCGTAGGCAGTTTCTGCAGAAGTATATAAACCAGCACAACGTCCCACTGTTTAACAGGAACATTTAAGTTCTCTAAGCTGTGAACCACTTCTGTTGACGTATCCAAAAGCTCTTTGATGGATTCAGACCGCTCATGTGTTAAAGTTGGTTGGTTGAACAGACACTTGAGTTGAGTGTTGACGAGAAAGCGTTTGTGGTCATATCTGTCCTGCAAAATTGTCCATGCCTTCGCATAATTGTCATTCAGCTAAATGAGCTAACAGCTTTTCAGCTTCGCCAGACACACTTGTTTTTAGATAATGCATCTTTTGAATCTCATTTAAAGACGGATTGTTGTGCACCAGTGCAAAAAATAAATCATGAAAACTTCTCCAGCACTCGTAGCTTCCCGAGAACACTGGCACAGGAATATTTTGCAAGCGTATATCTGTGCCTTGAGTTGTTTTAGAATTGCTCGATACATCTTTGGTGATGTCTTCAATGGATTTGTCCTTGACTTTAACCTTGTCCATTACGTCGAGTATTACCGCCCTATGATCGAAATACATTTCGCGGAGGTTTTCATAAATGTCCTCGATTTCTTGATATTTTGCATCCTCTTCCTCTTCGTCAAGTTCACAAACACACTTTTCATACGCCGATGACGCCGATTCGAATGTGTTCTCCAAAAGAATTAAACGACCTTTTAAATAATTTTCGGTACGTCCTGCAGCACCCTTTTTTATGTCCTTTTTTAGCTGGACAAATAATCGATTCAGCTTGTTATGGTTCATAATTTTAATTTATGGTTTTACAATTTCAGAAGACGAAGGAAAAGTAAGAAAAAATGCACTTACTTGTGAAATGGTTCCAGATGCAGGTTATAATTTCCTCTAATGGCGATGAAATGAGCAGCAAAATCAAGAAAATCTATGTTCCCTCTGATGAAAGGAATCCTCCGCACAATAATCCAGTATCGTTTTGTATCGATAATAATTCGCAACACTCAGAATGAGAAATCAGCACACTTGTTGAATTCGCAGAATCGCAGCACACACTTCATACACACCGCAAAACCAAAAAGCTCAAACAAAAAACCAAGAAAAAATTAATTATCTGGCTCGAATGGACCAATGTTCGGCCGTAGAGTTGAATTAAAATTTATTGTAGAAAGGCCAATACTGTTTCCAGTTACTGTTTTAGAAAATTCCGCAAGTTGAAAAATAAAAAACCACCGCTTTTAACAACGTTATAAAACAGAATTCTTTTATTAACAAAAAACTATCGCTTATATACATTTTTTTTGTTTACCTACATAGTTTTAAGTTTTTGACAGCTGCCTTGAAATATCCCATGTGGACATTTTTCGGTGAGTGGGTGTATTCGGCGCCTTGGTCTCTGATGACGTCATGGTTTTATTACATAGGTACATATTTACAGCAATTGAATTAGTAAAAATTAGAAAAATAAGTACGTACTATGTTTGACTTTGAATACAAAAAAAAAACCAGTAAGACAATTATCTTCGACTATGCCGAAGCTCAAATACCCGGTACTATATTATTGTAAAATAAAAAAAATATTTTAGTATGAAAAAATTATATACATATTTGTATGGGAGGTATGGGTACTTTTTATTCGACCAAGCTAATTTTTTGTCAAAAATTTTTAAATATTATTAAAACAATATGTGCAAAGTTTAAACTTGTTATCTTTACTGTAGCTATTTAAATTTAATTTTTAACATAAAAAGCTATATAAATCTGATATTTTTGTATGGGAGGTAGTAGTAGTTTTCATCCGATCTTGCATCTTACTCATCGAACTTAGCCTCAGTTTTGTGGATAAAATCTTACGTACCAAATTTCAAGTCGATAGCTCTTAAATTACGGCCGTAATCGTGCGCACAGACGGACAGACAGACGGACATCGCTAGATCGACTAAGAAAGTGATGCTGATCAATAATATATATAGTTTGTCATACCTACAACGCCTCCTTATGTGTGTTACAAATGGAATGACAAAGTGAATATACCCTCACCACAGTGTGGTACCGGGTACTTAACAATTTTTTTTTTACTATCATTTTATTGTATTGTCATCAAAAATGAACCAGCATTCAAAATTTTAAAGTCCTAAACATAATAGGTACCTAGTATTATGTCCTGGACATAATAGGTAGGTATGTATTCCACATTAATGAAAATTCGCGACAGGTATGGTTTGATTGATTTTACTACGCGTACCTATGTATATACTTTCCATAGCTGCAGATCTCAAATATAGGTATGTACGATTGTGCATAGCATACAAACTCCTTATATACGTACGTACATATGTACATAGTTTGCTTAATGCATAAATACATCAAATTCAACTACCCCATACGTCATATGGCGTAGTTGAATTTACTACAATTTATTAAAACTACCCTTCCTAAGCACAACGGCCGGCGATCGAGATAGCAATTGTTTTCTGCATTTGGCCAAAAAAGATATAGTTTCAATTTATTATATCTCGCCCTCTGGATGGACCAGAATGATGAATGTTAGCTCAAAATACTCGGTGAAGTATTGTCTAACAATTAAAAGGATTTTTTGAGTTGACCTACATAGATTTATGAGTATATTGGCATGTTGAGCGTAGTAAGGTCGAAATAGAAAAGTTTGCACCCCCTTTTTTCAACCTTTATAGGACGAATCGGTACAAAGTATTAATTAGGAATGTAATAGTTTTGACTTATCTATTGTCACATAAAGTTTCAATTATTACGGCTAATGGATCATGTGTTTTGAAAAAGCCTCCCTTAAAGCGGCAGGGGAGGTCAAAATTAAAAAATTCTTTTTAAATATTGCATTGTCTTCACAACCCAACCAGCATAGAACATTTCAAAGTTCTAAGTTTAATGAAAGTGGCTCAAATTTGGTTTGCAAGATTTTGACACAACAAATTTTTCACGAAGTTAAGTAAAAGCCTTTAATAAAAAGACAATTGATCAGTCAAATTGGTTTGCTCATAAATATTAATTTACTGAACAACAAACAGAAATTAGCATCGTGGTGCTCCGCCACGAAAATCCAAGTGCTCTGCGGGAAGATGGGAAAAAATATGAAAATTCCATCGGCGTTGATGGCGAAAAGATTTGGTTGTTCTGCGAAGCTTGTTTTCGGGAAATACAAGTTTCTAAGAAGACCGGACATTTTGAGAACCGCAAAAAAAGGAGATTGGATGGAAAACTACTCCAAAGAAAGATTTGCCGGACATGTAGGCCGATCCATTTTAGATGTCCATTAAAATTAGGAAGATTGTTGCACCTAAACTCCACCAAGAACTCACGGCCAGGACTGTTAGGCGCTGTGTCGTGGAACAAAATCCTCATAGATGCATATTCCACAAATAAAAAACACATTATGTCAACAAAAACCTAAGAAAGCATTAAAAGCCAAAAAATAAAGAAATGCTGAAGAGCTTTTCGAAAACATTAAGGAGGTCTGGAACTATATACCACCATATTAGGATGCCGGATGGCTCAGTGGTCAGTGTGCTGGACTACTGTCCGAAGAGTCACAGGTTCCATCCCCGGAAAACACAAATTACATCTTTCCACTACGCAACCTCTTGTGAACGTCTGAGAAACATCCGAGAGTATAACTGTCCTGAAAAAGCTTCTCAAATCAGCCGTTCGGACTCGGCATAAAATTATAGGTCCCTTCCATTCGTCCCAAAAACAAAAACTCACAAAGCAAATGGTTGTGAGAAGCTAGTTCTAGGGTGCCTATATACGGACCTGTTGCACCAAATATTTATTTATTTATAAGATGCCGGATTTAAGTGGAAAGTCTTCAGAAAAGATTGACTGCAGTTTTAAAAAAATATAAAAACAGTGAAGGTACATACCTTGCAGGTACACATATTGTAGATATTTGCATATTCGTATTCGTATAATGTGTACTGCGGTATTATTGCTTCATTTTGGTCAAATCATACATAAATGCCTGTTTTGTTTAGTTTTTATTTAAATACATGACATCAACTTATTAAAGAATGTGTAACTTTCACTAGTCTTCTATCGACCCAGGGTTACATAGTGTAATGACCAGTGATCGGCTGAAAGTCGATCTGCTCCGCTCCACATCTCAGAATCGACTGACTGAAGAGTGCAGAAATGCGGATCAAGCATCAAGATCAAGCTATTTGATAGAGAGACAACAGATGTTACTCTTTGGCACGTACTTGACTTGTGTGATCATGTTCTAAGCCAGTGATGCCAGACTTTGGAAGCAGGTTATCCCACAGTTATGCCAAAAAAATCCCTTTTATCCCTCCCCAAAAATTAAAAAATCCCACATTTATCCCACGAAATAATAAATAAAAAAAAACATGCATTTCATTAAATACAGTCTTTTTTATTAGGAACAAATACAAGTTGTAGCGTCGTTGTCATACACCCTCCTGAGAGGGGAATAAAAGAGTTGATTTTGGTATTTTAGATTACTTTGTACTTTATTTCAGCAACAAAACTAAATATGCCTTAGTGCCAATGATACAACTACTCAGCAACACGAGGTTGGTATTTGGTGGAAGACTGAGGAATTGGCCTTATCTGGCCACCAAACAAACCACCCTTAGTGCAAAGCAGTAATTGCCCCAAATCTCCTAGGAAGAGCCTAGAGTCTAAGATGTAATTACCTGCTAGCTGCTTGCGACGGAATGACTTAAACCACATCACATTTCGGCTCTTCTTTTATAGCTCCGAAATGAAGCTTTTACATATCATATTGATTCATATATCATATGTCTTATAATATTTAACGAAAACTTTTAACGAAAGTTTTTAATTCAATTTCAATTCAATTTAATTCAAATGAAAGCTTTCATGATCTAATTTTAATAGGGTGTTATACCCGAGTTTGGCAAAAGTAATTCAATTCAATCAAGTTTAATTATTAAATGTTAGAAGTTTATTAAAATTATAAAGTGAAAAAGTTACAAGTAAATACTTAAAAAAATAATAACTAAAGTTAACAAAAATAAACATATTAAGATTCGTTTGTATATAATACAAAAATAGAAATGTAGGACCATCTTACACATTTTTAAAACGTTAAAAAAAAGAAGGAACTAAAACTGCATTCGGCATTAAAATGAAAATAATATTTAACATAAGAATTATGAATTGTGTATTTGAAAATGACTCGCATATGCAAAAAAAACTTTATGTCGGCCTCAAGTCTCATTATTCTCGATTTTCCATACTAAAATGACACAGAAATTTGATTTGAGACTAAAGTAAAGCTTTTTGCATACGTTACAATGTTTACAAAACAAATAAATTTATTAGATATATTAAAAATACTCATTAATTTAATTATAAATATTTTTGGAATTGTGGAGAGAGAAATGGAAGAATCAAAGCTATTTTTACTAAATTTCCTAAATTGCGAAACAATAATTATATAATAAAATTTCTCATCTGACAAATCTCGAACCACATTTCATCAATAGGCAAATTTTGGAGGGACTTCTTTTTGTCTTCGCTGAGAAGTATAGCGACGTTCTTAAATTCTTCGCTTGCTTCGTTTGACATTTTTGGATTAACTTTCTTTAAAATTTCTGAAATAGAAAAACATCTACTTCTTGTAACATTAAATGCTACTTTGGGTCAAGAAATTCGAGTTGTGCAACAGCATGATCATCAAAAGGTAGGCGAGTAACCATTTCAACGATAGCAGTCTTATAAAAACTGAGACAGTTTTTCTTAACCTCCAATTTACCATCAGCATCTAACTCTGTCAAGGAGTCTTGACATGACATTAGGGAGTTAAATGGCTCTCTCGTGTCATTAAAGTGGCCTGGGAATGCGGCGAAACTCCCAGCGATTGGCAGATTGGGGTGATTGTGCCCCTTTTCAAGAAAGGGGATAAAAGGGATTGCTCCAATTACAGGGGTATATCACTTTTAGGTCTCCCCGGAAAAGTCTTTGCCAATGTGCTGGAAACGCGTCGCAGAGCTGTGGTCGAGACACGATTAGGAGATGAGCAGTGTGGTTTTCGGCAGAAGCACAACCGACCAGTTATTCACTCTCAGAATGGTGCTTGAGAAGGCTTGGGAGTATGCTTCACCTGTTTACGCATGCTTCGTATATTTGGAGAAAGCATATGACCGAGTCCCTCGAGGCAAACTCTGGAGTGTATTGCAGGAGTATGGAATTGACGGTTCTCTCTTGAGAGCCATTCAATCTCTTTACACAAACTGTATAAGCTGTGTTCGGATAAACAGCGTTAAATCAATACCTTTCACCGTGGGCGTTGGACTTCGCCAGGGGTGCGTCTTGTCTCCTCTCCTTTTCATTACTTATATGGACTGGATGTTACAGCAGCCTTGGCGAAGAACGTTTCGAATTGGGAGATCTGAGAATAAGTCATTTGCCCTTCGCTGATGACTTGGTCATCCTTGGGTCCTCAGACTGAACTTCAGCGCGCACTCGATCGGTTTGTAGCCGTTTGTGTTGAAGCTGAGATGAAGGTTCACGTATGAACAAATCTGAAGTGATGGCCGTCTCCAGAACGCCTGTTCAATGCACTCTGCATGTTAGTGGAGTCCCATTAAAACAGGTGGAGAAGTTTAAGTATCTCGGGGTCTTATTCACGAGTGATGGAAGGAGCAATGCCGACTTTTCCTGTAGGATTGGTCAGGCTGGGTCAATTTTAAGACAGCTTGGTCATTCTGTTATTAGGAGGACTGAACTTGGTGTCAAAGCTAAGTTGTCAGTCTCTAATTCGGTGTTTGTTCCCAGTCTTACCTATAGTCATGAGGTTTGGGTAATGACCGAAAGAATAAGATCGCGAATACAAGCTGCCGAAATTAGATTCCTCCGTTGTATTGCTGGTGTGACTCGTAGAGATCGCATTAGAAATACCAGAATACGTGAGGAACTCAATGTCGAGCAGCTACTTCTCCGGACGGAGCGGTCCATGCTTCGGTGGTTTAGTCTTGTTAAACGCATGTCCCCGACCAGGATTCCACGACGTGCTATGGAATCCGTACCATCAGGCAGGCGCCCTCTAGGTAGACCTAGGATGAGATGGTTAGATCAAGTCCATAATCTCTCCTCTACCCGTATGGGGATTGCCCTTGATGATTTGGAGTCGATGGCGATGGCGATGGCGGAGGATCGAGAGCTATGGAGAGTCCACTTGAGCAACCTATACCCGCGACCCACTTAATGGACAAGCGGACCATTTGAAAATGAATGAATGAAAATGAATTAATCGTAGGTTGGCTACTTTTTTTATTCTTAATGAAACATGCAAATTATGAACAAAAATTGACCAAAGAGTAAAATCCCTTTTTTTGTACTATGAGGTGAAAAATCCCTTTGACCCTTTAGCTTATTTTAAGTGAGAAAATCCCGCAAAAAGGGATAAATCCCCCGATCTGGCATCACTGTTCTAAGCATAGGTCACTACATCCCTTCCATTTTTTCTTAACCCCCGAAGGAACATTTAATGCCATAACTGAGCAATCTGAATGCGTTAAATATATTTTCCTTTACAGCAGTCTTGCGATTAATTAAAATCCTTTCTTGAGTGGGGAAGCGAGGACCGAGGAGTAACAACGATTCTCGCTAGTTGGGATTACCCCTGACTATTTCTGTTAAGAAATTTTGTTGAATTTCAGTCTATGAATTATTGTTTGAGAGAATTACATTAACAATTCGTAGATACTGTCACTTTGGTAGGAATGATAGCTATTTCGAACTACACCACTAATTCATCATCAGACTCCTTTTAAGTGATTGTTTTGAATAGTTTGAATTCTGACAGTCAATTCTCCGTATATAATCCACTTGGGAAGACATTTCTGCTTTCCCCTGTCAGGAAGTGAACCTGCACTTCGATATTGTCAATTGACCAAGTGACTACCACTTGCGCCAACTGAGCGATGAGTACAAGCCCGCCAACTGGTGATTAGAACGGAGGAGAAGACCAACCTCTGTGCGTTGTTGTTGCTACGAGGTGCGTTTCTGTATATTGTCATTCTCTCGGGTTTTCTTCGCCTTTCAAATCCAACATGTTTCCTCAGAATTTTCTAGACATTTTAAGTAGATTTTAGTTTCAAATAGATGCGGATCGGGATAAACTTGATATGATGCCCGTTTAACCTGACTCTCACGTCGTTCCTTTTTTCTTGAATTTCGATTAATTTAGACAACATTGTTCACAATCTAATGATTCAAATTCAATGTCTGAAACGTACTTTTAGGATAAAGAATAATCACAGATATATTTTATACCTAATTATTTAATCTGTAGCACATTTGGTATTACTGTAATATCCCGATTCGTTCATAGACTATTCCACTGTATCAACGTAGGTATCTGTATCATTCGTCATCCTTTAGATAATAATATGTACCTATCAATACAATCTATATTAATATCACACACTTCCTCCTCCATTTCGTTTTAAGAACGTCATACTTGATCTTTAAGAATTCACTTAAGGTTGTACGAGCCTGCCTGCCAATGAGGTAATGAGCGTTGGAAGCGTTTTTTCTTCTTAAAACGAATACATGTTCGACATAATTTGTGATTATTGTTCCCGTAACCCGAAAAACCATTTCAAAATATATAGTAGCGATTGCTAGCTTTTAATCGAATTCAATACTCAGGTTTTTGACGACTTGTACATACGCAATGTACCTACTTTGATTCCTTTTAATGAAAGTAGATTTAGATTTCTTTATTTTATTAGGCGTCTCTACTACAGTGGCCGGCACAAGTATTTTGACAAAACTAAAGTTAATTCTGCTCATAATTTGAAACTTATTTAATGTAAATTTTGGCACCAATGGAAAGGTCATTTAAATTCCGTTTGAATGATACAAAACTCAAAAAAGTAGAGTTTTACAAAAGTTCTAAATTTTCAATGCGTACTCAATGGTTTAAAGAAAGTTGTGTATCATTCCAACAGAATTTAAATAACCTTTCCATTGATGCCAAAATTGACATGAAGTAAGTTATGCCGGCCACTGTATATAACCGTTTCCTAATCTACCTATAGAGGTATTCTAGACAAGTTTCAGCAACTTCATTCGTTATATTTTACGAAAGTACCTGTCAGCAGTGCTAGGTAGGTAGGTAGGTAGCAGTGGCGGTTCACCTTGAACCCAATTAGCACTAAGATGTGCCGTTTTGTTACTACGACTCGTGTGACCTATTTTTGGTGATTGTTTAGGATGTGGTCCGGTCGGTGCCTATAGCCAACCTGTGGAATTGAGAAAACGGATAAGATCCTGTATCCCTTTGCCCGAGATGTCGCTGAGGTCGTCAAAGAATGACTGGTTTAGTGCGCGCAGTCTGGCTCTCGCTAGAGCTGGACATTTGCAGAGGAAGTGAGAGAGAGTTTCTTTTTCATTTGTATTACCGCAACTGCGGCAATGCGGGTTGTATGGGATACCTAACTTGGCCGCATGGTCTCCAATTGGCCAATGCCCCGTGATTATTGCCGTGATTCTGGCGATATCTGGGCGGGTTCTGTTTAGTAGGTTATTTGTTCTGTTTTGGTTGTAGGTAGGCCATATCTTCCTTGATATGGTACCCGACCATCGGGGATTGGCTATCTGCAGAAAATGCGAATGTATTTGTCCCTTTACCGCTCCTAGCGGAATGTGGACCCTCGTTGAGAGCGAGGCGTGTAGTGCTGAACCCTTCCTGGCCAGCTCATCCGCGCGCTCATTGCCAGTTATGTCACTATGCCCTGGAACCCAGAGAAGTGTGACCCTGAAGCACTCGCTCAGACAGGCAAGTTCGTTCCGGCACTCCTGCACCAGTTTAGAGGATATGGTAGCCGAGTCGATGGCTTTGATGGCGGCTTGGCTATCTATAAGGATGGCAATGCTTTGTTTGAGCGTAGTGTCACGCCCTAGTTGCGTACAAGCTTCTCGGATGGCCAGTAATTCCGCCTGGAAAACGCTGGCAAAATCCGGTAAGCCTACTGAAATTGATATTTGAGGTGAGTCAGATGTGCTACGGCTATAACTTAAAATTGTTTCTTTTTTTTAATGTTGTAGATAATGTACTAACTTTTTTTTTCTTTTATGTCGTATGCCTTTTCCATTCTTGTCATGCAAATGAATGCTTTACTCCATTTTGAATTTTATCATCTTCACAAGCCACAACATGCTGATGTAATTCAATATTTAATGCCCTTTTCTTTATTCAGTTGATTAATGCCCTTCTCATGTTATCTGTCGTCAGCTAATGTTTTTCTTAATGCTTTACTTAATTTATCATTCTCTCATTTCTCTCCTCGACATTTAACCGATTTCTCGGGAGCGGGTCATAATTCTGCATTTCAAAATTCTGTATCGACAAATTTCAGTATATTTATTTTTTGAAGATACTGTATGAACAAAATTCTGTATTTCAAAATGCTGTATATCCACAACGCTGTAAATGCAAAATTCTGTTTTCCGAAATGCTGTTTATGCTCCAATTCTATATTTTGAAAAAAGGGTTTTCATAACAAGCTTTGATCTAATTTTTAAAATTGATTGAGAAAAAAAATATGTAAAATAAATTGAAATTCACTTAGGTGCCTACATAATTTAACAAAAACATAAGACAGAAGACAGTGGCAGTGGCGTGGCAGTGGCGTGGCGGTGGCGTGGTGACCAAGTGGCAGGTGGCATGGGAGTGGTGTGGCGATGGCGATGGCGATGGAATGGAAGTGGTTTAGTTTAAACTAGTCATATTACAACTGCGTATTTTTGTTTACCCGGAAACTAAAAACATGCGAAACGACCAAGAATTAACAAGTACGACATTTTAAGAACTGATGAATTCGTGGCACTATACGTTGTTTGCCACTTAAATCACTTTTATTCCACTTTGCGGCCATTCTATCGCCACATAATTCCTATGCCACCGCTACGCCACTGTCTCACCACTTCGTTGCGCGCCTTGTCTAAGAGTAAACTTAATACTTCAAAGAAATAATATGAACAGTAAGCATAAAGATAACTACAAATTCTAAATTGATGCAAATGTATTTTTTTAAGGCAACCGCTAAATGTAAAGCGTTGATTGCTGTAGCAAAATTCTAAAGGTATTCGTGGCGCTTTATTTTCATAAATCTTTGTTGACATTTAGGGAGACAGTAAAATATAAAAAATAATTGTATTATAGAAGAATTCTGTATTTAAAAATTTTTTTTTTTAAATACAGAATTTTAATATACAGCATTTTGAAATACAGAATTTTGTTCATACAGAATTCTGAAATACACAGTTTTGTTCATACAGAATTTTGAAATATGTACAATATTTTGAAAACAGAATTTTGACCATACAGTATTTCAACCCCAACCCCGATTTCTCTTCAAGCAATTTAATGCTTCTTTTTCGAAATTTATTTAAACCTTTTCGAAACGTTCTCGAAATTTACAAATATACACGTTTAGCAATTCAATGCTTCTCTTTTCGCATTTGAATGCTTTTTTCGCAATTGAATGCTACTTCCGGCTCGCAATTTAATGCCTGTACCTAATGCGGTACCCATTTCATAATTCAATGTGTGTCTTTGCCCACAATGTCTTTTTCTTTTTGCCACAATTTAATGTGCCACATTTATTTCTTTACAATTTATTGGAATTTTTGTTCTTATATTTCATCACGCTCAGTTTTGTGTAATCTTGTTTTAATTTGTTCGTCTTTTTTTGCAATTTTAATTTTAATTTTAATTTTAATTTTAATTTTAATTTTAATTTTAATTTTAATTTTAATTTTAATTTTAATTTTAATTTTAATTTTAATTTTAATTTTAATTTTAATTTTAATTTTAATTTTAATTTTAATTTTAATTTTAATTTTAATTTTAATTTTAATTTTAATTTTAATTTTAATTTTAATTTTAATTTTAATTTTAATTTTAATTTTAATTTTAATTTTAATTTTAATTTTAATTTTAATTTTAATTTTAATTTTAATTTTAATTTTAATTTTAATTTTAATTTTAATTTTAATTTTAATTTTAATTTTAATTTTAATTTTAATTTTAATTTTAATTTTAATTTTAATTTTAATTTTAATTTTAATTTTAATTTTAATTTTAATTTTAATTTTAATTTTAATTTTAATTTTAATTTTAATTTTAATTTGGGGAGAGTACGATAACTTGGCGCCAAAAATTGATAACGGTTTTTTGTAGAGGGTTTAAATATAAGCATTTTTTACTATGGGAGGGGGGTCTATCTGGCTTCGTTTAGGCGGGACGGGAAATTAAAAAAAAAATAATACTTAAAATGAAAAAAAAAATTATTAAAAAACATTGGCAACACTTATACTAAAAGACTATATCATTTTTGAAAGCCTGGAATCTGTTCTTGAATATTATCTTTAAATCAAGTTATTTCTGTTAATAGTTTGTGAAAAAAACAATTTCAAACTTGAAATTTGAGGACAAAAATTGGGGTGAGATCAATAATTTTGGCGATGAAAACTAATGATGGATTTATGTAGAGGGGTTAAATACAAGCATTTTTCGCTATGGGAGGGGTAATTTAAAATAAAATAAAACTTAAAATGCAAATAAAATATTAAAAATCAATGGCAACACTAACAACAAAGTACTATAGCATTTTTCATAGCTAGGAATATCTTCTAAATTGTCTATAGTGCAAATCAGCAAAATGTTCTCTATAATGTGAACTTTTAGGCCAGAGACTGTTACTGAAGAATCTTGTTGACATTAGGTAAACTAAGAATTTAAAGAGAGTTTGCATATACTCAGCCTAGCACTCGGCCCAAAATCCTACAGTGACCCCAAGCAGGGGGGTTGCAGGGGGGCAGCATGCCCCCCCTTACTCATTTCAATGTGCAATGAGTAACAATTTGTACTCTAAGCGTTGTGACACATAAAAGTAATTTTCCATTTTCTCAAAAATTAGAAGACATAAATCAATCTAGTTTTCAGTGTTCGATTAAGAATTGATTTAGGCAGTAAAAACTACAAACAAATTAAGTATCTATATTCTCAATATTGAAAAAATCAGCATACAACATTTTTTTTAAAATTTTTTTCCTTAAATTTCAAGTTTGAAAGCATTTTTTTCAAAAACTGTTAATAAAAATAACTTGATTTAAAAAAAAATTTGAAAGAATAGGCTCTTGGCTTTCAAAAATCCTAAAGTCCTTTATTGTAAGTGTTGCCATTGTTGTCTAATATTTTATTTTCATTTTATGTTTCATTTTTATTTAAATTACTCCTCCCGCTTAAACGAAGCCAGATAGACCCCCCTCCCAGTAAAAAATTCTTATATTTAACCCCTCTACAAAAAACCGTTATCAATTTTGGCGCCTAAGTTATCGTACTCGTGCCTTTAATTTTAATTTTAATTTTAATTTTAATTTTAATTTTAATTTTAATTTTAATTTTAATTTTAATTTTAATTTTAATTTTAATTTTAATTTTAATTTTAATTTTAATTTTAATTTTAATTTTAATTTTAATTTTAATTTTAATTTTAATTTTAATTTTAATTTTAATTTTAATTTTAATTTTAATTTTAATTTTAATTTTAATTTTAATTTTAATTTTAATTTTAATTTTAATTTTAATTTTAATTTTAATTTTAATTTTAATTTTAATTTTAATTTTAATTTTAATTTTAATTTTAATTTTAATTTTAATTTTAATTTTAATTTTAATTTTAATTTTAATTTTAATTTTAATTTTAATTTTAATTTTAATTTTAATTTTAATTTTAATTTTAATTTTAATTTTAATTTTAATTTTAATTTTAATTTTAATTTTAATTTTAATTTTAATTTTAATTTTAATTTTAATTTTAATTTTAATTTTAATTTTAATTTTAATTTTAATTTTAATTTTAATTTTAATTTTAATTTTAATTTTAATTTTAATTTTAATTTTAATTTTAATTTTAATTTTAATTTTAATTTTAATTTTAATTTTAATTTTAATTTTAATTTTAATATTAATTTTAATATTAATTTTAATTGTTTTGTTCTGCTATATTCACCGATTTCATCCTCGTCGCCAATGTATGACTGGTGATCGGCAGTAAGTAAGGAGGCGTTGTAGGTGTGACAAACTATATATATTATTGATCAGCATCACTTTCTTAGTCGATCTAGTGATGTCCGTCTGTCCGCACGATTACGGCCGTAATTTAAGAGCTATCGACTTGAAATTTGGTACGTAAGCTTTTATCCACCAAACTGAGGCTAAGTTCGATGAGTAAGATGAGCAAGATCGGATGAAAACTACTACCTCCCATACAAAAATATCAGATTTATATAGCTTTTTATGTTAAAAATTAAATTTAAATAGCTACAGTAAAGATAACAAGTTTAAACTTTGCACATATTGTTTTAATAATATTTAAAAATTTTTGACAAAAAATTAGCTTGGTCGAATAAAAAGTACCCATACCTCCCATACAAATATGTATATAATTTTTTCATACTAAAATATTTTTTTTTATTTTACAATAATATAGTACCGGGTATTTGAGCTTCGGCATAGTCGAAGATAATTGTCTTACTGGTTAACTTTCACGTTAAGCTTATTGTACTATTGTAGTTCACAATACATAATTATATGGAACAATGATCAAAATCGCTTACAACGACATCGGTTATAACGACGAATCGGTTATAACGACCAAATTCTTAGGTCCTGACTGAGCTCCATAATAATCCCATTGAATAACAAATCGGTTACAACGACATCGCTTACAACGACCGATTTTTTCCTTTTTTTGAATTAATATATTGGTTACAACGACTAAAATCGCTGGCAAAATCCGGTAAGCCTACTGAAATTGATATTTGAGGTGAGTCAGATGTGCTACGGCTATAACTTAAAATTGTTTCTTTTTTTTAATGTTGTAGATAATGTACTAACTTTTTTTTTCTTTTATGTCGTATGCCTTTTCCATTCTTGTCATGCAAATGAATGCTTTACTCCATTTTGAATTTTATCATCTTCACAAGCCACAACATGCTGATGTAATTCAATATTTAATGCCCTTTTCTTTATTCAGTTGATTAATGCCCTTCTCATGTTATCTGTCGTCAGCTAATGTTTTTCTTAATGCTTTACTTAATTTATCATTCTCTCATTTCTCTCCTCGACATTTAACCGATTTCTCGGGAGCGGGTCATAATTCTGCATTTCAAAATTCTGTATCGACAAATTTCAGTATATTTATTTTTTGAAGATACTGTATGAACAAAATTCTGTATTTCAGAATTCTGTATTTCAAAATGCTGTATATCCACAACGCTGTAAATGCAAAATTCTGTTTTCCGAAATGCTGTTTATGCTCCAATTCTATATTTTGAAAAAAGGGTTTTCATAACAAGCTTTGATCTAATTTTTAAAATTGATTGAGAAAAAAAATATGTAAAATAAATTGAAATTCACTTAGGTGCCTACATAATTTAACAAAAACATAAGACAGAAGACAGTGGCAGTGGCGTGGCGGTGGCGTGGTGACCAAGTGGCAGGTGGCATGGGAGTGGTGTGGCGATGGCGATGGCGATGGAATGGAAGTGGTTTAGTTTAAACTAGTCATATTACAACTGCGTATTTTTGTTTACCCGGAAACTAAAAACATGCGAAACGACCAAGAATTAACAAGTACGACATTTTAAGAACTGATGAATTCGTGGCACTATACGTTGTTTGCCACTTAAATCACTTTTATTCCACTTTGCGGCCATTCTATCGCCACATATTCCTATGCCACCGCTACGCCACTGTCTCACCACTTCGTTGCGCGCCTTGTCTAAGAGTAAACTTAATACTTCAAAGAAATAATATGAACAGTAAGCATAAAGATAACTACAAATTCTAAATTGATGCAAATGTATTTTTTTAAGGCAACCGCTAAATGTAAAGCGTTGATTGCTGTAGCAAAATTCTAAAGGTATTCGTGGCGCTTTATTTTCATAAATCTTTGTTGACATTTAGGGAGACAGTAAAATATAAAAAATAATTGTATTATAGAAGAATTCTGTATTTAAAAATTTTTTTTTTTTAAATACAGAATTTTAATATACAGCATTTTGAAATACAGAATTTTGTTCATACAGAATTCTGAAATACACAGTTTTGTTCATACAGAATTTTGAAATATGTACAATATTTTGAAAACAGAATTTTGACCATACAGTATTTCAACCCCAACCCCGATTTCTCTTCAAGCAATTTAATGCTTCTTTTTCGAAATTTATTTAAACCTTTTCGAAACGTTCTCGAAATTTACAAATATACACGTTTAGCAATTCAATGCTTCTCTTTTCGCATTTGAATGCTTTTTTCGCAATTGAATGCTACTTCCGGCTCGCAATTTAATGCCTGTACCTAATGCGGTACCCATTTCATAATTCAATGTGTGTCTTTGCCCACAATGTCTTTTTCTTTTTGCCACAATTTAATGTGCCACATTTATTTCTTTACAATTTATTGGAATTTTTGTTCTTATATTTCATCACGCTCAGTTTTGTGTAATCTTGTTTTAATTTGTTCGTCTTTTTTTGCAATTTTAATTTTAATTTTAATTTTAATTTTAATTTTAATTTTAATTTTAATTTTAATTTTAATTTTAATTTTAATTTTAATTTTAATTTTAATTTTAATTTTAATTTTAATTTTAATTTTAATTTTAATTTTAATTTTAATTTTAATTTTAATTTTAATTTTAATTTTAATTTTAATTTTAATTTTAATTTTAATTTTAATTTTAATTTTAATTTTAATTTTAATTTTAATTTTAATTTTAATTTTAATTTTAATTTTAATTTTAATTTTAATTTTAATTTTAATTTTAATTTTAATTTTAATTTTAATTTTAATTTTAATTTTAATTTTAATTTTAATTTTAATTTTAATTTTAATTTTAATTTTAATTTTAATTTTAATTTTAATTTTAATTTTAATTTTAATTTTAATTTTAATTTTAATTTTAATTTTAATTTTAATTTTAATTTTAATTTTAATTTTAATTTTAATTTTAATTTTAATTTTAATTTTAATTTTAATTTTAATTTTAATTTTAATTTTAATTTTAATTTTAATTTTAATTTTAATTTTAATTTGGGGAGAGTACGATAACTTGGCGCCAAAAATTGATAACGGTTTTTTGTAGAGGGTTTAAATATAAGCATTTTTTACTATGGGAGGGGGGTCTATCTGGCTTCGTTTAGGCGGGACGGGAAATTAAAAAAAAAATAATACTTAAAATGAAAAAAAAAATTATTAAAAAACATTGGCAACACTTATACTAAAAGACTATAGGGGTATTCCATCGTCACGGGTTGGACAATTGTATAATAAATTTGTTGTTTCCTCTTCAAATTTTATACATTGCTGTATCAAATCTACCTAGACTTTCATTAAACCAATAGTTCTATTTGTTAGTTCATTTTTAACGTAAAGAAAAATACGCCACCTTAATTTATTTTGAAAATAGACAAGATCTTTTTCTCTGTCACGGGTGGGACAAATAAAAGATATGATCTCCGAGCAGTGAATGTTTTTACAGAAATTCTGCGAATTTATTTCACATATTTATTTAAAACCTTTTGTTTCTTACATAAAACGTTCTTAGGTACTATGACAAAAAGCGAATAAAAATAAAAATTATTGTCTTAAGACAAAAAGAAATAAAAATGTAAGTGTCACGGGTGGGACAACGTTTGTCACGGGTGGGACACGTACGAATTTCTTTGCAAGAAACGATATTTTTTAGGTCAATTTAAAAGAAAACAAAAAAGTTATAATGTCATTAATTTAAATGTTATTTACTATGAATTAACGAGGCCAAGGGCTCGCAGTCTGAGTCATTCCAATCACTTTTGTCTAGGTCCGAGTATATCTGAGCTACACTTAATTTAAGGGCCCTACACGTGATTGGTTGAGATTTAAACGTAAGGGATATTGTTAAATTTCTTGAAATAGTGTACTTTTGGGGTAGCAAGTGCCAAATCCACAAACCAGAGAGAATAGACCACCAGCTTCAGGCAAAAATGGGAGATCCATAGAGTCAGTTTTGAAATAAGTAGCTCCGCCTCTTTTTCTATCTGTGAATACGTGTTGTACCACAGAAATAACTGTAAATGTTATTAAGTGCCAGTGTATGCGTGACCAAATTCGCCTCCATTTACTTTAACATAGCACACGTACTTAACCACCTAATAACTTTTTGAAAATGGCTCTATGGATCTCTCATTTTTGCCCGAAACTGGTGGTCTATTCTCTCTGGTTTGTTGGTCACGCAAAATACGGGCTAATAACGTATAACTCTACCAGACTTGAAAGCCTAATAGCCCTCCGGAACAAGTGTCCCACCCGTGACACCCGTGACTGTCACGGGTGGGACACTATTATTCTTCTAGAAAACTCTCAGAATAACGTTCACAATAGAAAAAAAAAGTCACATAGGTTTTCATTGTAAAATAATAATATTATTTATCAAATTTTAGACATAACCTCTATGTCAGTAACTAATAAAAAAAACTTTTTCTGTATATTTGTCACGGGTGGGACAAGCAAAATGATGTTTTGTTATTATTTAAATATTATTGATGCACTTACACAAATCAAAATACAATTTCTCGTATTTGAAGCAGAAAGATCGCGAAATTTAAATAACACTTCAGATGCGTTTTTATTTCGCACAGAGCACACAAAAGACGGTTAAGTATTTCCAACATTGGAAAAAAAAAAGTTGCGTTCGAAACAACATTTGATCGTAAGCCTTTGATAACCATTAAAAAAAATAAAAAAACAATCTTATTTTTGTGGATTATGTTGATTCTGTGTTTTGGCTTTTGTTTTATCTTATAGTTAATAATAAATAATTATCTTCATAATTGGATACCAATGTTCACTTTGTCATGGAATACCCCTATATCATTTTTGAAAGCCTGGAATCTGTTCTTGAATATTATCTTTAAATCAAGTTATTTCTGTTAATAGTTTGTGAAAAAAACAATTTCAAACTTGAAATTTGAGGACAAAAATTGGGGTGAGTGCAATAATTTTGGCGATGAAAACTAATGATGGATTTATGTAGAGGGGTTAAATACAAGCATTTTTCGCTATGGGAGGGGTAATTTAAAATAAAATAAAACTTAAAATGCAAATAAAATATTAAAAATCAATGGCAACACTAACAACAAAGTACTATAGCATTTTTCATAGCTAGGAATATCTTCTAAATTGTCTATAGTGCAAATCAGCAAAATGTTCTCTATAATGTGAACTTTTAGGCCAGAGACTGTTACTGAAGAATCTTGTTGACATTAGGTAAACTAAGAATTTAAAGAGAGTTTGCATATACTCAGCCTAGCACTCGTCCCAAAATCCAACAGTGACCCCAAGCAGGGGGGTTGCAGGGGGGCAGCATGCCCCCCCTTACTCATTTCAATGTGCAATGAGTAACAATTTGTACTCTAAGCGTTGTGACACATAAAAGTAATTTTCCATTTTCTCAAAAATTAGAAGACATAAATCAATCTAGTTTTCAGTGTTCGATTAAGAATTGATTTAGGCAGTAAGAACTACAAACAAATTAAGTATCTATATTCTCAATATTGAAAAAATCAGCATACAACATTTTTTTTTAAATTTTTTTCCTTAAATTTCAAGTTTGAAAGCATTTTTTTCAAAAACTGTTAATAAAAATAACTTGATTTAAAAAAAAATTTGAAAGAATAGGCTCTTGGCTTTCAAAAATCCTAAAGTCCTTTATTGTAAGTGTTGCCATTGTTGTCTAATATTTTATTTTCATTTTATGTTTCATTTTTATTTAAATTACTCCTCCCGCTTAAACGAAGCCAGATAGACCCCCCTCCCAGTAAAAAATTCTTATATTTAACCCCTCTACAAAAAACCGTTATCAATTTTGGCGCCTAAGTTATCGTACTCGTGCCTTTAATTTTAATTTTAATTTTAATTTTAATTTTAATTTTAATTTTAATTTTAATTTTAATTTTAATTTTAATTTTAATTTTAATTTTAATTTTAATTTTAATTTTAATTTTAATTTTAATTTTAATTTTAATTTTAATTTTAATTTTAATTTTAATTTTAATTTTAATTTTAATTTTAATTTTAATTTTAATTTTAATTTTAATTTTAATTTTAATTTTAATTTTAATTTTAATTTTAATTTTAATTTTAATTTTAATTTTAATTTTAATTTTAATTTTAATTTTAATTTTAATTTTAATTTTAATTTTAATTTTAATTTTAATTTTAATTTTAATTTTAATTTTAATTTTAATTTTAATTTTAATTTTAATTTTAATTTTAATTTTAATTTTAATTTTAATTTTAATTTTAATTTTAATTTTAATTTTAATTTTAATTTTAATTTTAATTTTAATTTTAATTTTAATTTTAATTTTAATTTTAATTTTAATTTTAATTTTAATTTTAATTTTAATTTTAATTTTAATTTTAATTTTAATTTTAATTTTAATTTTAATTTTAATATTAATTTTAATTGTTTTGTTCTGCTATATTCACCGATTTCATCCTCGTCGCCAATGTATGACTGGTGATCGGCAGTAAGTAAGGAGGCGTTGTAGGTGTGACAAACTATATATATTATTGATCAGCATCACTTTCTTAGTCGATCTAGTGATGTCCGTCTGTCCGCACGATTACGGCCGTAATTTAAGAGCTATCGACTTGAAATTTGGTACGTAAGCTTTTATCCACCAAACTGAGGCTAAGTTCGATGAGTAAGATGAGCAAGATCGGATGAAAACTACTACCTCCCATACAAAAATATCAGATTTATATAGCTTTTTATGTTAAAAATTAAATTTAAATAGCTACAGTAAAGATAACAAGTTTAAACTTTGCACATATTGTTTTAATAATATTTAAAAATTTTTGACAAAAAATTAGCTTGGTCGAATAAAAAGTACCCATACCTCCCATACAAATATGTATATAATTTTTTCATACTAAAATATTTTTTTTTATTTTACAATAATATAGTACCGGGTATTTGAGCTTCGGCATAGTCGAAGATAATTGTCTTACTGGTTAACTTTCACGTTAAGCTTATTGTACTATTGTAGTTCACAATACATAATTATATGGAACAATGATCAAAATCGCTTACAACGACATCGGTTATAACGACGAATCGGTTATAACGACCAAATTCTTAGGTCCTGACTGAGCTCCATAATAATCCCATTGAATAACAAATCGGTTACAACGACATCGCTTACAACGACCGATTTTTTCCTTTTTTTGAATTAATATATTGGTTACAACGACTAAAATCGACGCAGCTGTGGGCGCGACTGAATTTTTTTCTAAAACTGTAAACTGTTTATGTATCTTTTATTTTTGTGTTTATTAGTGGTTTTAAGTTTGTTCAACAGTAGGTTGGAAAATTACTTAGTGAACATTTTTCAGTGTGTCGTGACGAGTGGTTGTAGAAATTTAATTTTATTCGGTTCGCATTATATACTCGCATGTATGTATGTCAAGAACAAATAAGAATTATGAAAAAAAGGACCTCTACTTGAAAACAGATTAATTTACATGTGTAGACCTTGATATCGGTTACAGCGACCTATCGCTTATAACGACCAAATTCGCTGGTCCCTTGAAGGTCGTTCTAACCGATTTTGACTGTACTTTGAGTTCTTAATTAATTAGGTAGGTAGGTAAGGTACCCTATTATTTTTTTTTTTTTTTAGACGCACTTTTTTCGATTTTCATTCTTAAGAACTAAGTTTGAATGCCATATTTCAATGAAGAATTTCATAAAAATTGTTTAGACCGTTTTCGACATATATAAAATACCACCATGCAGAAAAAATACCAATTTTTATTAATATCGTTTTTTCGACATTGAATTAGCTTATGTTCAGCTAATAAGAGTGTTATGCAAAAGCGCAGTCGAAAAGACTGGCAATGCTGAGTTTTAATATTTCGAGTTCAGCAGAGCAGTACCTACATTCCTACTCCTAATAATTCGCTGCCATTAAACATTGTTTAAAAGTCGCCAGAAAAAGAGCATTCGAGCATGCCTACTCGTAAAATAATATGTACATCCAGGACTCGGTAGAAACTATTTTTAGAAGCCAAATTGAGACTTTGAAATTGTACAGATAGAAATCATTACCTACATTTTTTGAAAAGTAACATTCCCAGGTTTGAACGTATTTTTGGATTTAGATATTCTTGATAATTTTCGCAAACTCCTAGCTTTGTAAGCTCTACGATACTAGGACAAAAGCCCAAGCCAGCCATTTTTAATTTATACAGCAAACTGACTTTGGAACTGTGATGCAAGCATTTTACAGTGCAACTTATTAAACAATATTGCAACCGAATTATAATTTTTATACTACGAATCTTCAACTTTTCATTGCATTAAATTGCATTAAATCGAACTCAGCAGATTACGGTTTGGGAACCAATTGAGCGGTAATACTAGCTAGGTACACAAATTAAATTGCATTTGTAAAGAGCTATCTGAACAAAAAAATAAACCACAAGGGACAGAAAATTGGTATCTTCAACACAAAATATTAGGGATTACAAGAGGTGATGTCGGAAATTATTTTTGAATTCAATTTTAAATTTAAAGTTAAAATCTTAACATATCTTATTGAAATTCTACAAATCTTAAAAAATTAACTAAAAATGAGTGAATATCTTCTCATCTGAAAGCCGCCTCAATATCTTAAAGAATAAGATAATTAAGATCATATTATAACAACGCTGGTCAGCAGCGTTGTGCCGTGTAGACTACACCATGTAGACTACGAATTGTCGACGCGTCGTCAATTACGTGTCGTTAATTCAAAATTGACGACACGACATGTCGACAAAGTTCAATCAAGCAATACATTATAGTTTTAAGACAATTGAAATATAAAATAGGTAACTTTTTTATTTTAAAATGGGTAAACGTTTTTATTTATTTAAAATTTTGCACACATTTCTAAATAGATGAATAAAAAAAGTGTCTGAGGCGATCAGGTGTGTTTAAAAGATTTATTTTGCAATTATTGCTACTAGCTGCTTGTATATTATTCAACTTGACCAACTCAAAGTCGTTCAGTCATAAAATTCTAATTTATTAATAAATTCATATTCAAGCAGTCCTGTTCTGTTTCCACGCGTATGCTTACTATTACTAGTAACTAGTACAGCTAGAGACGTTGCACTAACAGCTGTTTTGAATGACATTGACAATCCTATTGACGACATGGACGACGCAATTAACGACATTGACGACATAGACGACGTAATAAACGACGTTGACGACATAGACGACGCTATTGTCGACATCAGAGTGTCGACAATTAAAAACGACGCGCCGTGGAACAACACTGCTTGTGTGATCATGTTCTAAGCATAGGTCACTACACTACACATAGTAATTCCATATTACCTACAACATAAAACTAAAAAAACTTTTAATCTAGGTTCTTTATCCGATTTTACTTTTTGTCACACGAAAATACAAAAATCATCGACCGTACAGAAAAAAATGGTCAAGAAATATGCACACAAAACCAAATCGTTTTGCCAAATAGGAATATAGAAAACAACAACACGAAACAACTTCCATGCACAAGAGCACAAGAACATATAAATTTCATCCCCAAAATATTCATTCGCCTATCGCCTATCTAGAAAAATGCAACAAAACGTATCCAGCCGAAACCAAACGTCCAAACCTCTTCCTCTTCTGTACGTGCCTTCTATGAAGACGAAAACTAATGGCCAAGCCACAATGGCGCTTTGCGGCGTGCGTGCGTTGACAGATAGAGTAGACCCATGCTTTCATATGGTGCAAGCCAAAATGCGGCTTCAGGCTTCGGGTCGCGTTGAGATCGTAAATATCGTAAAGTTCAACGCGGCGCCCAAGTAGAGCAACTTTCTACTTTCAGTGGCGTTGGACGGCTTTGACGTTTCCTTTCGGTTTGGTTTGTTCGAATTGATAATATTTAAAGTGTTAGAGCATATGCCGTTCATTGTTGGAGTTGCATGGATTCACTTAGGTATATACGTACCTACTCCTTTTTAGTAGCCTATGAGGTTTTTTCAATACAATACAAATTATTTTACTGTGTGGAAATGACGAATATTATTTTTGTTGTAATGCTACTAGTGATTTCTTTGGATTGTTGATAAAAAAAATATGTGCTCAAATGTTATGTACACGCTTTTGTCTGAAACTACTCTATTCTTCATACAATTTATTAACGAGATAAACATTTTTGTTTAGAATATTTATAGTTTCTTTTTCTAGTTGAGGGTAAATCTAATTTCCTGCGATGTGCAAATGATAGGTATTATTTTATTACTTGGTTTACCCGCCCAGGTTTGCTCGTGCCAATGAATTGCATTGCTTAGATATATTTTGTATTGTCCATCGGGACAATGCACATGAATATGCGCACTTAGTCCGACTTTGACCCAACTTCACGGGAATTCTCTGGCCAATAGATATCGAAGATTCCCTGTAAATTTGAACTCAATCGGCTGGTAGGGTTTGAAGTCCATACATAAGAACATAAAAAAATGTCTGGACAAGACAGCGAAGATCTTCGCGGAAATATAGCAAAAATATTACCCTAATTAGGTCATAAAATCCTTCCAATATGCATTGTCCGATGGGCGACCGGATGTGGTAAGAACCCAGCGAGCGACGAGAAGAAGTACCTGCGATCGCAATCGTCCGAATGTCCAGCATACCACCAGATGTATACATATAATTGAAATAAAATATAAATATAAATTGAAAAATCAAGTAAATCGTCGGTATCCATATTTGAGAATTAATTAATAGGGGTTTTTTTTAAATAGCCAAACCAAGTTTTTAACAAAATTTCACTTCTCTATTTAAGTGACTGAACTTCTTTCCACAGCTCAGATATAAATGCTGTCCATTTGTTAATATTGCTCACTTAAATCGTTTTACAAGAAGTATTCCACAAAGTAATCAATTCACAATTTTAAGGGAAGGGATTTTCGATGTAATTTACCCATATTTTCTCCAACTAAACTAAAAATCTACCTGTCTCGCCTGAAACGCCTTTCATGTGAAGGCATGCACCTGTGTACATTGAATGCACAGGCAATTCTTCCACAAAAATATTACACGACAAAAAAAGTGAAAATAAATAAATGCCAATGATCTTTCAGTGACGGTACTAAACACCAATAGCTATGGAACGACGTATGAAAAAATCTGGTACTGTCATTTCTGCGCGGAAGATTAAAGCGCCAGTATAAATAAAAACAGGTCCTCATAGTTTGAAGAAATTTTATTGAATGTATAGAAATATAATTTAATTTCTAATGTAAGTCTGAAACTGAAAATCGAACTTCTATACATATAAGTACAGTAAAATGTGCTACAGTATTTCATAAAACTTCATACTTCCACTAAATACCGTAGCTAATTAATTAATTGAAAAAATAATTCCAATTTTCCTGCGAATATTCTGAAAATTGGACTTCAAAACTGGTTTTGTTAAAATATCTGCTAATTCCTCATTGCTTGGAACGTACATCATTTCGAATTCGCCTTGTTCATACATTTGACGTAGGTATAAAATGATACTTTACAGATATACGTTTACTGCGCTTGTGAAACTGGGGATTCTTCACTAGCTTCATGGAACTTTGATTATCCATCAACAGCAAAGGAAGATTTTCAAACTCAGTCTTCATCAAATCTAGTAAGAAATGTTTGACCCAAACTATAACTTCTTCACTGCTTCACAAGCTGCAACGTATTCTGACTCAGTGGTCGAAAGTGAGACTGAACGTTGTCGTTTCGTAGCCGCTTGTTGATAGTCTTGTTTCAACATCTCCGGCGTAGTCTGCATCCGTTTTCTGCAACTGTTTTCTGGCGTTTTCTTAATTTCCTGTCCTAGATAATAGTTGGAATCTAAAACAGATATTTCAAACTCACTCTGTAAATATTCCAGTAATATTCCAGCATCTTCCATCCTTTCTGTTGCAATTAGTCCATCATCAACATATAATGTTAGAATAACCGAATTTCCATTTAATACTCCAAGGAAAACACAAGGATCCGATTCACAGCTCTTGAATTGGTACTTCTGTAAGAAATCCGTAAAACTCTTGTTCCAACACCTAGGTGCCTGCTTCAGCCCGTACAAGCTTCTCTGGAGTTTATACACCTTTCGAGATTCGTCATCATATCCAGTAGGCTGTGTCATGTAAATGTCTTCTTTCAAATATTCGTACAGGAAAGCGGTTTTTTCATCGAATTGTTTCCAAATCCAATCATGTTGAGCACACAATGCTAGGACAATAATTCTTAATGACCTGAATCTCACCACTGGACGGAAGGTTTCTTCAAAATTAACACCGTATTTCTGTGTGAAACCCCGGACAACTAGGCGTGCTTTGAACTTGTCTATACCTCCGTCAGCTTTACGTTTCACTTTATACACCCACTCGTTGGAAATAGGCTTTTGTTTCTCCGGCAAGTCGACTAATGACCATGTCTTGTTCTTGAGAAGCGAATCCATTGCACTATCAATGGCTTTCTCCCACTGTGACTAGTGTTCACAACTTTGGGACTTATCAAAAGCCTTTGGTTCTTCAATACCTATATCAGCATAGGGGATACAGGAGTGTCAATCATAAAATTCATCCTTCTTTGCGTTCCGCAAGCGATTTTTGATGTTGTCAAATGGTCTTTCTTCTTCTTCAGAACTATGTGGCTCAGTACCACCTTTCATAATACCACTTGACTCAATAGAGGAAGCCCCAGCATCGTCACTTCTTGAATCCGAAGAGTTTTGATTTCCATGATGGTCTGCATTTTCTTCACATATTTCATTTGATTTGGTATCATATATAGGAACAGCAACCTTAACTTCTTCTTGAAAAATCACATCTCTTGATATTTCAATCCTGTGCGATCCTGGAAGGCAGATCCTATAGCCTTTAGTATGCTGAGCGTATCCTACAAAAAAATCCTTTCTTCGACTTTGCATCTAATTTCTTTCGTTTTTCTTTAGGAACATGAACAAAAGCTGTAGTCCCAACAATTTTGAAATATTAAATGTCTGGAACTTTACCAAAACAAATTTCATGAGGACTTCGAAAATCAAATGGGTTCTTGCAAGTGCGATTCAAGACGAAGACCGCTGTTTGGACGGCCTCACCCCACAATGTCAATGATAAATCCTTAGCGTGTATCATTGATCTTGCTGCCTCGATTATAGTCCTCATAACCCTCTCTGCACCTCTTTACCGTTGTCGTTAGCTCATTGTAGAACTCATACAAGAAAACATCCATGAAACTGAACACATCTGACTTTTACTTCAGACAGTCGGCCCTAGCGAGGTATCCGTCGGAACGGAAATTTCTCCGATTTCATATGAATTGGAGGATTTTTGCTTCGAGGTATACGTCGGAACAGCTTTTCGGAACTTTGTTCCGACAAATACAGGGTGTCCCAGTTAAGAAGGACAATCCTTTAAGGGAAGATTCCTGAAGTTATGCCGAACAAAAAATTGTACGGCAGGGGGGTCTATTTTCATCGTATTTCCCGTTATAGCTCATCAAAGTAGGTGACCTCTAATTTGGAGGTGTTACCACTTAAAACCCTATAACTTCTTAACTATTACAAGCGGACTTGGGCAAAACCCTCAGCTTGGCCAATCAGCTTGTCTGATGGTTGGTGTCAGCCCAAGGTATATAGAACTACAAGGTATGATATTCCGCGATTAATTTTTCGTTTTTTCTGCGCATGTACGTCACTTGACGACAACGATTTTAACGTTTCTGTGAAAATATATTGAAATACGGGTAGTTTTCTGTGCCCAAGTTTCATTTTTAATAACAATAATGTTTTGTGTGCTGTTTTCAGTGTAATAGAATAGTAAACAAATTAAATAAATTATTATCTGTTGCCTATGTTTTGTCGTCTGGTGACTTCACTTTGAAGAGAGAGATGCAAACAAACATGCGCAATATCATACCATGTATTTCTATATACCTTGGTGTCAGCCAAGGATTTATGCTTACGCTTTAATCGTATGTCGTGATCCATTAGTTGAGGTGGGAGAAAAACCCTAAAATCGAACCTGATACCAGAGGTGGAGAGAGCGTATAGCAAACCGTGCTTCTGGTTGCAATCGGCCGGGGGTAAAACCGGCTACTAACGAGCTCCCTTAGACGCCTTGGCGCGGGTCTGTTGTAATTAGCCTTACTCAGGTATAGCGGCGCTGCCTGGGCTGACCTTGTTTTTTCCGGCTTTACTCGTGGGAACTAAATGGACACAATTAACGTAAAAATCAAAAAAGACAAAAGAGGATTTGAAATTCCAAAAACCAATAGGGAAGACTCTAGCCAGCCGGCGATGGAACTAGGCGATGACTCTAACGAGTCGGAACCTCAGTCATCCATCTCCGGCTTGGAAAAAGATCTGGAGGAGGTGCTGCTAGATAGTGACAGTGTGGATGCGGATTGCACACTCACTGACACTAGTATGGCCTTTAGTGAGGTGGCTGGTACTCTCACTACTGTAGACAAGGGTAACGGTGGGCAGGCAGGTACTCCCACCAATATAGTGCAGGGCAAAAGTGAGCTGGCTGGTACACTCACTCAGAAAGCTAGGGGTGGTAACGAGGTGGCTGGTACTCTCGCTAACACCGCTAAGGGTAGGAAACCGACCAAGGAAACCGGGGACGCAGGTGGCAGGTACTCTGCGGCCTCCGGGGACTCTAAGGTCGGACAATTAGGGAAGGAGTTGAACGCACATCAGCTGAGCAGGATAGCAGCACGCAACGCACGACGTAAAGTCGAAACTAAAAAAAATAAATAAATAAATAGGCGGCGCAACAGGCGGTAGACACCCAAGGCCTAGCTTCTCGCAACCATTCGTTTTGTGTGAGTTTCTATTTGTGGAACGAATGGAAGGGACCTACAATTTTATGCCGAGTCCGAACGGCTGTATTGAGAAGCTTTTTCAGGACAGTCATACTCTCGGATGTTTGTCAGACGTTCGCGAGAGGTGGCGCAGTAGTAAAAAAAGTAAAAGTAGGAAGTCGAAACTGCGAAGCGGAAAGTTGACCAGTTCAGCGGATGTGATGTCAAGGCTTTAAGTGCCTGGGATAGAACCCAACTAGAGCGGGCGAAGGGAACGTTGACAGCGGAGGCCACCAGAAAATCGGTAGCCGAAGCGGGCAACATAGCCAGGGCAACCAGTCAGGCGTCCACTAGTGGACAGAGACCAGGCAATAGTCAGGGAACAGGTAAGGAGTTGGCCGTTACTGCGGGAGTCAGGGAGAAGTTCCAGAGCAAAAGGAGCAGATCTGAAGACGTCGTCGAACCGAGCGCAGCAAAAAAGGTGAAGGTTGGTACTTAGCCTGCTGCGCACCCGGTCTTCGACCCAAAGGACGAGCTCCTTGTTGCCATCGTCAACGAGCAGTGGAACAGTGGAACAGTGGATATCTGTCGAGGAGAAGTTTCAGGATGCTCTGTGGAAGAAGATGTCCTCCACAGAGGATTGTGATCTTCAATTCGATGGCGCTGGGTGGGAAAGCGGTCGCAAGATTGTTGCTTGTGGGAACAACGCCTCTGTTAGCTTCCTCAGGGAGTTTGTGTCGGGAATAGGTGAAGTGTGGAGCGGGGCTCAACCCAAGTGCGTGTCTGTGGCGGATTTGGCAAGGTACAATCCGCCCAAAGCTTGGGTATGGGTTCCGCTTCTCTATACTTACCCCGAAAAACTTATCGGTCTCCTCCACATGCAGAATAGCGAGTTGCAGGCCAACACATGGAAAGTGTTGAAGACAGGGCCCAGACGGCAATTCGGCCAGCACTTCTTGCTGAGCCTCAACAGGGAATCGCTGCCATTCCTAGAGAGAACGAAGGGGATGGTAAGGCACAGCATGGGGAAGGTCATGGTTAGGCTCATGACCAAGGGGGCAGAAGCTGATGAACCCAATGTGGATGGAAGTGATGCAGATAAACTTGCATCACAGTAAGACTGCGACGGCGTGCTTGGTTGAGTACATAACCAAGCACGACGTTTCAGTCATACTAATACAAGAGCCCTGGATCAATAGTAAAAACCGCATCCAAGGGCTCAGCATCAGGGAATACACGCCTTACTTCAAGGCAAACGAAGGTAAAATCAGGGCGTGCATTCTTATAAAGAACACTATAAGGGCTTTTCTTTTGAATAATTTCAGTGATGGAGACCTCACAGCTGTTTCCTGTGAAAGAGAAGGGAAGAAACCGATTTGCATGGTATCGGCCTATCTCCCTTATGAGTCAACGGAAGTCCCGTCCGACAAGATGAGGCAGCTGATGGCCACGGACGATTGGCTCTTTGTCGTGGGCTGCGATGCAAATGCGCATCATTCTCAGTGGGGAAGTACTGACACAAACACTAGAGGTGAGTTACTTTTTGATTTTATTTTATCAACGAGGCTTACCATATGTAATAAGGGCAACACACCAACTTTTGTGGTGCGAAACAGACAGGAAGTGCTGGACATCACTCTAGCATCCTGTACTGATTCTCTCTCAATTTGTAAATGGAGGGTCTTAGATGAGGCATCCCAATCGGATCATAAATGGATTCGCTTTCAAATTAGCTTTCTAAATAAGGAGAACAATACCTACAGAAACCCAAGAAGGGCTGTCTGGGATAGGTACAAGGTAATAGTAGGGCAACAACTGGAGGAGAGGCCAACTCGAATGACCAATCCCCAGACATAGATAAAGCGGTGGACAACCTATGTTCAACTTTGATTAAAGCCTATGAAAAAGTTTGTCCACTCAGAAAAACGGCTAAGAGGTCTCAACCTCAATGGTGGAACAAGGAGTTAAGCTCCAAAAGAAAACAGGTCAGAAACTTTTACAACAGAGCTAAAGTGGTAGGGGATGATATTACTTGGGATGAATACGTAGAGAGCAAGAGAGAGTTTAAGTACTTGATCAGGCGATCTAAAAGGAAATCCTGGAAGCTTTTTTGCAAATCGATTGCAGACACCAGTGAAGCCTCCAGACTTCGCAAAATTATTGCTAAAGATGCGGTAGTCCCCAGCTTCATTAGGAAATCTAATGGTGCGTGGGCTGAAAGCAGTGAGGAAGTTTTAGAAGCTCTAGTTGAAGCTCACTTTCCAGGAAGTAGCACTCCAACGGCTTCGAACCAGTGTTGTTAGGTCTCTCTCTTCATTTTTCCCACCAAACGTGGTCATTTTTCCCTTTTTTCCCTTTTCACTGAACTCAAATTCCCACGAAATTCCCACGATGCATTCAAATAAAAAAAAAAAAAAAAAAAAAAAAAAAATTATAATAATACATTTTAACTCATTTTTATTATATTGAAAGAAAATCACAATGGCCGCGTTCCATTGACCGCTAGATGACTAGCTTCTCTAGTTTGTGTGAGATTTTATTTTTGGGGCTAATGGAAGGGACCTACCATTTTATGTCGACTCCGAACGGCTGAATTGTCAAATCAAGTCTAAATTAATCAAGTCTAAATTAATTTAGTAAAGAACAAGGAAAATTGGAAGTGTAGAAGTTACACAAAATACATTTTTGATGCTCATGAAGATAAAGTAATAAAAGTACAAACTGGTTCCATTCAAAGGTCACTTTGCCGCTGCCGCTAGAGGTCTAGTTACATACACTGTCGCTGCGCCAGCCGTCAGATTGTTTTTGTACTAGAACTTTTTTGTTAAGAGGCTATTTACATGAGCTCTTTTTATTTCTGCTGATAATTGTTGTGAATTTTTGAATTAGTTTTGATGAAATTTCACAAAAATTTGGTTTTACAATTTTTTTGTCTGATTCCTGAAATTCCCACGATTGTGGTGCTTTTTCCCTTTATCCCACGGAAGGCTTTTCGGACATCGAAATTCCCATAAAAAGGGATAAATCCCACGATATAACAATTAACAACACTGCTTCGAACCCGAATGGGTATTATGAGTACGCTGACGTGCAAATCGAAGCGGATATAGAACACCTTTTCACTTGGAAAAAAGTGCGTTGGGCTATAATGTCCTTCTCTCAATACAAAGCACCGGGCCCTGATGGCATTCTGAAAGCTATGCTGCAAAAGGCCCCGGCTATGGTTACAGGTAGAATCAGGGATATATTTGTACATTGCCTTAAATTTGGCTACATACCCTCGGCATGGAGAGAGGTACGAGTGGTTTTCATACCCAAAGCAGGTAAACCAAGTCATACCTCGGCGAAAGACTATAGACCCATCAATCTCTCGTCATTTCTCCTTAAGACACTCGAAAGGCTTCTCGACATCCATATAAGAAGCAAGTGTTGCAATGGAAATCTATGCAATGCTCAGCACGCATATCTAAAAGGTAAATCGGTAGAAACAGCTCTACATGAAGTGGTAGGTAAAATAGAACACAGTCTACACCACAAGGAATTCGCGTTAGCTGCCTTCTTGGACATAGAGGGGGCTTTCAACAACGTTAGGGCAGAGGCAATCAAACGCGCTCTGGAAAGGATAAATGTAGATCGTAGCATCACCAATTGGCTTTGCACGATGCTTGTCACTAGAAATATCAATTCCACTCTCGGACACAGTTCGATAAGAAAATCGGTAATCGGAAAATAAAGGCAATCCCCAGGGAGGGGTTATTTCTCCCCTCCTCTGGGTTCTTGTCATAGACGATATACTTAAAGAACTCAGCAACGCAGGGTTTAGTGTAACCGCTTACGCGGATGATGTGGCGATTCTAGTTCGGGGTAAATTCTTGAACACATTGAGTGAAACCATGGAATCAGCCCTCAACAAGCTCAGAAAGTGGGCTGAAGGGTGTGGACTTCGTGTCAACCCGGAAAAGACAGAACTAGTACTTTTTAGTACAAAATACAAGATACCTCCCTTCAAACTACCCAGGATTGGTGGAGTGGAGCTCTCCCTCTTGGAGAGCGCAAGATATCTTGGTACGGTCCTGGATAAAAAACTGAATTGGAAACTTAATGTTCAGGAAAGAGTCCGAAAGGCTCATAATGCTCTCTTCGTCTGTAAGAGAACAGCAGGAAAAAAGTGGGGATTGAGTCCTACAATGATGCATTGGCTATATATCATGGTGGTTAGACCTATCCTTACCTATGGGGCTCTTGTTTGGTGGAAAGCCACAAATAAGTTATATATACGGGATATGTTGGCCAAGGTACAAAGAACAGCCTGCACTGCCATAACTGGTGCTTTACGCACCACACCTGCAGCTGCACTTGAGGCGTTTATGTATCTTTTACCTCTGGACCTACAAATAAAACTTCAAGCTGGGAATAGTGCGCTTCGGCTAACTAACGCAGGGTTCTTCAAAACCAGACAGGTAGGACATAGCTCCATACTAAAGGAATCCTTCTCCAACATCCCCGATAACACGGATGAAAGTTTGTGTGAACTCGACTTCGAAACACCGTACGAAGTACAATACCCAGATAGGGAGGACTGGCAAAAGAATAAGGTTTCGAACGATAATTAAATTTCGATTTATACGGATGGTTCCAAAACTAAGGAGGGTACAGGGTCAGGTATATACTCTAGGGAAATAGACCTACACGTGTCTTTAAGACTTCCGGATACATGCAGTGTGTTCCAGGCAGAAGTTCTGGCCGTGCTCAAAGCGGCGTATCTACTTGATATGGGATCAATATCCAACAAGAATATAGCTATCTACATTGATAGTCAGGCTGCGCTAAAGGCGCTAGAGTCCTTCATCATCAAATCTGAACTAGTCAGGAGCTGCCGCACAATGCTCGGAGCGTTATGCGCACAGAACCGAGTCAGATTGTGTTGGGTGCCCGGACACTGCAATATTGAGGGCAACGAAAGGGCTGATGTTCTGGCCAAAACCGGAGCAGAGCTTCCACCTAATGAAACAATTGAGGATATAAGACCACCAATAGCCGTGGCCAAGAGAATTATTCTCGAGAATATCAAAAATAGGGCAGATCAGAGATGGGCGGATATAGTAGGGCACAGGGTCTCAAAGGCTCTGTGGCCTAAGCTAGATCGGAAAAAATCGGCTGAACTACTAAAGCTTAGTAGATCGAGGCTACGGATGGCAGTAGGTGTGCTCTCCGGGCACTGTCTTCTAAGGAAGCACGCTAAGAGAATAGGTCTAACAGATACGGACATATGCAGGTATTGCGAAGACTTACATGTCGCAGAGGATATAACTCATCTCCTCTGTGAATGTCAAGCTATTGCTCGGTACAGGAGGAAATACCTTGGCAGGTACTTCTTTGATAATTTGGAGGAGGTTGGCCTCGGAAACAAAATTGAAACAATTTTCAGATTCTGTAGGGAAATTAATTGTTTGGGCGAAGTGGTTTAGGTTTTTTGACCCTTGAGGTTCCCCAGGGATGGCGATGGGTGCAATATGGTGACTAGTCCTATGTGATGAACTCACACCCTATTCAACCTAACCTAACCTAACTATTACAAGCACAAAAATTGTTTTGTACATTTTGGAAAGCCAATTTAATAGCGCATACAAGCCCTAAGCACTTTGGGTATATCTGTGCAGCTACAAAAAAGTTATGGCTCCTTAAACTCAAAATTTTGAAAATTTTTTGTTACAATTTTTTACTTAAAATGCATTTTTCTTAAAATTTTGACTTTATAAATTTTAATTTTTTAATGAAATTTTTATCCTTGAGAAATTTCCTAAAAATTGTGTTAAGAAACTTTTTTACGTACAATCAACAGAAGTTATAGTAAAAGCCATTTTTTGTCTGACAAAAATGGTCAAAAAACACTAAATCTGACCTAAAACAACCATGGATTTTTTCTTCTGGGGTACTTGCTATCATATCATTGCTGTATAGTGGGCGCAGTAGTGCAGTGGTTAGTGTGCTGGACTACTGTGCGAGGGATCCCAGGATCGATTCCCGGAAAAACACAAATTACATCTTAAGTTTTTTTCTACTGCGCCACCTCTCGCGAACGTCTGACAACCATCCGAGAATATGACTGTCCTGAAAAAGCTTCTCAATTCGGACTCGGCATAAAATTGTAGGTCCCTTCCAGATATATGTAGGTATGTTCCAGATATGAAAGTCAACCTATTCTCGGTGTACTGTGCGCTTAACAAGGGATTAACGATGACTGCAAAAGGTATGTTGTGTGAATTACTCAACGGTAATGAAGTAATTTTATAAATTATTAACATATTTTTGTGAAATGACAACACAGTACACAGTGAATCAATTGAAGGTGGTACACAGTGAATCAATGATTCTTATATCATAAATATCTTATTATGTTTTTACACAACTATTTGTTTTAATTTACCCCTAGGCATACCTCCAGTTACTTTGGGTTTGGCTACACCGAGTTTATGGATGAACTCGGAACTTTTTCAAGAAGTGATGATGGATTTTATTAAGCATGAGGCATTTTATTTTATTCTATTTTATTATTTTTGTTTTTAATCTTTTGTTTATCCCTAAATAATATATGGATTAATAAATATAAATATATAATAAAAAAAACGTATATTTTAACTGAATAAATGGATTTTAAATCCCTGTTTCACTGTGTACCATAGTACACAGTGGATCACATGCGAAGGGTAATTTCAAATAATTTTATCACTATCTCAGCATTATAAAGCTTTGTGATTTTGTGCTTAAAATGAAGATAAAACTTTGAAAAAGCCGTGGGAAAAATATCATGGCTATACTATTATAAATGAGAGCTCAACGGCGCAAAAAGTAAAAATTGATCCACTGTTGACACCTTTAACCTAAATATTTTTACCTTCCAAAGTTATTATTATTGTACCTGAATGTAAAATATAATTTTATGTTACATCCACTAAAAAACATTCTTATGGAATAAGCAGTTTCATATTAAATATGTATTAAAATATTCAAAAATAAGAATTACATAAAATGAACTGCGATATTGTTTATTTTTTTTTATAATTATTATTACTATAGAAAAAAATTGTTCCTAATTTATAAAAGTGAAGTATACAATTAATGTATAAACAAGACTAAGAAATGAAATGAAAGGACTTACCCCCAGTTTCATACTGGAAGTGTAAACTAAAGTTCAACTGAGCCTGAACGTGAGTTTAAATTTGAAGTTCCACTGCTCCGGTTTCGAAATATACCTAATCTACCAAAATGCGAAATCGACACAAAATGCGCTCCGCGGAGAAGTGAATAGTTAGCCCACTGTTGTGTCGAACTAGAACGAATGGAAAAACTCCCAGGACGACATTTCCAAAGTCCATATCTCTGCTTGTATGTTACATATCAACATGAAACAAATGCCAATCGATTGTTTAGAACAGATGGTTTGTAATAGTATAGGTTATATACCACAAGGACTAAAGTTCTCTAAGAAAGACGAAAATTCGTCATTTTATTTTCAACCGGGTATGGTGATCCTTCATGGATATTTCACTACAAAGCTATCCATGTTGTAGATCAGAAGATTTGATGTCCTTTCCTTCAAAGTTTTTAGTTTGTGCTGTCCATTTGGCCCAAAAACCCAAGGGAAAGAAGGAAAACGACGATGCAAGTCATAAATTGGGTTTGCTTGAAAATTGTACAAAACTCAGTAGGTACGTAGTAATCAGAAACATTTGGGTTGCATTGCGGAAATAAAAACGGATAGGACGACTTTTCTAAGCTTGACTTGATGGTTGGTCACAAATGTCAATCGATTGCTTAGATCTTAGAACACGGGCTTTGTAATTAAATAAACTATGAAAGCTTAAAGCCCTCAACAAAAGTGTGTAGGTAAGAAATCCCTATTGCCTGTTGTTACTAATAGAGTTGGAAAGCTGACTGTCTATAGGCCAGAACAACCTGGAAAGTGTGCGCCTTGAGAAGTAGTCAAGAAAAAGCGGGATCTGGGTGGATCTTGCTGACCAATGAGTAACAAAGCTTCGAATATAGATCAGAGAATTTGAGCTCATTTTGCTTGAATTTTTAAATCCCTGCTGCTTATTTGAAAGATGTCTGTGGTTCTGAATTCAGACTGCAGTTGCTGAAGTGGTCGAAGTGAAGTTCTACAACAAAACTTTCTAGTTAGCCCAGTTCTTTGCTAAATTTAGAAATAAAAACAACACAATTTTGTATTTCAATAAATATTTATTACGTGAATATTTGCTTTTATTATTTTTATAACTGTACGAATATAATATTCCTTGTGGTTACATATCATTTAAAATAATATATAAATTTATCTTTCATAGAAATACAACACAAAAATAGGAGTTGTCATATGTTCATCATAATTTTTGGTTATCTTTAATAAAAATTTCCTGATTTTTATAAAAATTTTGTCGGTTTTTTTTGTTTTTTTTTTTTATACATATTATTTTATTTTCTGTGTGAAAATAGGAATTTTCTCTGCTTCGGTACAAAATCTCCATGCACACACACAGTACAATACTTTCTCAAATACTCAAACCTTAAGAATTACATAAAATTTATATCTCTTACAGATTTTTTGTTTAAATATACTCCACTGATATGCAAATTTTATTGTTAAAAAGTTAAATTTAAATCAAGCATCCAACTTAAAACAAACTCTTACAATTTGTTTTGTTTACATCCAAAATTTCAGTCTTTCCAAGAAGCATACGAGAAATAGAATAAGCATGAAAGTTAAGTTTGGTTTTTTTTTTTATATTCATATTGCTAAAGGCTTTTTTGTGTGTATGTTTTTTGACGGACAATTAGATTGATTTTGGTTTACTTAATGTATGTATAATTGTTTTTTTTTTTATATTTTATATTGTTTTGTGATTTGATTTCTATCTAGACACATATTTTTTTTCAATTAATGTATAAGACATATTTTATGGTTTATCTTTGTTAATTTGAAAATTGAATTTTCCATAGCATATGAAAAATGGTTGTATGTAGTTCTAAAAAGCAAGTTTATATTTTAGTTGTTGGTTTATTGTGTGCGAAGGGCTGGATAGGTTTTTTTTATTTTAATTTATGCAATATTTGTCATAGAAAATCAATGAATTCTTAAGTAAACTATTGAAATTAAGAGTCCCCTTCTATCAAAGCACTAAAAATATGCTATTACAATTAAACTTGAATACATATACTATAATCAAAGAGCAGAGATTTATACCCATTTAAAATTAGTAATTAACACCTATTCAAACGTCTTATCATCTTCATCACACATATACATAAGTCCGCAATATGGCGTAGTCAGTTTGATCATCTATCGTTATTTTCCGTTCACATAGAATTGTATTTTTGTTTTCCACTTGATTATTAATATCACAATGCAACGAATTGTCTGTTTGCTTGTTTATTAGTTGTTTTACTTTAGAATTAGCATTATTTGTAAAATTTGTGTTTTTCATCTTTTTTTTTTGTTTGTTATTAATAATTGGTTAATACTATATAGTTTAATTTTATTTTAACATTTCTGTTTAAATATTTTGTTTTATTCAACTCTACCTACATATCACTTTGGACAAGAAGCGATCAAATGCTTTTAAAGCTGTTGTCGCAATTCAATTTGTTGTTAATTTATACCATTTTTTGTTTGCTTGTTATTATCATTTGTTTCATTTTATGTAAAACACATTCATATACAATACATACATATATATTTTATTTTGTATTCTAAATGTGGATAAGTCAAAAATTATTTTTGTTTTTTTGTTTTACTTTTATCACATTTATGAGAAGAGGTGGTAAGTTTTACTATCCACTACTTTAAATACTACGAACGAAAAAAATATTGTTTAACATAATTGTTGCACAGGAAATTTACTTAACAAAAATTGGTATAACTTGAATGAGTGTTTTATCTATTTATTTTGTATATCTATAGATCATGAAGTTATGTATATATATTTGCATAATTTTCTAAAAACATTCAAAGCGATTTTATACTACGTATGCTCTTTGTCTTTCATATGTGTATATAATTGCTTTTCATTTGTCGATTTCTTTTTTAATTAAAAAAATGTATATACTATTATGAATTATGTGTTTTTATTAATTTCCTTGCATATATATATAACTTTTTTTTAAGATCCTAACACATTTATATGAACTACTTTGTTAAATATATCTGGATTAAGATAATATAAATGTTATTTGTGTCTTTTGTTGGGGAAAAAGACCGTTTGTGCTATATGTTTCAGCCCGAGTTTATTCGATTTTGTTTTGCTTTGTATTTTGACTTTGTAACTTTCGAGAAACCAAGGTTAGAGTTGAGCTAAATACATTATGTAGTACAGTTTAGCGTGTAACTCCTTCGAATGACTGACAGAGAAATTAATGTTGTCACTTGAATGCAGAAATCTAGCAGAATGTACAACAGCTGCCATTGTTTTTTTTTAAACTACTACTTAATAATTAATACATTGTTTAAACACATTTCTAATCTAATCTAATAAGTAAATCTAAACTGTTGCTATTAAGTTATATCATTTTTATTGCTAAATTTGTTAGACAACCCAAAGGACAGTTTTGTGAATTGAAGCAACTAAAAAAAAACGAAAATGAAATCAAATTGTGAGGAATTTAAAGCGATTTGAGTTCTAAATTCATAGTGTACAATGTTAATACTTTAAGTGAACTTTTCTACACGCATTATGATTTTGTTTCCTTCACAAACCTGTTTCCTCCACAAACCTGTTTTATTAATGCGTGACAACAATTTATATAATAAAAAGTTTCCCAATATATCCTTTTTACGACGTAATCACACAATGTTTCAATGCACAAATACACAAATCACCAAGATCCAAAGGCGGATCTCCTACTTCGTCCACAAATATGTAGGTATATTACAAATCGGTGTCAATATAAACCTTATTGGGGAATTTTAATGTTTTATTAAATCTTATAATAACCATATTGTCTTTAAAATACGTTCAGTTGTCTTCACTAATGAGACGTTGCTGATATTTTAGTAAAGGAATATTAAATGAAAAATCCAGGTTAACGTCAAAACTGTGAATATAAAATAAAATGGCAATTACAAAGAATGTATGTACTTTGGGAATTAAAAAAGCACACCTACCTCTTGGTTATCAATCAATCCCCACATCAAAACTAATGAGGTTCTGTGGTACGAAACCTTTAGGGAAAATTGACAAGGGATTCCATTTTTTTTTCGTTAAACAAAACATAAAAAAAACAAAAGCAGTACAAAAAATAAAAATGCTCAGTAATAATTGTTAAACAATTTTTCGTTTTAATTATTTAAACATTAATATTAATTGGAAAATATTTAATAAAATAATAGAAAAAAAATTAAATATAAGCAATACATTATTTCTTCTTCCAAAAATTTAAAACTAATATTATTTACATCAATATATAAAAAGAGAAAAGAAAAATAATTATCTAATATCATCATATAATACAGAGTGTGTGTGTGTGTAAAAAAAATAAACTTAAAGCCTTACTTCAAAGAAAAATAAAGTAAACCTAAAAAGCTTCATGGGAAAACAGCCCAAAAACCAACTTAAAAAGGCGCCCAATGAGCCAAAAATATAGACGCCAGTTTAACTTTCCAACCTGTGAGTCATCATTTCAATGTATTGTAAATGTTGCCTTCATCACAGACTGTTGATAATTTATTGGTTTTGGTGTGGGATTCATCTCCTAGCACCGGACTATTGGAGCAGTTTACCTGCACCCGACTTACGGCGGAAGGGCCCGCTACGGTTCCATTCTCTGGAACTCCAATACTGGTAGAGGTTGCTGTGGTAGGCTCTATACGGAAGCTATCATTGGTCACTGTGACAGTTTCGCCATGGCAAATTTCCGCATAAATGTTCTCCTTGGTGTAATCGATGAGGTTTAGGGCTAAATTTGCCGTGTTTGGGGAGGAAAGTTCATTTGAGGACTCATCGCTGGAGATGAGTAGAGAATCTCGAACGCTGCTATAGGGAAGGTCATCGATAATTCCATTTGGACTTGTGTCAAACCCGGCTGTTACTTCTTCGCCAATATTAAACTCGAGTTTCTTTGATGTTGGTGTTTTTGGTTCTATGTACTGACTTTTCTTCGTTTCAATGATGTTCATCTTTTGCGGTACCGAGAAATGCAACAGCTGATGTAAACTTGATGACGACTTGCTGTACTGCCTGGTCTTCACATAGAATTCGGTGTAGAGCTTTTGGGTGATGAAAGATTGCGGTGGTTTGTTCTCATCGTCATGGTCCTGCTCATGATCGTTCATAGTGTCACTGCTCTCGGTAAAATTTTTCGGCAGAAGGTCAGGTTTTCCCACAAAGTCCACTTCCTGTAGGCTCAAACTCTTTTGTAGCGGTGGTTTTTTAGATTCTGTTGTGTCGGATACACCAATCTCTGATGTGGAACGTTCAGAAACGGATTCAGTTTCTAATTTCACACCGAATCGTTCCTGAAGCATTTTCGACATGTCGTTATATCGCTCCATACTCATGCGCTTGGCTTGAACATCCAGATCCAAACTGGTCAACGAGGTGTGCTTATCATTTCGGCGGAACCATTTCTTCTTTGTCGACTGAAACACCTTCATTTTTTCTGAGATCCGATTGTGTGCAGATGTGGACTGTTGGGATTTATGCTGATCATCTTTGGCTTCCATGTTGGCCAAATCGTTCTTGCTTAGAAATATAATGGAATCTTCCTTTTCGTGGGCTATGGATGTTTTTTCTCGCCTTAGTAGCTTTGGAAAATTAAGAGGCTTGAGAATCTTTAGTCCTTCCACTCGACTTTTGCTTCCTGACCGCTCTGGTCTGTGTAGAATCTCTACTTCCACCATCTTCAAGAACTGATCACAATTGAACTGACAAAATTTCAGCATATTCTGCACATTTTGGTTGGCCAACATCCGCTGCTCGTTCTCGAAACCTAGCAGATATTTCACTAAGATCATCTCAGGAGTGATGTGCAATTTTCGAAGGTGTAGGGGATTCTGTGCCTCGACGCTTTCAATGGGACATCCAATTACGACATTTTCCAAAGAAATTCGACTAATGATGAGATTTTCCGGAATGATATTAGCTGTGCCACTTGGACCCGAGATGTATCGAAGTGTCGTGGGCAGCTCCTTATTAAGTGTAATTAACGCTGTGATTTTATGCACACAATCAGGATTAAGCTTTTTTTGCGATTCGGAACCTCCGATTTTTTGTAGAATCTGTGGAATGCCTGGTTCAATTTCGTAGAATTTACCTTTGGTCGACAGAGAAACATATAGCACCTGACGGTTTTCATTAAGCAATTGAGCGTAGCGGCCTTTTTCTTTTTCACGTCCCGAACTATTGGAGTTCTTATTGGATGATACTGAAGACTCTTGCTGTTTACCATCTTCAAAAACTGCCAACAAGCGAAACACTTGTCCACATCGAGCGGTAGTCTTGATGTACTGTGGTCGGGCGTTGTAGCCTTCACCTGATTGAGATTCAGTAAATGCCGGTAGATTGTCTACCGAGACGAATTTATAGACACGTTCGCGCACCAACTGAATGAGCGTAGTATAGAGAGTTGCGGTTGGCACGCCCTTGTCGTTGATAAGAGAAAAGTAGCCTGAGGAAGAGAGCCGAATTCGAAGTTATTAGTTAAAATAAAAATTAAGTTTTTATTCAAATTTTACTCTGAATTTCGCCGAAGAAATAATCACCAAGCCAAAATAAATATAAGTGGGAGGAAAGATGGCATTGCCTTTCGGAATGCCATTCATATTTAATACATATAAGGAAACCTAATAATCCTAATCTTCCTAGTTCAAACATTTTCTTCTAACATCTCAATTCTTTCCTATGCATGCCGGCGGACAATTTGCCAAACATTTTCGTTATGACACTACTCTCCACCACTTTTCTTAGCGCCAAGCTTTTGTCTTCCAACTAAAAGTAAAAGCTGTAATTTATAACTCAAGGCACCATTAAAACTTATTGGCTGTCATTAATGTTAAGCACTTTTGAAGGAGAATGGCAGATAACACATCGAAATTTTTTATTGCAAATGTCTTCTTCTGCTCGTTCTAAGAAAACGCCCCCAAATGACTGTGTAGTGCTTGTGGTGCATTAGTACCTTAATGGCAATGCCATTAGTCAGTGTGGCAAAGTGTTTAGCTGCCTACAACTTCCTTACCACTTTCCAACATAAAGGTAAAGCCTAAGTACAGTTTTCTTTTTGCTATTCGTTCTCCTTAAAATGTCAAACGGAAAGTAAGTGTTGTGTGGATGGAAAGTGGAAATGATTTTGCTGGGTTTGATTGAAATAAATGCACGAGCGCACACATTTCGAATGAAATATTTATTATATGTACTCCCCAAATTTGCAAATAGCAGTTTCTGATAAAATGCAACGAGTCTTCCTGTTGTTCAAATTCTACGGAACTGCACTTAACTCAAAAATCTGGTATGTGCGCATCAGGCACGAAGCGTGAAGTTATGGGAAGCGGAAGCACTCAACTTTAAACTTAAAAGTCCTTTATTCAAGAAAATATCGCTTTATTAGAATTATTTAAGGCCAAAATGGTATATAAAAAATACTTTTAAAATTCATTAAAGACGAAATACCTAATAACAAAAACAATATTATAGTCTTGTACATTTAATACAACTTTTTTTTTTTTCTAGTCATAATAATCCTTTGGCTCGAAATCGTTTTGTATTAATTGCACATAAAAAAGAAATATGTATGTTATAGTACACTGATTTGATTGATATATATACCTCACCTCACTGAGATGTATTTTAGAGGATCCCCTTGGTATCCTCTAGTAACGGAAGTATAGCGAACGAAATACTAATAGAATGTAAGATATATCTGTGTGAGCTCAATAAGCTAGTTTGGAACAGTCGCGGAATGCGCCACAGACTTGTGGACATTTTTTTACTGTTTCATAGATTATAAAATTATTATTACCTAAACGTATTGAGTTTGTCCTAATTACTAATAATACATATCCTTAAACGTATTGAGTTTTTCCTTTCATGTATAGAATTCATTTAAATAAATAATAATATAAATAATTTAAAAGCTTATTAAGTCTTGTACTTTAAATTAATTCTTCTTTCTTTTGAAGCAAAATTATCTATTATGTGTTTGGTCATTAAATGTCACTTTGGCTTGTATTTCTTTTAACAATGGTTTTCAATTGAAATAAGGGCATCTCTCTAGAGATGCGGTTGTCAAAGAGAAAGTCAACATTAGTTTACAAAGCTTAAAGTATTCCGTGAAACTTTTATCCAAATCAGTACTGATTAAAAACCTTAATATTTCTTTAAGATCAGTTTTTGATGTAAAATTCTCGTAATCGAAAATCAACTATAGTTCTGTTTTCAACGCTGGAATATCAAAATATCCCGGGTATGAGCTCTGTAAATTATTGAGCAAGTTAACAAATAAATTGTTTTTAAAATATTCATACGAAAGTTTCAAATATTCAAAACAGTCATGACAAGGGAATAAACCGAATATCGATTTCGTTGATGACTTGATCGACAATTTTTGTTAAAAGACCTTTAAATTGTTCCTTTGTTGAAAATGTTGATTTCAGAACGCCTATTGCTATTGAAATTGGCCAAATTCTCGTTTTCATTCAATTTTGTCCAAAAAGAATTGAAATTTGTTGATTCAAGTAGATTAGAAATACTGTTTTTGAATTTATTAACTTGATTTAGACAATATTGAACATCGCTGGACTTTGATTGAAGAATTTTAAATAAAATGTCACTTTGTGGAAAAAACTCATTGGAAAAATAGAGATTTCTTATCAGTAAAACAATATATCAGACTTTTCGAGTTAATTCAGTTAATAAAAAGATGTGCCAAGTTATGAAATGCGTTAAGGGTAGATAGATATGTTTAGGGGAGAAATGTGTTTTATTTATTATGAATTATTAAAACGCATTTGGACGGTGCCTGGTGCGCACATACATTTGTGCATTAGGTATGTACTTAGAAGGGATGAGTGATGTGTTTGCTCCAGATCGCTATGTTGAGTGATTTTTCCGTAATCATGTCAACAGAAGATGAAAGAAAGGTGGCGATATCCATAAAAAGAGAAGAAGGAGCAGAATTAGCCCATTTTGCTAAAATATCGTGCAGCCTGCAAGCTTTAACACCGATATATATACCTATAAAAAATTGTAGGAATTTTCTTTGTTACGGTTACCTCAATGTGTGAAAACTATTGGACAGCTTTCAATGAAACTTTTTTGAAATGTTTCTCAAGACTGCGAGATGGTTTTAGGCTATGTCGTTCATTGTCTCGCCCTTTGGGGCTGTTTTTGACCGAAATGTATTTTTTCCTACTCACACGATATAGTCAAATAAAATTTGTTTTGTTTCGGAAATGTCAAAATTTATCGCCGATTTAATGCACCAGACAATTCTTTCTCAGTGGAGAGTGGAGACATTTTCTTGGTCGAGTTCGAGTATCACAAAATTGTACGTTGTACATATAACACACAATATTGTTATACTTGACTAACAATTAGTGTGTCCCATCTATATGAAAATAAGAATTTAGCGTGCGGAACAGGATACTGCATTGCTAAACTGCATCGCTAAATTTTATCTCTGTAGAAATGTTTGTATGGGAGATAAAATTTAGCGCGAGCAGGAAACTGGGTTTAATACAAAAAAATAAGGGAGCCAACGCTTCCTTCAATATATTAAGCAATCAAACATATTTTTGCTTCGTCCAGAAGCTGAACTATAGACCAAAATCGTACGATCAAACAGAAGACTGAACCTTGCACATACCTCCATATTTGTCAGTTTTAGTCTCCAAGATAGGTTGAGTATACGAGTATATTGTCTCAGTTTACTGCTTCTAAATCGATACCTAAGGGAGCTATAATATTAAACTCAACAGCTATTATTGAAAATCTTTACGCATGATAATTGTGTAAAATACCGATTATATATTAGTTAATATTAAGTTTTTATGTTTGTTTGAGAAAAATGCCTTGTTCAATTTTGAAATTCATTCGATTTGAAAAATTAAAAATAGAAAGCTGATCACAAAGAAGATATTTGAAATGAAATGCTTAAATGGAAAAAGAGTTATCGAACATGGTCCTTCGAGCCGGATGAAATTAGCTTATCTTTGGATGATGCGGACTTCGATTTAGAAAAGAAAACATTCACAATCTGCTGCCTTTTTTTTAAGCCCATGCTATTTTTTAGTACCTACGAAGATTCGATTCCGAAATAAGCTTTTGCACGTTGGCAATGCAGTGATATAAATTGGTTTCGTTGTTCTTTGTAATTTTGTGTCTTTTTATTTTTTTAATGTTTATATTTTCACAGTTCTCTGGTGAACTTACCACAAGATTTATGCAACTAACATTTTGTAAGAAACGGAAGCATTTGGATGATGACGCAGTTGTAGATCGATAAAATACGAGTTTGATGATATTATCACGCAGAAGGAACTGATTCCAATTCCAAATGCAGTTAAAAAAACAGGTATGTCCCTGAGTATACATGGAGAATGGCGTATATGGGTCACAAAACGCGTGGCCATAACCAGTTAGCAGAAAGGTTTATGGGTCACACAATGCGTGGCCATAACCAGTTATCAGGAGGGCTTATGGGCCACAAATACGTGGCCATAACCAGTTAGGCCCGTTTTATACGTTGCGTGCTTTGTCGTCCGACACTTCGTAATTCTCTTTTGGGCACTTATGGTGCATTTATACGTCCAGTGTTTTCACTTTGTGTTTTGATAATCAAATTGTCTTTGTTTCTTTTATGTCTCATCCGCTGGTGGTAGCTGCATGCGCAAGCGCATACCGCACACAATTCGAAAATAGAGCAAATGTAGATGTCTGGCGCGACCGAGTACGGTTTAAGAATAAAGCAAACGCTTACTGAGATTACCCACACTTACTGAGATGTTCCCGTTTTTTGAGCAGTGTGCAAACTGTTTGGCTAGTTTGGCGATCGTTAACAGCACTACACCCCAGGCGGCTGAAATCAATTCACGATATGGTTCACACATCACACATCAAGGGGGGAATGTGTAAAATAACGATTATATACCTTAGCTAATATTAAGTTTTTATGTTTGTTTGACAAAAATGCCTTCTTCAATTTTGAAATGCATTCCATTTGAAAATTTAAAAATAGAAAGCTGATCAGAAAGACTATACTTGTATATTGCTGAAATGCTTAAATGGAAAAAGAGTTATGGAACATAATAATATAAAAATAAACAACCTCCAAAGGTCATTGGTCTAAATTACCGCCACTTAATACTACAGAGTATTCAGTATGGTGCCCTAAGCCCATTTAATGCTATGCATGCATATATCAGCACACATCCATGTGAATCATACTGTGATTTATTGCTGTACTCCTCAATTGTTATACTAGCGCCCGCAGTGACATCTTGCGGATCACGAGCAACGACACATAAATAATATAAATTGGGATTCTCCCATATTCCGCTTTGACGATACCGCTGTTTATTTTCTGTATTTAAATGAAGCTTTTATGGTGACGGAGAGACATTCAACGCAGACTTTATCATACATCAGGTGGGCGGATACAACAGAACGCGGGAAAACAGAAAAGATAATAGAAAATGTAAATAAATTCATTTTCAGAGTCTAGGCATATTCTCATATTATAAATTTCGTTGTCGCACTTTTTGTTTGTTGCAACCGCAAGATTAGCTTCCACAACAATATGTGAGGTGTGTTATTTTGTTGGTAAGAGTTCTGCGTTTCCTTGATCTCGAATTAATTCATGATACGAGCACAAGAAAGAAACATTAATAAGACTACGTAAGGTTTAAAACTGCTTCATTCGAGACTTTCCCAAGCTTTGCGTAATTTTTTTCATTCAATTTTAATTTCGTTACGAAATTAACGCTGCGATGTGCTGAGTAGTTGGAAGTGGGTGAGAACGATGTGGTGTTAAGATTTTAATGAAGGCGATTGGAAGTAGTTTTCTGGCAATAGCAATTATTAATCATTTCTGTTTTATAATTTGTACAAAATAATTAATTATTCGATATTTAATTAATCGCATTCCAAATGTATGCGAGTAGATGCTGCGAGTAGAACCTGCTCATTATCGAAAAACACGTGCTCAGAAATACAAAATTTGTGTAGACCTACTAAACTTAACCTGAGATACATTTATGATAACACGACCCGACCACAGGTAATAGAGATGCAACCAGTGTAACTCAAAGCTCATTCAAACTCCACTATAGAGGTATTATAGAAGGGCTCATTCATTCTTTGAAAATATTTTCATAGAATCAGAAGCTTCTGAGAAATCAAAGAAGAAATCAGGCTCAAAAATCACTAGACAAGGTTATCGAAGAAAGTGTTATGTAAAGTCTTATCAACGAGCTTGATTCACGAAATTTCCTTGAGGTCTTGGCTAATAAATACGACTATCGTTTGATGATATTCAAAGGCTATGGCATATACAACTTAGGTAGAAACTAATTCTCTTCTGTTTAATACATGCTTACGCTACATTCACAATAAATTACCTGGAAACTCTTGTGGTATCATCACCCCCTTCTTCCGATTCGCCACTCCTGTCTTAGCATTATGACCATGATAGATGTGCCTTTGCCGTATAAGCCGATACAGCAGAAATAATTCACCATTCTCTTTCGATAAATCACTACTGCTCTTATTGCCACTGGCGTTATTATTATTGCTATGTCCCACCGACGCTGACGACGAGGCAGTCGATGACTGTGTCGAGGTCGACGAACCATTCGATGACGATGATTGTAATGTCTCATGACTAAATTTCATCTTATATGAGATCCGAACCACTCGCGGTAGCGAGTATCGATCAAGAAATACCTCAGCTGGTAAAGGATCCGATTGGGACTGCGAAAGAAATAAAGTCTTACATTCAATTTTAAGCACACGATTAACAAAAGAAAACTTACATCGTTACTATATTTGGACCCTTTACTATCACCCGTTGAGCAGTCACCACCAGAACTTAGCGAATTCATTTTCATTCTCTGTTGCATTCGCTGTTTCATCTCGATTTCATTCCGTCGCGCCAGTCTTGCATTCTCAAAATCTGCTACCGAAAACATATTCGCAGAGGTATCATGCGAATTGAAGCGACGCAGTTTTGGTTTCCGTCCCTCCTGGGCTGAGGATGCGGTTAAAATTTGAAGTGGTAAATTTGTTTGTGAGGTGAATATTTGGGATCTAGACACAACTAAATTACCACCCAATGCTGGATGATGGTGCGGATGATGGGATGTATGTGGATGTACTACTGAGCCTTGTTTGCCTGTAGCGGCGCCGGCAGCACTGCTTCCATTGCCAACTGCAGCCGCAGCAGCTGTTTGATGATGATGATTGCCATTGCTGTTGGGCATTATAAAAAACAACGGATTCGTCGTGTTGATTGTTCCATTCTTTGTACCGTTCCCTGAGGTGGTTCCCTGTGTGGAGGAGTTGTTGTGACCAGCACCATTTATTGGTGGAGCACCTGTGCAAAATATATACGAATTGTCAAACTTGATATATAAATTTACAAAGAAAATAGTTCAACTTACCACTACCATTCATTGGACTCGTAGGTGTTGCCATATGTGGACTACTTTTGATGAACCAATTCGCCAGATGACGTTGTCGCTCGAATTCAATGCTCGTACGTTGCATTTCAGCCAATTTCAACGAGTCTGTCATTTTGTGGCAATACACACCTTCCACATCAAAAATATTTAATACTTATTCTGCAAAGGTAAAATGGGTAAAATTTTTCGATTATAATATTGATTATGCATGTACTGGTACCTACATATATAAAAAATGATTTATTGACATTCATAATGTAATGTTAGCGCCGTGCGCAAATATAGCTACTGTGAGTTTGAAAAAGTCACAGTCACTGTTAATTTGATGATGAGACACATATTTATTTTCGAGAACTTGAAAAGGTAGAGTGAATTCTATTGAGTTTAACGGCGACATTAATCGCTGTAATTAAAACGTGCAATTCAACACTTATCTGTGAATGGAATTTAAAATTGAGAAGCTTTATTAACCTAAAAATGGCTAAACACAATCTTTGCCATTCCATAAACGGCGTGCTGTAGTTGTTATGGTCTTTAATCGTTTCGAATTTCAGATGTATAAAATATTATTCACGACAGCGTTTTAACACGCGAAATTATCATAACAATATATTATATAATATTGCTTTTACTATTGTATAAAGACTCAATCTATATACACTAGATCATATTGGATTAATCGTTACTGAACTCGAATTTAGATTCATATTTTAAAATTCTACTGGAAATGCGAGATAAAACAAATAAAAACTTAACAGATACATTTTCCCGCGAACGATATTCCCACATAATTTATCTAAGAAAGCCCATTTCGCAAAAAAAAAATGTGCAAGAGGGACACATTTGAATAATGCTCAACTTATCTATCGTAGGGACAGAGTTTTCATCTCATGGTAGGTCGTATATCAAGTATTAAGATATCCACCTAAATACATGCAATCGATACTCCCTGCCCAAACATCCTTTGTGCACAAATACTCAAACCAACTACGGCGCCATCGCCACCAAAAGGCATTATAAAATGAGAGCAACAAAATTCAATCTGATTTGCATAATTGAATAGAAATTAGCTGGCTCAGTGAGAAGAGCGAAGAAAAAGACCAACGCAAGGATAGCGGCTAATAGAAATCCGATTAGCTGCGGAGCGTGGAGATAAATGACGTATAGCAACATCGCTCCAACTGAAACCGCATTTTATTACTATCCCCATCATCTGGTGGTGCTCTGATGGACTCAAAAAGCCGACTCGCAGTGTATTGTGTATGGAGACCGCTCCTAAAGTCTGCGAATTCAATTATGTCAAAGTCAATTATGGTGTGTTCAGAGGCTGAACTTGGCGGAGCGGGACGAGATTCCTCTAAAATAGATAAATGTAAAAATACAAAACAAAAAAATATACAAACTCAAAGGCTGACACCTTCACTATATGCAGCTACCAACATGCGGATTTCCACATTGAAACTGACTGACACTTATGGAATAAAATTTAATGTCAGAAGATTTCGCATTTTACAAAGTGTCATGGGTCTTCCCTCCCGCCATCATAGTATCTGCCATTTCGATGAGTGGAAAAGGGTTGCACGACGCCACCCACGAACTTGTAAGGGATACCAGCATCGTTTTGCAACTGAAGATGATTGCTGCAGCAGCTATGACGGCAAACGACATCGATGGGTATATTATATTTATACATAGAACGTATGTATACGACTTTGTCTATGATAATGATAATGACGATAGCAATGCTGAGGACGATAGAGACATTTTACGAATCTTATCGAGTGGTTGTGAGCACTCTGACATTTAAGAACCACCCTCTCAGTATCAGTATACTCTTTCTTATTTGTTTAGGTTTTTTTTTTCTTCTCGTTAAATTATTGAATATTTAAGAAACGACAACAACGCTGCTGGTGGTGATAGAAAGAGGAAGTGAAAAATGTAAACATTCATATTTAACATGACACTTAGAGGTTCTGATCCCTCCATTGAGTGAGAGTGCTGCACACAGAATCCTTTCTTTATCGAAGAATCGAAGACATGAATGCATTTTTATAGTTTAAAACGATTTTGTGTGTGTCTTACGCTTTTGTTATATTTTGAAGGAAGGGGGCACTCGGACCTGAGAAATGTTGTATAGAGGAGACTCGTCGAACAAAATATACAATTTGAAGAAGGAATGCAAAATATGTTTATGCTGGTTAGTTTTGGTTATACATATATCAGAACGAGAAGGACAACGTCAAGTGAAAATTATTCCGGTCCCAGTTTTTGTTTATGCATCGTCTATGATGCAAATATTTACTTCTTTATGTTAACCATGTATAAGTGGATGGATAAGTGGATATGGTGACAAGACTGTTTGGCTGTCCTTAATGTACCACGAGAGGACGCTCCAATCTCGCTTTATCCCACGTAAGGCATTTTTGCATGTAGGTAGATACGAAAAAGGTTTAATATACAGGGTGTCCCAGTTAAGAAGTATAATCCTTTAAGGGAAGATTCCTGGTGTTACCACTTAAAACGCTATAACTTCTAAACTATATTATAGCTACAAAAATAGTTTTGTGCATTTTGAAAAGATAATTTAGTAGCGCATACAAGTCTTAAGCACTTCGGGTACATCTGTGCAGCTACAAAAATGTTATTGCTCCTTAAACTCAAAATTTTGAAAGATTGTTGTTACAATTTTTTACTTAAAATGCCTTTTTCTCAAAATTTTGACTTTATAAATTTTTATTTTTTTTATGAAATTTCCTAAAAATTATGTTAATCAACTTTTTTACGTACGATCGCCAGAAAAATGGTCAAACAAAATTAAATGGGAATAATAAACTAACGTACCTCTATGAGCAATGGTTAACAGTTAATTTATTGTCGAATAGAAAAAATGTTAACCACATTGATAAGTTGATCTCCACAAAATGTATTTGAAATGTGAACACGCGGAAATAGTGTTTGTATACGGGTTCTGCAATGGAAACGCTCTTTGGCAAGATAGGAGCACCAACGGGCAAGACGGGCACTTCCTCAAGAACATTCTGTGGACTGACGAAGCGCAATTCACAAACAAAGTTACAAATCTCCACAATTTGCACCATTGGTTAGACCACAATCCCCATTTAATATATGCACAACATCCTTTCAAAGGTATAAGAACTTAATTATTTGCGCACAATTTCTTGTGTGCAACTGAATGTGTGCTTATTTCAAAGTAGGTTTAGCGTTAATGTTTGGAAACACTTTCGTAGGCTAACACGTTCTTCCACAAACACTTAATTCCCATTACTACCTCGAATATCTTCGAGAACGATTGCAGGAGCTCCTTGAAGATGTTCCTCTTGTTCAGAGAAGGGCGATGTTCTCTCAACAAGATGGAGCACCTTGTCACAGTAGCAGCGGGGTAACTCCATTCCTCAACCATATTCTTATCGACCGGTTGACTAGTCAATTTAGCCTCAACCCTTGTCCACCCAGATCTCCTGACCTAACACCCATGGATTTCTCTCTTCTGGGGTGCTATGAAAGAAAAACCTTATGTTTGAAAAATATCGAGTTTTTTTACCATTTTTGTCTGACAAAAAACGGCTTTTACTACAACTTCTGGTGATCGTACGTAAAAATGTTGCCTAACATAATTTTTAGGTAATTTCTCAAGGATAAAAGTTCATAAAGAAATAAAAATTTATAAAGTCAAAATTTTGAGAAAAAGGCATTTTAAGTAAAAAATTGGAACTAAAAATTTTCAAAATTTTGAGTATAAGGAGCCATAACTTTTTTGTAGCTGCACAGATGTACCCGAAGTGCTTAAGACTTGTATGCGCTACTAAATTGTCCTTGCAAAATGTACAAAACTATTTTTGTAGCTATAATAGTTTAGAAGTTATAGCGTTTTAAGTGGTAACACCTCCAAATTAGAGGTCACCTACTTTGATCGGCTATAACGGGAAATACAATGAAAATAGACCCCCCTGCCATACAATTTTTTGTTCGGCAGAACTTCAGGAATCTTCTCTTAAAGGATTACACTTCTTAACTGGGACACCCTGTATGTATAGAATAACGATGGTGTACCGGTTAGAGAGAAAATCCCTTAGCATATCTACGACGAATATGCTTTAGTTTTGGACTTATGGGCAAGGTTAAGATTGCTACCGAAAAACTGGGTTTGGGTGGCTCGGGACCTTACTTAAGTAATAAAATCTCCTTAGTTGTAAGGCTATTACAATTGGCTTTCTTCTGAGATTTGACTATCAAACAATACACAGCCACCGGCCATAGAGATAAACGAACAATATCCAAGAATAGATTCTCCACCACTACACCAACTAAGCGATTTCTGACCGGTATTCGAGTCTGAGTGTCTGAATGTCCAGGATCTAATTTTTTTTAAGCATAATTAAACTGTGTTTCCCCCATAAAAGTAAGGAAAATCGTGCAAACATTTACTTTTCTCACATCAGTGGACTGCGGTCGCGTAGGTATTCGCTATCCTGCACGACTTTAGGTTCAGCCAAATCATTCCATTAGATCCTTCCTCAGCATACTGTTCAATTAGTTAACTTCATTTCGTGTGTGCACACATCAGACGGACACTCACTCACAACTCACTGGGTAAACTCATTTTGTGCATAGCACAACAAACAAAAAAAAAAACCTTTATAAAACTACAAATAAAGGAAACAGAAAGTGCCATAACTGCGACGTAAGCACAAAGGATCCGCCGACCACCACCAGTACCAACATCCTACTCGTATAGGTAGCCAAGTTAGCCTAAAACTAACCAGTGGCTATCCGACATGGATGGCCATCATAAACAAACGAGTTGCAAACTTTTTTTGTTTTTTTTTTTTTGTATGAATTTTGTAGGATATCCATCCACCGCCCGCCCACCTCGGTCAGTTTATCTATACTTTTGTTCCGTATATGTAGTGTGTATATTTGCATTTTAATTAAAATTTCCAGCCTAACTGTTCAATCAATCTACGTCAGTTCAGTGTAAAACTTTCATAAATGTACTCAACCGGGTAGCAGGCTTGGCGGGGGGGTTTGTTGGTTTGCCCCTTTCCAATGGTTTTTCTCGTTCGTTCTTTGTTTAGTTCTGGTGCAAGTGCAATATGAGCAGTTTAACTCTACCTAGGTTGAGATTAAATATGCATAGCATATGTATGTGCAGTGCGCACCTATATGCATATTGTATAGTTAGGCGCACATTTTGCTTGCAAAACTATAATATTGCTGCGTGGTAACTTTATGCTGGGGTCTACTTATAGGACAGAATGACAGTGTAGTTGAATTTGTTAACCCTCGTGCATGTTATGCTGTCCAGAATTAGGAGGTAGGCATTATAATTGAACTTCATCTATTTAGCTAATAGTTAAAGTGGCATTAACAGTCAACAGAAGGGTGTCAGAATTTTGTAAATAAAGTGAAGAGGGTGAAAGGCTCTTGGAAAACTATTTTCAGCATTGGAGACGTAAATGAACATGTCCAGAACGAGGAAAGGAGGTATATATAGTTCTCTTATACGATTTACAAGAAAGGTTTCCATCAAATTGTACCAAACAAAATAGTCTGTCATCTACAACTACAATTATCCCAGCCTATGCAAATGACCCTAAACAATATCTAAAGGTCTCAGAATAAAGAAAGATGAAAAATTATGATATAGTGCCTATAGACATACATAGGTTCCAACTATAGCCTTGGGAAAATCAGCTTACCCACTATGGAGATAATATTTGTTTCAGAGCGCTTATGAAGACGTTATAAAAGTGACCGTTTCTATTCTTTGTTCTTCTGTTCTTTGGGGTGCTTTTAGGTCACATGCACTAAAAATTAAGAAAGTGGGAAGATGATAAGCTTGCTGAATACTGGACCAAGGGCCAAATACAGACTAAGAGATTCAAAAGCCCAGCAGCTCGTGTCGTATATAGCAAAGCCAAAATGTTACTTAAGTTCAACAAAGAAGACCTAAATGCCTTAACTGGTTGTCTAATGGGGCACTTATATATGTACATATGTACATACAGTGAGCGTCAAAAGTGAGTTTTGGAGTTTGAAAACAATTTTGTTAAAATACCTTTAAAAATTGTATGCTTTTAAAATTTAATACGTTTTGTTATCTTTATATATTATATAATTCTTCTGTCCGTTTTTGTTACCGTACCTACTCCTCCTAAACGACTGGATCGATTTGTGTGTGTGTTTGAATGGGTCTTGGGATGGCTTATATTCACAATTGGACCCGGTAGGTGGCGCTGCGATGCGATTCCACAACAGTTTAAATAGTAACCACTCAACAATAAATAAAAAAATTAAAAAGCAAACAAAATTCCAATAATAGCCCTTTTTTATTATCAGCTATGATCCATATAGATCATCGATTTACATGCACTTACAACAACAACATGTGATCCTGCTTTTCATCGAGATCACGAAATATGATCTGAAAATTAATTCAACTATTTCTCGTTGTTGTTTCGTGGCGTTGTTTATTTCATTCACTAAAGGTTGGTGTCCCTGTAAATTATAGCCACACAGTAATGTTGCCAGACCAAAATGTGAACCACAATTAACAACACAAAAAATCAATTAGCATTTTTTCAAATTCGAATAAGTTACTACTCCGACTTTCGAGATGTTTTGTTTCGGTATATAGCACAGAAATATAAATGGAAATATTAGCAGTAGGTACAATACGGTTAATTATAATGCATATTTGATCTTAACATTTGAACATAGTTTCCCCAAAAAAATATTCAATGCTAAATGTATGCAGATTTGTATCCATATGGTAACACCCCGACACAACAAGCGAAATGTCAAACTCAATGGTGCAATGGAGAAATCATCGCATTGTGACGTCACATTGTACCGTGTGGCTGCAAGATGGCTGGTGGCAATACGAAATTTGTCATAATTGGTATTGGATTTCATATGTGAAAAACAACTATTGCTACAACTCAATCAATGATCCAGTTTGTTTTATTTTCAAGATCTGATCCGGATCAGATCACGCTGATAATAAAAAACGGCTAATAAATACTCAACAAAAAAAAATCGTGAATAAAATTTCAAATAATAAACACTCAACAAAAATGTTCCCCGTTGTAAAATTGATTGATGTGCATTGTGTGGAGGGGATTCCTGGGAACACGTCTAAGGAAATAACGGTCGAAGCACACGGAATACAGAAACAGTCCGCGACACATCGGTAATCGGTTAAATAAAACGGCCGCAGAACAATTGACGGACAATGAAAATGTACCTACGAGCAGGAAAAAACAACGTTTGCCGGGTCCGCTAGTATAGTTATAAAACTTTTTACAGATTATCGTTTTTTAGACCTGTTTCCAGACCCCAAAGAAAACTCAAAGGAGCATCGGGGTTCACGCAATTTTGACGTTCACTGTACGTACTTACATATCAATTTTCTACACAATTTTAAATGTGGACATTTTTGGCAATCGATTTTTTTTTATTACGTATTATAGAGAACCTTTTTAAAACCATGCTATAGGTATCATCAACTCATCTCACCGCACGCGCACCTTTGATCATTATAATAGTAATTAATGAATAACATGGAATTTCTCCATTAAATTCGAATAAATTTTAATTTCAAGTCACTATAGCATGCGTAGGTAATAATACCGGAAAGGAAACCGCGAATCGACATCGGAATCCGAAGCAGAAAATTTGCAGTGTACAATTTCCGCCTCTATGTGGATGAAAATTAATTCATGCAATTTCGTTTGGCCATTCGCATAAAAGAGATTACCATCATATGGTGCGCATATATACAGAGGGGGCAATCCGCCACGACCCTTGCGTCATTTTTCTTTGATACACACGGAATCAATTTTTATTTCGTAATTATGATTTTTCAATTTCCATTTTAACGCCCTTTTTTTATGGACATCGTAATTGCATTCACTGATATAAGACTAAAAACATTCCATTCGCATTTATTTAGCTTCGTTAAATAACTGCCACTTAAGTTTTAGTTAGGTCTAAAATATGACAAAGAGTAGGTATGCGCGAAATTATAGGTAAACAGAACAAGGATACCAAGTGACAGTCCAGACAGACATCAATTTAGGTTCTACTAGGTATACCTCTCTGGATTTGGGCTGTGTTTCGATGTGTGCGATGAAATTTCAATTAAAGTAATAATTTAATTCAGGTAATAATGAAATTTGCCTTGGGGAGCTTTTTCTTGTTAGTGTGTGTGTATAGTTGTTCGTTGTTATTACAGACTGTCGTTTCAGGCAAATGTTTCCTCTTGGAAGCCCGGCTCGGTTGATATTGCTATGTGCTGTAGGCAATAGACCCTTCCTCTCGATTTCACAATGACATGTAATAATAATGGAAAATGTCCTCGGCATGTTGGAATCCAATTATTCATCATGATTACATGAAATGTCGTTATCCTGTCTAGGCGCTCTCCATAACTCTGTGTGTGTATCTATATCCTGCATGAGTGCTTCTGTTACTGGCAGGTAGGTATAGTTTACAATGCTGGATGCTTAAATTTTAAAATGTTCCCTAGGTAAGGGACTGACGATGGGGGATAGCGAGAGTTGTATGTTTATGTACCTATGTACAATATATTGTTGGGACGGTTATAATGGTTGAATGTGGCACATGTGACTCGAAGTTTTATCTCGTATTTCACAGGTGAAAACATATCGAGTTGTGAAACAAAAGCTCAGAGTATAATTATTTTGGAAAATGTGATAGCTGCAGTTTTGATATGAGAAGGCAAATGCACAATACAGCAGGTGGAATGTATATGTAGATAAATAATGTCTGACATATTCTTGAGTGGTAGCCGAAGTTTCGAATATTTTAGCACATTGTTGTGATTGTGATTACACTCAAACCTATGCACACATCACCTGGTAATAAGGATCCCCCTATGCGCGAGTGCCAGCATTTCCTGAATAACTAACGTATAACTGTGCGAATCTGAAGTGGGTGCCCACCTACATATGCACAGCATATACCTATTGCCACTGAATTCCCGCTCTTTAATATTAATATACATCTCAATTAACAGAATGGCTGGCTTCGAAACGATCTGATTATCGGCATCACCGTCGACATGAACTCATATGAAGCAATAATTGAAAATAATTTCTCGAAAGTACTCGCACTACGCAGTGGGGCTTGGTCTGGCGCATCACGTATTCGTATAGCTGCAAATGCAATTACAAATTACAATTTAAATTCGAAAACACATCAATTATGTTACAGTACAGTGTATTTGCATTTAACTAACTTCTCGTATAATAAAAATTAAATTATTTTCCACATGGCTATTCGACCGAAGCGATTATAAAATTAAATGAAGCCATTCATACCCCTTTCAAGCATAGGCAGGCAGACAGGCGGGTCGCCATCGCCACCCAACCCATCCTTATCTTCTCGTCACCATCGAATTTTAAAATTAATTCAAACGGTCATGTAATTCCGAATGGTTTTCCTTTTTTCTGTATACATTTGCATCTGTAACTATGGCCCTGGTTGGTCAGAGAAAATCGAATTAAAATCCCATTCCACAAATTATTGCTTGTAATTTAGCCGGGTGTGGTAGGTACATATATGAGAGATGCACTTAACATATGAATGCACTTATTAACGTGTAAAAATTAAAAATAATACAACAAAACGTTCCAAATGCATTGCACAATTGAATGCTTTATATGACCTTCGCGCTTCAACCAATTTGTTTTAAGTGACTTGGATAACTTGCATATTGTATAAGTGTAGCGCCAATTCTGATTATTTCAAATAATGTCCTCCTATTCCAGCAGACATTTACTTAAAACTTTTAATTAATTGCAGTTGTTCTAAATTTCTGAACTCAACAAAAAAACAAGGAAATCTCTCAAGAGGATTGTGTCAAGTGATATGTACTTTTACTGTGATTAACTTATATTGATGTGCCCCCGAGTTACTGCCGTTAATCAATCAATCAAAAACATCCTCAAATTTTCAATCGTGATTGAACAAAGGATTTCTTTTGTTTAGATATAGGTATGTGTATCTCAAATGAAATGGATAAACGATGTACAGCATGAATGGTGTGCAGGGGGAAAGGCACAGAATGTACCTAGTGATAGTGATATACCTAGAATATACCAGGTGTAGAACAAATGAAGAATAGAAGGGGAGAGTGGGACACATTTGAACACTTTTTGCTTTGAGGTCTCATAAAATCCGATGTGTTTTAATTAATGGACTCTAAAGTATTCTCACTGGACAAATAACTACGTAAATTTAGTAAAGGCGTATAATTTATTTTTAATTAAAAACGAAGTACAGTAGACTCTCGATAACGTGAACAACTATAAAAATCAAGCCAGTTAACGTTTGCGAAGGTTGAATTTTACCAAAAGTATAGGACAATCCTACAGTAGGAATTTTAAAATTTTTTATTTTTATTTTATTTTAGACTAGTAGGCTAGTAAAGCTTTGTTATTCTGATGGCATTTTGATCCATGGGTTGGATTAAAGTTTGGGAGCATAAACATAACCGTATCATCTGTCGTTAACTCGTTTTACGGAGGATGCGATGGAGGTTTGTCCAACAGCAGAAGAGCCTTCACTGGTAGATTATGATTTTCTCTAAATGACGAAACCTAAAAAAAAAAAACAGATAGTACCTATCTGCTATCTACTAATCTATAAGTGGATTTTTTTAGTCACACATACTTGTACTGCAAATGATTCATAAAATGAATCTTTGAATATGGCCGTCATCCAGAATGATTTTGAACTCTTGTAGTTTTCTGGACAGTTAAAATTTTTAAATGAACGTGAGTTTTTAGCTTTTCCAATAACTAATGACTTCAACGTGAGCAAACTGAAAACCATTTGCATTTGTACAAGCGAAAACCGAGCAGACAAAACAATCAATAACAATTAATGCAAGGGACAACTAGGAGCAGGCCAAATACAATACGAAATGTCTTGTAGCTACCTAAAAACTGTACAATACGATGATTTACCAAGAAAAACAAATTTTAAATTAAAAATCTGTTCACGTTACCGAGTGTTCACGTTAACCGCTATTCACGATAACGAGAGTCTACTGTAAATAGGTCCTTATGTTCAAAGGTATCACTCATGCGGTGCAGTTTTGAACTAGGCTATGAGTTTTGAAAGGCAGTAATTGCAATTGCTTTTGGCAGCTAATCAGCTACTACAAGCTTTGTATTTTTTTTTTAATAAAATAAATTAACTTTATTTTCTCAATAAAAAAAACACTTTATAAAAACAAAAATGAGTTAAGACACAAATCATCATCGCAGTTGTCCTCGATGCTCCCGGAGCTTTGATTGGTGGTGGTAGCTTAGCTTTTGGGATCATGACGTAATCTCGAATGACAAAAATCTGGAAAGACTATATCTCGAAAAAATAGTCCATATCCAAAGGGATCCCTACGTTATCTCCTTTTCCAAAATCCCTTATTGGACATAATCTCTCATTTTTTTTCTTCTCCTTTTCCAAAATCTTCCGGGACGAAATCCCCTATGCCAAAATCTCCCATTTACATACATACCTACTTATTAAATTCCTCGTTAAAATCCCCTGTTCGTTTATAATCTATCCGGTTTTTAAACGCGTAGTTTTGGCAGTAAAATTAAGCAAACAATATAAGGCGTATTTTTTTGGGAAGTGAGTACATATAACAAAACCAAAAGTGGGTATAACAATTTTGCATGTAAAACCAAAAGTGAGTATAACAAAACCAAAAGTGAGTATACCAGTTTTGCATGTAAAAGTAAAAGTGAGCTAGCTAGGTATAGATTCCCAAAAAAATACGCCTATAATATAAACTTTGCAGATACCCAATTTCGCACATATACCGCAAATCCGACAGTAAATCCAAGCAGTGGGGTTGCAGCATGCCCCCCATACGTATCTCACTCTGTCGCGCAACAGAATTAATAACACCAAATTTAAGAATGGGAGATTTTGTCCAGTGGGTATTTTCTCTCAGGGTCCTTTGGAGTAAGGGATTCCAGCACAGGGGATTATGGAATAGGGGAATTTGGAAAGGGGATTTTGGAAAAGGGATTTTGGAAAAGGAGATATCATCACCAACCCTATCCAAACATTAAACCCAAGCAGGGGGGTTGCAGGGGAGCAGCATGTCCCCCCATACGTATCGTGATTTTTATTTCGAGATTTTTGTTATTCGTGAATATGCTTTCTAGATTTTTTAAATTCGAGATTTTTTTTCGAGATATCGGGGATACCACTTACAGGACAAGCGACAGAAAAATGTAAGTACGTAAATAATTTATTTTTTATATTTGTCAAAAAACGCCTACCTTTATACGGTTTCAAATGAAGTTGTGCCTTTACATATATTTTAAACAAAAAGAAAAGCTCACCATACAATTTTGACAAGCTTACAGTTAGAAAAAAAAATGTAATTTAAGCATAAAAACCTCCTCATGCGGCTACTTCCAGGCGACGACTGAAAGGACATGTGCTTGACTACTGTGCGAGGGATCCCAGGATCGATCCCCGGAAAAACCCAAATTACATCTTAAGGTTTTTTCTACTGCGCCACCTCTCGCGAACGTCTGACAAACATCTGAGAGTTATGACTGTCCTGAAAAAGCATCTCAATTCAGCCGTTCGGACTCGGCATAAAATTAGGTCCCTTCCATTCATTCCCAAAAAAAAAAATTGAAACTCACACCAACTAATGGTCTCGACACGCTAGGCCTGTCTGTCTATAGCTTGTTGCGCCACCTATTTATTTATTTATTTTTATTTATCTTTAAAGGATGCGAGGATGAGCTTTTTAAACCATTCGCGTATATGCGTTTTGCTTAACGATACGAACAATATCGTTTCGACAATAGTAGTCTCTGTCTATTGCCACAGATATATGTTCCTAAAACCAGCGTCCCAATTCCTCCGTTGTGACAACTGGCAAGAATGAAAATTGTTTGTTTAATTTTTGCGACACGAGTGTTTCCGTTTGCGGTGCGCATTTTCGACAATATCAGCAGATATTATCTTAGAATTCGAATGATATAAGTTATTCCACCCCAGACAGAGTAATTAAATTCCAACCCAAGAATTTAATTTAGCAATTATTGAAAAATTAATTTAAATGTACAATTTCAAAAACTCATTATAGGCGATTTTTTTATTGTTTCCCATAAACAACATATTTAAAGAAAAACCACACCACGACAGACAAATTTATTACACACGGTTGGCGATTTTATGCAATAAATTGTCGGACAGAGATTTTAAGCAAATTTATTAAACCCCACCAGAGAGACTGACTCTAAAGAAAGCCAACTTCAGCACCGAGCGGCTTGCAAAAATCCACCTTCAGAGACACGAATAGAAAATTTAAACGTTTTCCGTAAGGAGTATAAATCGATTTTTGATTGTCCGTCGATCGTCGTGTGCTACCATTAAATTGGATCATAAACTAAAATCGTTTTCGGAGGCGTCGTCGTCGTCGGGGTATTCTTATTTATGTTAGTTTTTTTGAGCAATCGGATTAGAAATTGGTTTTGTATAGTGACTGTTTAAGTGTTTATACTAAATGGGGATAGTGTATACTTATACACGAAATCATTTCCGAAATATTCACAATTTATACCCCTCCAAAACTTAAAGTAGTTTTGGGTCAACGTGTCGCAGAAAAGGAGTGTTGATGCTCGTTAAAAATCACTTAAAACTCCATCATCGTAAAAATGTTTTTTGCAGCAAGAAAAACAAAATTCTCCTTTTTCACTGAGACCGGAGAGGAGGAAAACGGATGTCTTTAAGTATAAATCCGCTAAAGCAATAATATATTTTGATATGATTGAGTCCCTAAAATTATTCAAATTAGAGACGCATAATAAAGTGCTTCGGTCCAATGAGTTTACGAGACAATCAAATGCGAATAATTGTGTGTGCGATAAGAAGTTCATTTTGCTGTTTCTAAGATTTTGGGTTAGATTGTGGATTCAAATAAGTGTGAAATGAGTTGAACGATTATATGTGACACAAGCAAAACATAAATTGCAGATTTAAGATACTGTTGCACAATTGTACAGGCGTCGTGAAACCAATGGAAATTCTCAGTAATTAAATTTGCCGCTACTTCAACCATTTCACACGAAACAATTTGTATTGCTTACGATTTTCAGGGGTCTAATCGCGTAGGGCTAAAACGATCGCACGACGTCGTCTCGACGATACTTCTACTTCATATAACAACCAAACAACGATAATCGTCGAATCGATAGGACGATCATCGCTTTTTATTGCTTCACGTAAACAAATGGCGTCGTCGAAACGATTCGATTGAACGATGGCTATTTTGCAATCTTTTAATCGTTTTTGGTGTATTTTGTTTATGTTTAGGTTTTTTAAAAGTAAAATAAATATTAAAGGAAACATTTTCCAATCAAAAGCATACATAATGTTCACAAAGGACACTGATGCATTAGCATTAGTGTGGTGAAATGTGAAAATATAGAACAAAAATCCATTTTCTTCATACTTGTTAAAAGACGAACTCTAACTGTGTTCTCTTTTGAGGATGCAATCATAGAATTGCATTCACTAAATGCTTGGCTGGAAATGTATGTATGTATGTATAGTGATGGAAAAAATAATAGAAACAAGTATTTACATAATGCTGAACCATCATTAATTGCATACAATTTGGTCTTTCTCCGAAATCAATTCTATACTCAAATGCTAGGTAAAAGTACTTCGAAATGCTGCAGCAATTCGCTCTTATCAGCTTATAGTTTTCGTCTAACAGTAAAAAGTCTGAGCAAAAATGTTATTTTGCCTGGAAAAAATAATAGAAACAAACGATTACCACAGTCGGCATCAGTGATTTTGAAGTAAAGCTCGGTATTGTTTTAATTGAAATAGTTGTAAATTAGTTTATCCTGTAATTTAGTGTTTTTTTGAAGAAAATCTTAAAACTATGAAATTAACATTTTGTCAAAATGGGTCTAGGAGTCCTTTGCACCAGTTCTGAGCGTGAGGTGATAAAAAAGACGGCAAAACAATGGATGAAATAGCTAAGGTCGTAAAGTGTTCTAAAAAAAAAGGTCTAAAAAGTATTCTTAGCTATCCATTCAAGTCCCAAAGTAGAAACCAGATGCAGAAAACGAAAAAAGACTCCATGATTTGACAAACAGTTAATACAACTATGCAAGAAGAAACTATTTTTTTTTTTAAAATTATTTAAACGCATCCGTTGCAAGTCGTACAATAAGAAATAGATTAAAGGAAGCAGGTCTTCCTGGGAGAAGTCCTAGAAAAGTTCCATACTTGAGCAGTAAAAATACTAAAGAGAGACTAAGTTTCGCCAACAAACACCTCCACCGTGCTAATTGGAATAACGTCTTATGATCGGATGAAACCAAGGTTAATTATGGTCAATTTGTTTGGTTCCGATGGGAAAATGTACGTCAGTCGACTAAAGAATTCCGAATTCGATGCCAAATATACAAAGAAGACAGTTAAACATGGCAGAGGAAATTTAATGATTTGGGGGTATTTTTCAGTATCTGGGGTTGGTCCACTTTTCATGATAAAGGATAAAATGTGTGCCGTAGACTACGTGGAAATCTTAAACAATGTTATCCTGCCATTTGCTGAAGAGGACATGCCTATTAAATGGGAGTTTATGCAGGATAATGACCCCAATCACTCCTCAAAGTTGACCAAAGAATGGTTTCATAAAAAACAAAATCAATGTTATGGAGTGGCCATCACAATCTCCTGATCTTAACCCGATAGAACATCTATGGGACACCCTTATGCGCAGGATCGGAGGCTGCAGAGCCAAAATAAGGAAAAACTGTGGTCAATTATTCAAAATGCATGGCACTCTATAACTCCCAAGACCTGTGCCAAGTTGGTTCATTCCATGCGACGAAGATGTGGAGCAGTTATAAAAAATAAGGGCGCAACGACCAAGTATTAAAAGGATATGAAACACCTTTACTGTAAATTAATTTCTAACAGAAAAAAAAACAGAAAAACTAATTTGTTTCTATTATTTTTTCCAGGCCAAAATTAAGGAAAACCAGAATCGACATTTATTTTATTTTTGCCGTAAGCGACGAAGAACCAGCTTGTTTCTATTATTATTTCCACCACTATATGTATTAGAGACATTAGCACAGGCCTCGGCCCTCATTGAAGCTAAGCTCTGGGCCTCCGGGTATCGTAGAATAGCGCCAATGCAAATGGACAAACTAAACCCGTAAATAAGCTGATTGAATAATTACAGAGACGTAAATATTCAAGGTTCTTACATATTACCGTTTGAACTGAGTTTTGGAACTTTCTCCTGAGGGATCTTATCAAAGTAACGCTGGACCTTTGACGATGTTATTATACCTGGTGGCACCCAGGTGTAACCCAATTGTCGTGGATCTGATTCCCATTGTGTTGGCGAAATACTCTTGAAGCCGAGGCGTTCGCGAACCGATGTGACGATGTTACACATTTTCGGTTACGTTTCTAAACTTAAAATAAACATGTCTAACTAAATTACGTTTTCAGTAGCTTCGTACAGATATTTCATAAAAATGCACTCTTCTTGAATCTGTAATTTTATAATGGTTACGTCTTGATCGTTCACCAACAGTTCGAACTTTGCACTGTTCTGCCAACTTGGCTCTTCGCTAATTCGTCCTAATTTTGTGACTATCTTCAGTAGGTATACTAAAGGGCTGGCAAATATTAATAACTACATATTTAGTATTTATTAAATTGATTTGAAGTGATGATTTTCTTTTTGTTTAATTTTTTTCTTATTTTTTTTTTTTTATTTTGTTTTTGATTTTATAAACTCACTAAATGCTTGGCTGTAAATGATGACAAAACAAAATATACTGTCAACGAGAAAGGAGTCTCAGCATCGAGATATTAGGTATATAAGACCCTAATCATCCCGGTCCTGCTGTATGGTGCAGAAGCATGGACTCTGTCGAAATCGGATGAATACCTCCTTGGATGTTTTAAGAGAAAGAATCTTCGGACGATATTCGGTCCAGTTTGTATCGAAAAGCTGAAGATACAACGCCTGATATGGCTGGGGCACGTGGAGCGTGTATGGACAGCAACGCATCACGCGTGTATGTCCACCCCGGATTGTAAGCGCCCCCAAAAGTAAAGTAAGTAAATGCTTTAAGCAAAATGCATGCACAAATCCTCTTCCTCCTCTTCTTTTTCTTCTTTTACAAACCTTATCAATATAATTTCTCGTGCACCGCACCTATTATGCTTATTTTCCAACGTATACATGCATTTCCACATAAACGAGAACAAACAAACAAAACTAATTTTATTAGTTTTCAGTTGTCACAGTTTGTTTACAGTCCTGCTCAAACTGTTCAAAATGAAAACGATGAACGATTCGATTGATCGATGTGATTGTGTTGTTATATGAAGCAAACTTAAAACGAGGTCCAATCCAATTTGAAATCCGAATTTTAATAAAATTGTCAATGTTTGACAAATTTTCACGATAAATAATAAGTTGCAATATTTTGTCAAAAAAATGTAAACTGAATCGCCGCATATACAAAACACAAACAAATTCTGCCTGGCTTGGCAGAATAATATTAAAATAATAATATCTATTGAATAAATATTGAAATTCTTGGACTATTTTTTTTTTCGGTTAACCGTCAATTTTCCTGTGTCAACTGAAACACTTGCGCACATGATCAGTCTAGGCCAATAATACCTAACTAACAAAAATCGAAAATTTCGCCTGAAAAGCGTTGACTATGGCACGATAGTCGTCGCACATACACATTACATATTTAGCTAAGAACTACCACTCTCATATTAATTGTATGTATTTATTTTATTTACAATAAATGTTCAATTACTCGCAAAACAAAATACCGAACACTTGTTTGCCGGCTTTGTCCAGTCTCAATTTTTGAAGCTTTCAAAGGACTGCGATAGCGATTAATACTCGACTCGTACTAAGCGGAAGTTTTAACGATGTAATTATCCACTCATATAGGAAAGGTAAAAAAGGCACTGCTACACTACGGATTTAATTGCAACACACTATACAACACAAAGTACCTTTCAAGTGGAAACTTGTAAAGAGAAAAAAACGCGCCCGCGATTAATGTCATTCTCGATCTTTTTGAAGTGCGGGTCTCTGAACCTGAAATTCGAGAAGATTTCGGCCAGCAGATAAAGACAATCCACAACACCTGAGCACGCGCAAAGTCATTCATTTTTACGAGATTTATTTGCCTTTTTTTTGTTTGGCACTCACGGGAGATGAAGGCGATGATAAAAATCGGAACACAGCATAGTAACTTGAATATCAGGTTTCAAGTACAACATGACAAGAACACAGCTCGCGCGGGCTACCGTACGAACGAGAAGTAAAACTGAGTTAAGACCTCAAAACCAGACGCCCACGTTTGTCAAATATTAAATAAAAATAAAATATTCTTTCATCCTGTTAGTTTTTTTTGTTTTTAAAGGTTAGGCTTTCCAAGTTTCCGTTTCAATTAATTTTTTTTTTTAGGGAAGGTTGGTACATAAATTGCGGGTAACACGTGCGCACCCAGATGACGCGAACTTTGCGTTCGTGTCTTTGTGTTGGGTATAATCTTTTATGTCAGTGGAGGAGGAAAGTCAAAACTCTGTACATTTTAAGCAATTGACTGGAAAGCAAGCCGCCACGCCGCGCCGCCGGCCGGCCAACACAGAGCCGTCAATACTATGACGATCGCCATCGCATGCAATTTGAATGCAGCCCAATGACTGTGGCTAATTGATTGCTTGATTGTTGTGCTTCTGACTTCTGAGTGCTGTTGCAGTAGTTTGAGTTTACAGCGAACTTAGTTAGCCTAAAAAAAACACAAATAACGAACAGACAATTGTTGCAATTTCGACAGAGGTAGCACAGCGTGTAGATTTGAACTTCAGTGGCGCGCGAAGCAGCAGTTGTTGAAATTTGTTAGTTTGTTGCCGCCAGTGTATCTCTACACTTTTTTGTGTGCAGTTAAAGTAGCAATTAATTGCTTCAGCAATTGTGTAGAAATTTGCGAGCACATTGTGTATTTACGATGAAGTCAGAGTTTTTTTTGTTCATGCGTTTGGTTAATTGATTGAATTAAACGAAATAATGATGTGTATGTCGGATATGAGATGGATATGTGTTGCAATTAATTGTAGAAAAGATAATATTTTAGAAAATACCACTGGTTTGTAAAAAAAAAGTAATACATTTTTTATAAAACAAAAACCACAAACAACAACACGATTTTCTTCCAAAGTAAATGTAAATTTAAGAAACTTAAAGGTTAGGTAATTCTGACAAAAATCTGGGCGCAGTGGCGCCGTGCCTCAGTGGTTAGTGTGCTGGACTACTGTGCGAGGGGTCCCAGGTTCGATTCCCGGAAAAACACAAATTACATCTTAACGTGTTTCCCACTGCACCACCTCTCACGAACGTCTGACAAACATCCGAGAGTATAACTGTCCTGAAAAAGCTTCTGAGTTAAGCCGTTCGGACTCGTGTCTTCCTACACGCCTGTTGCGCCAACTTTTTTTTAATCTGACAAAAAAGTACTGTCTTTTAAAGAGTTTTACGAATGAATTTATCTTAGATGGTAGATCTACGTATATCGGGGGTTCAGATTTCACCAATAGACATTTTATTTTGGGTTCTTTGTTAAATTTTGCAAGACATATTCCTACAACAGATGTAAGAAGTTTGGATTTTCGAGAATTTGGGGAGTAAGCGATTTTCCCAAACGATGCAATGCATGTCCTTCAATTTTGATTTGTCTACCTATACCAGAATTTTTTCAAATTTTTGCACACGCGGGTTTTTTTTTCTTAATAATGCTTTGAAGTTTTATTGCATTATTTAAGTTTCAAGTCAAAATAAACAGACGAAGTCGACATAAGTTAATCAATGCAAAACAAACAGTTGTTAAACTTCTTTCAACGCCTTGTCGCATGGTATAAGTCTAATATCAATCACATTATGTTTATATCTTTCATTTAAAAGGACGATGACTCGTCTCAGATAAAACCGTTCTGATGAATGGTTGGTTCCACAACGTGAATGGCAGATCAAGTAGTACAAATTCATTGATCTGTTTAACGTTATATGCGTGCGGGCAAATTTTTTATCTGTTTCACTTAAAAAAAAAACAAGAATGTTTGGATCCTTTTAGAACCAAAAAACATATTACAGCAGCAGCACTGCCTGGAATAATAAATTTTGGTTGTTCCCCGCATTTAAAATAGTTCCGAAGCGCGCATGAATTTCACCCGAACACGTAGTCTACGCAATTTTCATAAATAATTAGCATTTACACTAGGGGCTTACAAGTTGGTGGGAATACAAAAAAACGTGGATTCCATGAACGGAATTCCTTATTGTATTTGATTTAAAGAGTCAGTTGTACATATGCACATAATTGTGGTGTTGCTGCTGCAGCTGGTATGGTGGCGATTAGGATATGCAACAAAACAGTTGAAAACACACACAAAGTACACCCTGCTGAAGTGTATAGAGAGCGTCAAGTGCCAATCATTTTCGCGATAAACGCGAGGGCGTTGAGCTCTGTCGCTACTTACATATTATGCGCGTACTTCGGGGTTCTTGTTGGCTGCCATTCTACACAACCTCAAGGTGCTACGTGGAATGCGTTTTGGCTGCTACAAGTAGAGGGCCTATCAGACAGACAGATGACAGGACATGCATTCGTTGTGCATATTTTTTTTTTTATATGCAATCTCTACTATACATTACATATGTATAGTTGCTGTCACTTTCCGATTGACAGTTTGCAATAGGTTACATGCATTTCGTTTTATTGGCGTACCCTGTCTGATATTTCATATTTCTTTTAATTCTATTGGGGAAGGATGAGGTAGATTTATTTTCTAGGGATTTCTACCGGCGCTATCTCTAGTTACACTGCCGGTCACTAGGATGAGGCCATACATTTTGCAATAGATTTTCACTCTTTATACCTGTTGAAAATGTTTTACCCGGAAACTTTCACTACCTGGGAAAAGGTATAGTGACGGCAAAAACATTCCGGATTTTTTCTTGATATATGTAGTATTTTTCTTAACATCAAGGAGAAATCCTTTTACTTAATACATTTAATAATTTGAAGAATTCCATTAGAAACCTTTATAGTTACCTTTAAAATATAATACCTTTTACAATATACCTAATATAAGGAAAATATTATAGAAAAAATCCGGAATGTTTTTGCCGTCACTGTACATATTATCCCAACAGTAAGTCATAAAATTAAAGGGCAAATAAAAAACTACGGCTGGAATTTCCAAGGATCAAACAATGAACTACCTGAAGAGCGTATAAAAAGATGCGTCACTATAGGATGAGGCCACTGCGAATATTTCGTTACAAGAGTGCGCATTAGCGATTTTCTGCAAAGTTTTGTTAACAACTGTTCTGTTAAAAAGAACTGTTTTTATTCAGTTTAAAAAAAAATGGGTTCCGGAAAGACTTTGACAGCGACAGAAAGAGGAAAAATAGATGCTTTCAAGGAGTTAAATAGAAGTAAGACTGTAAAACAGAAGTAAAAGAGTTATCTTGCGGATCCACAACACTATGGGAAAAATCAAAAGGACGTTCGGCAGAGCAATTAAATTGCGAGAAAAGCGGTTAATTCTACGGCTTGCCTCAAATTCGACACTACCAGCGACTAAAATAAGGTCCAAAAGCGGAGTATCAGCCAGGATAGCAACGGTCCGAAGGACAATACAAATAGTGGTACTCTACAGAGAAGAAAACTTAAAAAGAAACCGGTTTTGAGGCAAGTACACAAGGAGCATCGAATGAATTTTGCAAGAGAACATGTCGCTTGGAGCAGTGAATGGAAACGCGTTGCCTTTTCGGATGAAAAAAAGTTTTAACCTTGACCTTGAGGAGCTTATTTTGGCTCCGCCTTTCTTAGATCTTGTTAGATCCTGGAAATGAAAGTTGTAACCGTCGGGTCCGTCAAGGTTAAACTTTTTTTTATCTCTTTTAATCTCGTTCTCGCATAGAGTCAGCACTTGTGTAGAATACACTTGCCATAATTGTTGGAAGTTAATTAAAAACTCCATTTTCACTGCGGGTGCAGGATTTGCTTATCCACCAGAAAGGGGAAGAAAGAGAATCTAATTTAAACAGAAGAAATGAAATATAAAATGCAAACAAGGAGCTTACATTACGAGAGGAGACATTTTGGTTATATGCACGCTTGTACTGAGTGTATTCAAAAATTAATTGAATATTAAAATTAATTGCTAGGTTGGTTTTGAATCAACTTGGATTTGGGGGCTGTTTGTTTTTTTGCTTCCTCAATAATTGATGAGTGTATGTTACGCCATGGAAGCTACATTTACACTCCGTGCCACTTGATTACGAACAGGATTTTTTTTTGTTTTAATTTTACGATATTTTTCAAATCCTTAGCTAATCCGGGAAAAACCAAATGCACAAGGAATGAAGAGTTTAATTATACAAAGTTTAGCAGTATTAGTGTTGCTTCACAGTAAGTAATCAGACATTCCTTGTGTTGCTTAACAACAAAATCCTATGAATGCTGCTTCCTAGTATGCAACTATGCTATGGGCGGCATAAATTCGGTCTGCCCCGGGCGGCCCCAACCCACGCTACGCTCACTTTCTCTCGAAATGAAATGAAATCGGAAATTAATTTTTGTGTTCTACATTTTACTGTATTCGATTCGATTTAAAAATTTTCGGAATTGAGACAAAGTGAAATTGTGATTTCGAAAAAATTTCGGATTTTCCGAATCGCTCCACTCGATTTCTGGAACCTAGCTGTATGTTTATATTGTAGAAAAAAAAAATGGGATTAAGTTGATAAATGTAACTTTTATGACGCTTTTCCCAAAAAGGTCATAAAATTTACCAGTTATTTTTGTTTCACTTGATTACGAACAGTGACTTAATCTACTTGTTACCATGTTTCAAATCAGATAAAAGGATACTTAGAGTATTAGGGAGCTTAGTTTAAGAAATAACTTTATATAATCCACAACTAAAGACATTAGGAGGAAATAGGCCAAATTAGAGCTTACCGGGAGCAAGGAAAATCCATCCATTTTATAAGCAGCAAGATTGAAATAGGCAGCAAGATTGGAATAGGCGCCACTGTTGTACAAAGCTTTATTAAAGACCTGGAGAAGTATGGAAAAAACTACAAAACAAAGCAACAACATGTCAAGAAAGGCAGAAACTGGAGTTACAGCTAGCAGATCGACTGTTCATCGCATGATACAGAAAGACAGCCATACCTACCTATTGGCCATGAAAGAACGAAGAGGAAACCACAATTGAATGCGGCACGTAAAATCGAGCGCCGTGAGTTTGCAACAAGTGTGACAGGTGGATTCGAGAGTGGCAGACCGTCGTCTTTTCTGATGAAAAAATATGTTATTTGGACGGACCTGATGGATACAGGTGTTAATTCCATGATTTGAGAAAAGAAGGAATACATCTTCAAAGACGGCACAGCAAAGGAGGTGGTGTAATGGTATGGGCAGCAATAATCCAGTACGGAACTGTGGAGCTGGATTTCCAAAGCTCCAAAATGAAGGCAATCACTTACAAATCGATACTGGAAAGAGCTTTTCCGTAGTTTTCGTAGATATTTGGTGGTCAGCGATCGACTTTCCAACAAGACATACCGCAAGGACCACAAAAGCCTGGATTCAGAACCGAAATGTAAACCTACTTGCATGGACCCCATATTCACCTGACCTGAGCACCAAGGAAAACGTGTGGGGTTGGCTGATAGAGGTATCGTTGCTAGATCTTCCAAGCCGTCGAAGAACCGTGCTCCCATACAAGAGTAGCGGCGTTCTTGGAGGGCTGGGCAGTGACACAGGAGATGTTCCTCAGATTCTATTTCCTCTTCATCTCTGCAACTTCTGCAGAAGTCATTTGTGAAGATACCTAGTCTTTTGGCCATGTTCCCAATTATGCAGTGTCCGGTTATACCCCGACGAGAACTCGGATTTGGATTCTATCAAAAGATGTTAGTATATTTTACCTTTTTGTATCGATTGCTGCCCACAAGCTACGAGTGTTGTTCCATCGTTCCTTAGCCAAGTTTAATGTGACATTGTTAATGAGACCCTTAGTTGCGTTGACAGCTGGTAGTACTTCTCTGTCAGCTAAGAGTACGTTCATTTTAGAGCCGCATCTAGCCAGTTTATCTGCTGCCTCGTTCCCTTCTACAACAATATGTCCAGGAACCCAGCATATCATTACTGTCTGATGGTTTATTGCTCTCAATGCCGAGAGGCAATGGCTTACTGATTTGGAGTTTAAAAGATTGGAGTCCATCGCTTTAAGCTATGCTTGGCTGTCCACGCAGAAGGTATGATTTCCATTGCTGGTAGTTCCCTCGCGAAGACAGTTTGCGCTGCTTTCTTAACCGCGTAGATCTCCGCCTGAAAAACGCTGCAATGGTCTGCCAGTCGGTACGAGTGACTGATGTTTAATTCTTCCCGAGAAGACTTCTGCTCCCGTTCCATTCTCCGTCTTTGAGCCATCTGTGAAGATGGGTATACCTTTTATGACAGTGCTCGGGGAGAGCCAGTCCTTCCTGTCCGGTATACAGACTGTAAAACTGTTGTCAAAGTCATACCTCGGTTTCTTGTAGTCTATGAGTGGCATGAGGCCGCTCTGATCAAAGATGTGAAGAATGCGTGAGTGACCGAATGACTCGGGCTTCCAAATTTTGTTCTCTCGTAGTCTGAGAGGACCTTTGGCTGCCACGTTCTTAGTATATAGCTCGATGGGTTGTAGGTTCAGCAACGTTTCTAGACCCAGTTGTGGTGTAGATTTTAGTGAACCCGTTATACCTATGCAAGCAATTCTTTGTACATTGTTCAGGCTCTTGAGGTAGGATTTAGTGTTAACAGCCTACCACCATACAACCGAGCTATAGGTCAGAATTGGTCTAACGATCGCGGTATACATCCAGTGCACTATGTTCGGTTGTAAGCCCCATTTCTTCCCGAAAGCCGCGTAAAACGCATTTAGTCCTTTCTTCATTCTTTCCTCCGTATTCCGTTTCCAGTTTAATTTGGACTTGAACACGATACCCAAGTATTTGGCTTCGGGTGAGAGATTAAGACGAACGCCTCTCAATTTTGGTGGTTCCCATTTTGGTATCCTATATCTTCTGGACCGGATGAGTTCAGTCTTGTTAGGGTTAACCGATAGACCGTTGTTCTCCGTCCACCTAGAAAGCTCTGATAACGCAGATTCCATGACTTCACTAACTGTGGGAAGATATTTTCCTGAAATCAGGACAACTATGTCATCTGCGTAGGCGACCACCTTGATACCGTTGTTGACGAGTGATTTAAGAAGTTTGTTTATTGAGATGTTCCATAACATAAGACCCCACCTTGTAGCATCCCTCTATTAACCGATCTCTCAATGGTACTGTCTCCAATACTGCTGTTAATGATTCTGCTCTTAAGCATTGTTTTAACCCAGTTAATCAGGTAGTAGTCCATACCAAGCTCCTCAAGTGAGGATGTAATGGTTTCTGTATTTAGGTTGTTGAAAGCACCTTCTATGTCTAGAAAGGCTGCCAACGTAAATTCTTTTAGGTTTAAGGACTTCTCGATGGTTCTGGTGACCTCATGTAATGCTGTTTCCACAGATCTGCCTTTCACATATGTGTGTTATGCACCACATAGGGAGCCATTAGTCTCTAGATTGTTCCTTATCTGTACGTCCAATAGTCTTTGTAGTGTTTTCAAAAGAAAGGAAGAGAGACTTATTTGTCTATAATCTTTCGCTGTGGAGTGACTGGGTTTCCCAGCTTTGGGGATGAAGACAACTCTCACTTTTTTCCAGCTGTCTGGAATGAATTCCAGTTTCAGACAACCTATTTATATTGCCTGGAGCCACGGGATAGTCCAGATAGTAACAGGTAGATTAAGCCACTGTTTGTAAGCAAGTGAAACAAAAATAACAGGTAAATTTTAAGACCTTTATGGGAAAAGCGTCATAAAACTTACATTTATCAACTTAATACCATTTTTTTTTCTACAATATAAACATAATATATCCTTCATTCCATGTGCATTTGGTTTTTCCCGGATTAGCGAAGGATTTGAAAAATATCGTAAAATGAAAACAAAAAAATTCCTTTCCGTAATCAAGTGGCACGGAGTGTAATGCGATGAATTCTAATAAAATTACTAAGCTTGAAAGATGAGTCAACTTACGTAACAATATTTAGAATATTTAATAATGACAGAGTTTAGTAGCTACTTGCCGTTTATGCATTAAACATAACCCTGTTAAAAGAGTCCTTTACAATCAAAATTGTCTTGTTCCGTTGTAACGAATGCTGGCTTTTGAATACTTGGTGAGAGGTTCAATAAGACAAGGTGTCTTAACGTTCGCAAATTCAACAAGATCTTTCAATACTATGACTTACAATTTTCAAACGAGCTTAAAAATGAAATATCAATTTTGTAGGAACCAAGTGGATTATTTTATATTTCGCGTTCGGTTTATATATTTAGAGCAATTAATTCATATTTTAAGTAACCAGTGGTGATTTCTCTATCAGGTTTTTACTCTGCAATTATAGATGCACTGACTAATAGAATTAAAGTCAGAATGCCAGTCACTATTTGCATTTCTCAAGTGAGGCCAAACCTCACATAAAACTGTTTGAAGCAGACCATACACAATTGCATGAAACATCGCAACATTAGCCAACCATCTCCAAGTAATTGATATCCGCAATTACAAAATACATACCTCTACCTGAGGTTCTATTAAAAAAAAAAACAGTAAACAATAAAATGTGGCTTCGGCAATTGCCCGGGGGTAAAAATGCCGCTTCCTATGGATAGACAAATTCAAAGCCAACTACTTCTATTGAGGTCACGATTGGTTTTGGTAAATGAGTGGTTCTAACACAAAAGGCTATCAGAGTAAGGCTACAGTTTATTCTACTTCCTTTTTCTTTACAAGGTCATAAGAGAACCCATCCGTTCTAAACTGTTTACTTTTTTCTCAAACCAAAGGCGATAAATTATTGTTGACGAACTCATTTAGGCCCTAAGATATGAATTACAGTGTATTCTATATTATATCTAACTTCTGCTTCGCTTTTGTCTGATATTCTTGTTACCAGGTGTGTTCCCGGCGACAGTGGTTTGTTCACAATGTACAATAGGAAGTAATTAGATGTACGGTGTGTATTCTCTTAGAATTGTTATCTTAATGGGTTTGGTTTTTTTCTTTTTAATGGTTATCCATTTCTGAGGGTGAGGTGGTGTGTAACTGAAAGGGATTTTATCATACAAGTTAATAAAAGGTATAGGTCTGCAAACGGAATGGATGGCGGAAGTATTATCTTTGATAGCACGTTATACGAGTAACAAGCTGTAAAAATAATATATGTATGTATGAGTATGTATAAGCGAGAGAAGGGATAATAATATTTATTAGTGTAAGCTTGTCTATATATAGATGTAGGTATATTTAGCAGATTTCATGATTTTTAAGAGACCTTCATGGATATTAATATTACGAGAAAGATAAGGCACTAGCTGGTTGAATATGCTTTGCTAAAGCTTTCAATATACTGTTGTTGTTCGACTTTGACAGTCCGTATAAGGTATAAACTTGAAAAAGCAAAAAATATGTACTATAACAACAAACAAGGTCAAATGAGATTCCAATTTACCCATCGAAAGGAACTGATTTGGGCAGATCCGCAGATCCAGACATGAAGATTCCTATGTGACTTTCGGTCTAGCTGTACTTAGGGACATAGAATGGGATAAATATTTGGAGGGATATCTCTATTTATATCAATAACTAGGCATCACTGGAATGTAGAACCATGAATTCTGAAATAGTCAGGAGCTCAAAGCATTATGCATTTAAAACCAAGTCAATGTCTGACAAGCGTCCAATAGTAGAACTGTCAAATGCCCCTTTATTTACTCAAAAACAAAAAGAAATCAAATAACGAATGCTAAACCAACTAACTATGTATATTCATTTTTAACAAGTCCTAAGTTATAAACAGTAGGTAATTTGAGAGTCATAAAAGGGCAAAATGGTCAACTTCTTAAAATCTCATCTCAAACCCTTCGGATTATATAAAGCACACTAGCTCTAGAAACGTATGCAAATGGCTCTGTTACAGTTGACTTATATTCTAGCATAGTTTATCTTCTTCCCTTTCTGACAAACATTGGAATGCTAATGATGGAGGCAAACAATAAGATTACTCTCATAAAAAATTCGTGCGAAGCTTTAAAATCACCATCTATAGAAAAGTTCTCCTTCTTCTACGTTAATCTTGATCTTCTATTCTTGGGTCATTTGACCGAAACACATTGTACTGTGCACCAGTAGGTAATTAGTTCAAATGAAGGCCTTCAGTTTACAGTTACTTAGATGTTGTTTCCTTCTTCGAGATACATAGTGTTGTATTATTTATAGCTCTTACTGGGGTATTGAATAGAAACAAAATGTTGATACATTTTTTACTTCTTCGAATTATGTGAGTTTTGGAGGGAGTTCCTTGAAAATGTTTTGCAAATTTAAAGACAACCACTTGGAAAAAACAAAGAAGAATAAAAAAGGTAATGACTAATGAATATGATTGGATGATTAAGAGCCTAATTTAAAGACAAATAAAAAAAACTTCGGCAAATTTGTAAGCTTTCTGTTTTCATATCTAAATTTTAAGAGACTCTTCATTTTTATAGCCGCGAAAAAGAAAGTCGTCTACTTCATAAGCTCTGAAGAAGACGGAAGAGACTATCAGCAGTCAATGGTTGGTCACTTGTTGCCCACTTGGAACATTCAGATGCGGTAGCAATTGGCTCTTCTAGCGGTTCAGAGGGTGCTTGAACAAATCGTTTGTCGAACCTGTTCGATTTTAGTATAAAATTGAGTAAAAGAATTAAAAAATACACACTGTACAAAGCGGCAAGTGAAATCAAATCAAAAACATTTATAATGGTCACATCATCAATAGTCGTTGATGTTGGCATATTTTTTTGAATTGACATTCAAAAAGGGTTAGTTCTTTCACTTATAGTCGTTCTGAACTGATCAATGTATTTTGGGTTATCTATAAAGGATATTTTTAGGAATTAGGTGTGTGTAGTTCCTAAGCAAAAAACATAAAAACGAACCATAAAACCATTTCCAAAAAAGCAAAACAGGTCACACACCGAGATCGAGTCAGCGCTCCTTTAAAAATGCTTTATGAAAATGTTATTGTTCTATTCTGATTTCAGTTGTTTGTTGTCCAAATGTCGGAACCAAAGAAAAAATGTGCTGTCCGACAGTACAGTGTGGAGTATAGGTACATATTTGAAATTCAGAATGGCACCATCGCATCTGCAGACAAAACAAGATCTATATGCCTCATTTGTCAGAAAACATTTTCAAATTTAGCTATGACGCCTTCGAGATTAATGGAGCATCTGTCAAAAATTTATCCAAACATTAAGGACAAGCCGTTAACTTTTTCCAAAATTTCAAGCAGGACAAGCAAAACAAATGCTACAGTATACAACCAGTATGTTTACACCAGCTCCAAAACAGAACGATGATGGTTTGCGTGCTTCATACAACATTTCTTTAATGATTGCCAAATCCGGACAGTCTCACACTATCGGCCTCTGATGTAACAAAGAAACTACCCCTCAGCAACAGTACAGTGAAAAGAAAGAAGTGATGAGAGGGCGGAGAATGTTGAAAAATATCTTTGTGAGTACTTGAAAACATCTCAATTTGCATTGCAATTGGATGAGTAAAAACTACCGTGAAATGAGTCTATGGTTTTGTCTTATGTTCATTTTGTAAAAGGCGGAAATCCTCATGAAGAACTATTGTTTGGCTATCTTGCAAACGTTGGTAGACTTCCGTGCACAAAATGAAATACCATGGTCCATTTTGGCTATAGCTACGGATGAAGCCCCAGCCATGGTTGGTCGATACAAAGGTCTCATTGCTCATATTAAAAGGAAAAATCCAGGTATACTTACTGTTCATTGTGTCATTTGTCGCCAACATCTCTGGCCTATTTCTCCGACTTACAATTTTGTATTTATGTAAAAGTATTTTTTCACAAAATCTGTAGAAAAATTACAAAGTTGCCTTTAAAATAAATTTGGTGAAACCGAATTTGTACCTTTTTCTAAAAATATTGTGAACAAATACATACTTGTAAATACAAATTTGTAAGTTGGTGAAATAGGCCACTGATTGCTAGAAATTTGAGTGAAAAACTTCACAAGTCTCTGCAGTTAGTCATCACAACTCTGAAAAAAATAAGGAGAAGTGTTCTGAATGATCGATTTTTCAAACAACCCTGCATATAAAATGACGAAGTCTTCAATCGGTTACTTATGCATACTGAAGTGAGATGGTTGTCAAAAGGAGCTTGCCTAGAAATATTCAACAATTTACAAAGCTCAGTCTTGGAATTTCTTAAAGGAAAGGATCCTATTCTTCGTGAAAAACTTTTGAATGCTGCAAGTTGTCGCCTATTTGACCTACCTTTTCAACAAGTTCAATGATGTCAATTTGAAATTCCAAGGGGATGATCTGAATTTGATTACAACAAAAAGTGTTCTGTCTGCATTTGCTGCTAAGCTGATCTTATGGAAAAAATATCTTGATCGAGGAGATTTGAGCGATTTTTCTTGTTTTCAAAAACACCAACTATCAATCAAGATAGACTTGATTAGGTACTGTGCCAACTTCGAAACTCTGCATTCTGACATATGTACACGGTTTGACAACACGGTCACTCGACATACCGGCTTGGATTTTAAGTCCTTTTACAAGCATGTCAGACAATTTTGATGTTGACCCTGCAATTGAAGAAGAACTAATTGAGCTTACATGTAACGAGGAACTGAAGTGCAAGTTTAGGCAAAATTTTATTATATTATATTAGTTATATATGTATGTATTATTACAATCCTTTCATATTTATTTACATATAAATAAAATTTAGTTTATTTGTTTATATAGTTTTTAATTAAATTCTTTACTGTTAAAAATAATGAAAAATAACGGTGTTACCTTTTTCTTTCTTAAGTAGGGAGTTTTTGTTTTTTACATAAGGTACCTGATAATGACATCCCATGACTAAATTAAATACGATTATTAAGGCTCATTAGCAAAAAAGGACAAATTTGGAATGGAAAAATATGTTGGTGGGCGCTGAAATAATTTGGGTTGTCAGAGTGGGCACTAAAGTAAAATATGTAGTTTATAGCATAGACAAGAGCTTAAAAATAACGCATGTAAAAAATCTCTTGTTAAAAATCACTCCAATTCTCTGGTGAACAAACGTTGACCATATTTTTTATATAAATACTAAAACTAGACACTGAATTTTCACTTAGATATGTGAATCGAAAAATGGGTGAATAATCATTCTTATTCCCGTTGCCGTTTGTCGTAAACGCCTAATACGATTTGAAATTACAGTGAACACAAGTTCGAAAAAAATCCGAATATCGTTTTTACAACGACACGACACACGTGTCGTATTCGTATACGACAAACGTCAATGGGAGTAAAAGTGAAAAGTGAATAGAATTATATGCCTACCTATAACTTCGACCTAACAAAGAGAAGAAGTTAATATTGCCTATGTAATGTAGTAATGCCATTCGACCAATTCTGCGACAACACGAATATCAATGCATTCCTCACCTCACCATACTGTAGGTTTGCTTATAACTCATTCGATTAAATTCTTTTTCCTAATAATTATTGTTGTCATAACTGTATTATTTTGCACACGCAATCCTTTATTTATTCCTCCTGTTGAATGCAAACAACAAAAAAAAAACGTCTACCGTGCACATCATGAAAATTTCCCACAAAACGTGACGTTGTCATTGGCCATAATAGACACCCGAAGGATAGCTTATGACACGCACTCATCATTTCACACATTTAACATATGTGGAGCGCATATAAATAATTCGATAAACGCGGTCGTGATGTGTAACAACATTTTTTCCTTGGATTAATAAATTAATAAGTGCAATAATTATATTTCAAATTATCCATTTTGTATACGCCAGCGGAATGTAGGTTATCGTTGTTTATGGCTTTTTAGTTAAAACATATAATAAAACTGGAATTAGCCCATAGTGGCGTGCATTGAAAAGCAGTATTGCTTATAAGAAAAAAACAAACCAATAATTGATTGATTTTGATGGATTTGATAATAAAACTGTAGGTATTTTCTTTGTCAGTTATAAACTCGAAAACTACTGGACAGATTTCGATGAAACTTTTTTTAAATGTTCCTTAAGATTGTGAGACTGCTATAGGCTATGTCGATTATAGCCACGTCCTTAGGAGCCAAAAGTATTTTTTGAAGTGAAAATATATACATACACATATACCTTGCTACAAATGGATGTTTATACTTTTGCGATCGAGCGACACGACAAAAACAAAACCACACTAGCATACGTAATACCAGTAATACCTACGTATACCTCGCATTCGAAAAGGGTTGATTTGTTTTCGCAGTGAGTGCTATGGTCAGTTGTATATACAGGTATGTATATTATGATCATATGCCCGATGGGAATGTATGGGGTGCGTGCTGCAGTATGGCATGGGGTATATTAATAATCTTCATAAGAGAAGATACGTATAATACAAAACAGGTGCCAGATTATGTAAGACGAAAACGATCGAACGCTATCGTGTCGACAATAGCAGTCTCTGTCTATTGCCACAGATATGATAGAGACAGGTTTAGTAAAAACGAAAGCGGTTTTCGTTTCGTTTTTTACAGAATCACACCCCAGAATCCCACCCTTAAAGCGCGAAACCTACTGGACAGATTTCAATGAAACACTCAAAAATTTAATCTTAAATGGACCAAATAAGTTAGATTGCTTGCTAAAGGCGAGCGGCGCAAGGCGAGCACGGGTCAGCTAGTTTAAAATAAGCATACTGCACTAAAAAGCAAAATAATAAAAATTAACCAATCTATTTTTAAGGTTTATCCTGGAAGGGTTTTATAGTAAGCCATATTTGTGTAGTTTACACTCAAATAATACAATACATAACTACAAACATGGTTTTACACTAAGCCCCTTCCAGGATAAACCTTAAAAATAGATTGGTTAATTTTTATTATTTTGCTTTTTAGTGCAGCTGCTTATAAAAGCGCTTCATTAGTTTTTTAAACCACATATTATTATTTTATTTTTTGTTTTTTAGTGCAGTTTTATATCTACCTACATACTTATACAAGCTTTTTTACTATCATTTTATTGTACATATTGTCATCAAAACTGATATCTCAAATATATGTATGTGCGTACGTACTTTTTTCAACCCTTATAGGACGAATCGGTACAAAGTATTAATTAGGTATGTAATAGTTTTGACTTATCTATTGATAAGTTCAAGTTAATACGGCTAATGGTTCATGTGTTATAAAAAAGCCTCCCTTAAAGGGGCGGGGGAAGTCAAAATCCAAAAATTCCTTCTAAATATTGCATTGTCTTCACAACCCAACCAACATGGAAAATTTCAAAGTTCTAAGCTAAGTAAAAGCCTTTAATAAAGTTAAATCGATGTAATCAATGTACAGGTGGTAGACAGGGACCCATCCACCTGTCGCCCGGTGAGATACCACCACATCATGCTATAGGCTCCGTGAAGTAGTCTTGACTACATTTCGGAGTTTGGCAGATGGGCCGGTGCAACACGGATGGGACACAAAAGCCATGATGCAACTTCCTGAGATAAAGAATTACGGAGGTAAACTAGTCTCCCATTCGGATCTCCGGGGGTTCAACATGCAAATAATCACTTGCACACGACAGACAACAACGTACACAAGGACAAAAGAGACAAAACACGGACACTAACAGAAGAAAGCTAGCAACAGATTTCTGCAACATTCGAGGTCTAGGATTCAACAATGTCAACGTCAGCTGCGTGCCCCAGCATTTTCAAGAAAAAAAGCCAGACATCCTAGTCTTAACCGAGACTCAAATAAACTCAAACACTGACTACACATATCTTCGCTGTCCAGGATACGAACTACTTCCTCGTTTTCGATATAAGGGGGGACGTGTGTTTGTCCAATCAGATCTGTCGTGTGAAAGAAAAGAAGAGATGGAACCTGCGGATCTCGACATAATATGGCTAAAGGTCGTACTACAAAGCTGTACCAAATTCGTTTGCTGCCTGTACCGTTCTCCAAACGATAACGAACCATCTAAATTATTTCGTCATTTATCCGATAAGGTAGACTGGATACAAATTCATCACCCAACCGCTGAAGTTATTATACTTGGTGACTTCAATGCCCATAACATGGATTGGCTACGATATCCTAACCGAACGGACGAGGCAGGGAAACAAGCTAAAGTCTTCGCAGTTTGCTGCAATCTCACTCAGCTCGTTGATGAGCCCACACGAATTCCAGACAAACCATCAAATTACGGAAACACTCTCGATCTGTTTCTCACAACAGAGCTAGCGAACCAGGATCGTTATCGTTCGATTTGGAATTATAGTAAATCTAACTGGGACAAGCTGCGTAATTTCTTCGTTTCGTTGCCATGATGGGCTGATATGTGTTTTAGAGATACCGATGTCAATATGTGCGCAGAAGCCGTAACCGAAATGATTTTACTCGGTATGGAACTTTATATTCCACATTGCATCAAAAAATTAGCTTCAAATAAACCCTGGTTTAACAATGAATCCAAGCGCGTTACCGCAGCGAAAAACAAGGCTTTCCGTGAATGGCGGTCAAACCCTTCGGAGCAAAAAAGATCTGAATTTATAATTCTTCGAAATAGATGCAACCAAATTATTGAATCGGCAAAGACAACTTACAGCGAAAGAGTCACTAAGAAAGTGATTGGATGTCCTAACGGCTCACGCGCATTCTGGTCCATGGTAAAGACAATCAGTAATAACTTTAGTTGCTCTTCTTTTCCACCTCTAGTAAAAGAAGACGGCACGCTAGCAACAACACCTAAAGAAAAGGCTGATCTTTTCGCTAGCATGTTTTCAGAGAATTTCACCCTAGATTCTGCACATCTAGAGCCACCAAATATCCCGAGGGTGCAATCATCGATGGCAGAAGTGAAATTTCGGCCTCGAATAATTCAACGCATCCTTAAAGAACTATATTGCAATAAGGTAACGGGACCCGACGGAATCCCGGCTATAGTACTCAAGAGCTGTGCACCAGAACTTGCACCTGTACTTTGTAAGCTGTTTAGCCAGCACCACATTTCCTATATCGCAAGATCGACGTCCGCTAAGTTGAGCTACCTATTTAGAGCAAAGAGGTATACTTTAGCCCCAAGCAACTTCTCCTTCTCTACAAAGCTCAGGTTAGACCAGGCCTGGGATATTGTTCCCATATATGGAGCTCGGCCCCAAAACATTCACTTAACCTACTTGACAGCATACAGAGACGAGCAGTTCGACTTATTGGAGACCCTACACTCACATCGAATCTTCAACCGTTGGTGCACAGAAGACAAGTCGCTGACCTATGCTTGTTCTATAGGTACTTCCATGGTAGATGTTCCGAGGCACTCAAAGAGATTATCCCTCGAAATTCAACTTTTGGGCTCCCCACAAGACAGGCTACTAATGCTCATGACCATACAGTACACTTGACAACCGCGAGGACATCAACTTTCCAAAACTCCTTCTGTTACAGGACAAGCAAACTTTGGAACTCGCTTCCTGGGGATATATTTCCAGAAGTATACAATTTGCAGCAATTTAAGTGCAGCACTAACATACATCTGAAAGCATCTCTGGCGCTGTTGAAGCGTTATAGGTTCGCCTTTCCCGAGAGAAGTATTTAAAAAAAAAAATTCAGAAAATAAGTTTTTTATTCAGATGCTGATCTATGGGCGCAGTAGCGCAGTGGTTAGTGTGCTGGACTACTGTGCGAGGGATCCCAGGTTCGATCCCCGGAAAAACTCTAATTACATCTTAAAGTTTTTTCTACTGCGCCACCTCTCGCGAACGTCTGACAAACATCCGAGAGTATGACTGTCCTGAAAAAGCTTCTCAATTCAGCCGTTCGGATTCGGCATAAAATTGTAGGTCCCTTCCATTCGTTCCAAAAATAGAAACTCACACAAAACGAATGGTTGCGAGAAGCTAGGCCTTGGGTGACTACCGCCTGTTGCGCCAGCTATTAATTAATTAGATCTATGTGAATAAATTGACAAATTTCACAAATCAGATGCCCGATTTCAAAAATATTGCAGAACTGTTTTCATATACTATATTTCAAAGAGATCTTAGTTCGTTGAAATGTAGCTAGGCATCAATATTTTGAAATTTCTAAACCTAATTGTTGTTATCCAACGGCACAGTCTACTACTTTTACAATGTATTCACGGTAGTGGCAATGACCCTACAAAGATGGGTCATTAAGACCTCAACGCAGGGAAAACGAAATCGTCAAGACAACGTAGCCCAGTAAAAAAAAAGAAGATGATATAAAGCGAAGCAACAAACAATTTCGTCTTTCCCAGCATTAAAGGTAATGTAACCAAGACCCAGGCTGAGAGGCCAGAAATTTATGTAATGAGGTATCAATTGGGGCTAGCTACCACTGAGTATAGTCTGTCACTCAGTATAGGTATGAAGTTTAAGCTTTATGCCCGCGGGACTTCATATTGATGGATTATAACAGCGACTGGACTGACAGTAATTTTACGTAGGTGAGTCGCATATGTTTTTAATCAATTTAAGGAGCGGTACAATGAACCTTCATAACGCCCTTAAGGTAACGAACAAAAATGGCTAACATTTTACAAGTAGTGCCAAAAGCGTTTTTAAAGCTTGCCCCCGACTGTGCTGCCAAACTATACTCATGTACATAATACTTCTGGCACATGTTACCACCTATGAATTCAGGTTTTGGCAAATGGCACTACCACATTATACACGTATATTCGGTTCTCTGGTGTTCCACCTCCTTATTAACTCAACTGATTGGTTTGGGTTGGTTTGGGCTTGGTACCCCCCACACTACCAACAAAAAAATAAGAACAATTTTTCTCGCCAACAGACATGTCAGGTAAATGGGCTTAGCATGGCAAAAACTGAATATCACGTCCGCGGGACTGATGTTTCTTCTTTTTCATGAAACGAAATCATATTTGGGCGGAAGCGATGCATAAACAACGTTTTCCTCTTCTTTTAGGGCTCCGGAATGGAAATACAGTGGCAAGTTGTTGTGATGGTTATGCCAACACGATACATCATAAAAACACAAAACGAGGAATGAATTCCTTATACGAAGAATAGAAACCAGTCTGCCGCATGAACGCTAATGTAAACACATGGTTCCCTGACTAAGGAGTATAGGACTATAGTAAGGAGAAAGGTTCACCTGATAGTGTAACAAAAGTTTCAAACTGTTTTCATCTCATGCTTTGTTATTTTCATTTTGGTTTTTGTTCACTATATATACGGATACAATACATGGTTACATAAGTTTGGCAGAGCCACCATACTGCCGAAAGCAAAATAGTCCAGAGGTACAAGTATGAGAAATCATTTCGTGTCATCATTTTGGTTATAATTTAAGGGAATCAGCGAAGCACTGAACATAAAACACTGAACATACTATTTAGTCTTGACAACGGAAAGTCAATGATATTAGCTTTTTGTTTTTATTTTTGTAAATAGGGATTAAACCATATGTGATTGATTTGTCCTCTATAGCATTTTAGAATAACGATGAGGAGGACACAACAGTAAAGATCAAAATAAATACATTTGCATTAAGTATTAAAAGTATCTTAAAAGAAGAGTCTTTAAAATAAAGAATGTATTGTAAAAAAGTAGGGGATTTCTTTAGAAATATATATTTACTTTCAGTTGAGGCTGGGTGGCCGTTGCACACTGACAAATTATCTCGAGCCAATACATACCTCTAAATGATATTCTTATGAATAAAATAAACAAAAGTAAAGTGGGCTTCACGAAGAAAAAAGGATCTTAGGCGATTCTCAGAAGTTGAGAAGTGTCTAGTAGAGTGTAGGTAGGACTGCTGAAAGTTCTTCTTTACTTCTTCACCTGCCATCATTCCTCTTTCAACAGGATTGATTTGGCTACTCCGTGAGGTGTATGAGAAATGACCTTCCATAGCTCTCGATTCTCCGCCATCAACTCTAAATCATCAAGGGCAATCCCCATACGGGTAGAGGAGAGATTATGAACTTGATCTAACCATCTCATCATCATTTAACCATTACAATATATCATAGGAATTCAGTGAAAAATGTTGTGGAATTGACTGAGAAGTTGAACAGGAAAAATTCTACGTACGGGAAAATTAATAAATTAGTTTTCTAGAAATTTTAGAAATCAATTGCTTAATTTTTTATGACGAACTAACTTTATAATTCGAAAGCTACATTTTAAGACTAAGATTCAACCGTTAAGTTTAAGTGATCCAAAAAAGTAAATAAATTTGTGTTCGGTTGCATAATTGGAGCCTTAGGCAAATAAAGTTCTTCCTCACGGACATTAAATACCCAGTGAGCAATCTACTGGCGTACAAAAAACTTTGTTTACCGCCAACTCAATAACGAAAACGATATATCGCCACCAGAAGTAAACATCACAAAACTGCATCGCATATTACATAAATGCGGAAATAGAACTGGTACCACCTGTATCCACAGGGTGGAGGATATCCCTTCACGTCACACCCACTTATGGCACTTTAATCTCCCAACTGAAAGTCATACTCCGCTTACTCCCCTCCGCACCCACATATATAAACTGAGTGCTTATTGTTTATTTTGTAAATTTTAGAGGATTTCGCACAAGAAAAATAAACATTTTTACTTCTCTCGTTGATTTCCAATGTGTCCCCGTTTCTCCGTCGCTCGTCTCCGACACTGATACAACGAAAGCCGAATTGCACCCATTACTATTAGCTGTCGTAAGCCCTATCTTCAGAAAATACAAACAACTTACACACACATGTAAAGCTGCACTAAGAAAACCACATCCAGTATCCATACTTCGACTTCCAAATGGCCGAATGTCGAATTGTCATTATTGTCCAATAAGTGCCTTCTTGTCTCCCAGATCTCTCAATCTATGCGTGGCGTGGGTGAGAGAGTTTGTGTATTGAAACCCTGTGGTGGTACTATATAGCTTGTGGCGATAGCGAGCGGAACACTTTACTTACAAAAGCAAGCAAACAAAAGCAGTTACCATAAATACAGTCGATTCTTAAATCTAAATATATATATTTTTATATCTGACATCATCGATGCAATAATCGTTTGGCTTACTTTCAGTGCGCCGCGTATACGGAGGAGGGTGGTTAGAAGACAAATGCATTTATCGCAAAAGACAGAAAAAAAATCAATTTAAAATTAAAGCTGTCGTTTGGGGTTGAACTGTCTTTTGTTTTTCCATTTGTTTACTTGAAAGATATCAATGAAGAAAAGTGGAAAAACTTTGCACCCCACTGAGAGGCGGCAAACTGTAGAGAAGAGCTTTTCGTTGTTGATGCTGGGACTGGGAGTTGAGTTTTTTTTTTTTGGAATTTGACAATTGATATGAAGTGACATTTTCTATCCTAATGGAGATTGCGGAGGATGTTGGAACAGACAGTTTGTACTGTTAAGAAACGCAAGGGATGCAAAGACACAATTTTAAGAAGCTTCCGAAGATGCAATATATAGTAAGGCCAATGGGCCTGATGAGGTGCTGAGCAGAAAAACATTATTGTGAAAAGGAATTGAAGTTACTTGATCAAACAAACATGATGATCTCATTTAATGCTGATCTGGATATAGATATAAAACCCGTAAAAACATAAAGTCACATGCATTGTCGCTGACTTAGTTTATTAAAATTTCCACAGATACAGGAGAACAAAATCTATTAGAGAGTGATCTAATGGCTGAATTAATGGATTCCAAATAAGGGTACTGCCCTCTAGTTATTTTGAATAAATCAACTCGAGTAGGTAATGCAAATTATATAGTGGCACTGGTGAATTGTGTCATTATGTCAATAGATCAAGACAATTTAGTAATATAACAATGAGCGGGACAACCACCTTTCTATATTAAATATGTATATGTATGTACGCAAATTGTACCGAAAATCGAAACCTCTAAAACACTTGACATATACAATCGTATTTTGGCAGTCGTAATCTTCAAAAATCTCATTCAATAAAAATCGCATCTAATATAAAAAAACATGGGAGGTAAAACAACCAAAAGGTTGCCCCTAATTCTATGCCATTCAATAAAATCCCAAAAGAAGGTTAACTTACCAAATAAAGATAACAAAAAAAGAAAACATATACAGCTCTATACACTTGACGACTCCTGCAACGAAAGAAAGAAACAAAAACCAATGAATTTCAAATTTAATTCTTTCACCCGAAAAAGGTAAAACTTCCAGCCAGACATTAAAAAAAAGAGAAGAAAACATAAAAAAGATGTTTACCTTGAAACGAAGGACTAACTCGATCACAACTACCATAACCACAAACTGGTTACTTTAGTACGAGCAAACATGTTTCAAATATCCTCCAAAAGGAGCAAAACCCCCAGCACAAACGATAGAACGGTGGCTGGCAAAATAAAAGAAACGGATGAAACCGAATAGGTATTTTTATAAATTACCGCTTCGTAAATTTTGATTTTGTGTGTCTGTTTATTTTTTTTTTTTTAATTTTTTTGCAGTTTTGTTAGTTTTTCCGCATCATCGCGTCTAACGACGAAATCCATACACAATCTCGTGCACAAACCAGACTGACTTAGACACAACTTTCCGTCTCCATAGAACGAGCACGAAAAATATTTATAAAAAAAAAAAAAAAATAAACCCCAGAGCTCCCAAGAGTCGACTAGAACTTGTTTGGATAAACGTGCGCGTGAAGTAATTTCATGAGATTAGGTGCTACACAGATGAGTCTCACTGCCGGGAGAGGCAATTTGCCTTTGCCTGGGTTTGCCTTTGCCTCTGCATTCAAAGGAAAAAAATATGGGGGAAAAGTAGGAAAAGCCACACCTAACTCATCTCCATAGCGGACTCATACACTTATTTGAACTTCCGGCTTTTAAAGGTACAACGCGCACAAAGTCATGAATTAAGAGTCAAATTGGAGGACGGTGGGGAAGATTTAAAACGTTTCCGGGTATACAAGGAAAGATTGGCGAATTCAATATCCCGTAGGTACCTACTCATATGTGTATACGTATATGCAACATTCCCGGTCTAAAGAATCGCTTGCATTATTGATTCTTTATACAATATGGTGAGCTACTATGGTTCTGGCACGTGTGTGCCTTGAGCTTCCTGAATCCAAATAAAACGAGAATGTGTATGTGTGTGGTATTTCGAATATAAATTGATTGGTTTTTCTTCCAATAACTCCCGAGGATATTGGTTAAATATTGGCATATTTTTTTGTCGGCATTTTTTATGATCAGTAAGATTCCTTCTAAGGTATGTTTCGTCCCTTTATTAGGTGTCATCTACCCACAGGTATGTATATCAAACAGAATGAAATGGGCCATTCAAATTTTGATTTGTGGAATGAGAAAATTGTATATACTCCTTAAAAGTTGGGTATCTCTGTAAACGAAATGCCTGTGGCTTTCATAACCGACTGGAGACCGGGTTTATAGTTAAAGAATGTCTATCAAAAAGACCAACGAATTTCAAGCCGAACCTCACCACCTATTCATTGACTTCAAAGCCGCGTAGGAGCTCTATATGGCGATGGCCGAATTCGGAATCAGGGCAAAACTGATTCAGTTCACTTCGTTGCTACTTCGGTTTGGCAAAACAATTAGGTTCAAAACTGTCGAAAATCAGTTGCACTCATTTAAAAGTCTGTCTTTCCTCCTCAGTACAATTTACAGACATTTAAAACCAATGTGCATCGGAATTTCCTATCTTCTCTATCTCAATTTCCTTATAATGCCCGCGCTGTGTAAATCACATTGCAATATAAGAGTAGTCATAACCTCTTTAGCGCGTGTTAATTATAAGAAAAAAACAAGTCAGTTTCCTGCCTTTCACTTAAAACGAACTAAGCACCAATCTCGCAGTCGCATTACCAATCATCACATATTAACTTTCGAAACATCAGACTTTACATAGAAAATAATAGCCACCGAACTATGCCAGCGCTAACCAATGGACAAGCCTATTTAAAATACGAATATTCATCTTTTAAAGATCAACCACCTTAAATGTTGTAATTGCAGTAGCCGTTTTCATACTTTGACCTTCACCGAAATCCAAACGTTAAATGCAGTAAATAAATCAAACAAATTATAAGCTAAGGCTAAACGTTTGTGTCCCGCACTTAATTAATGGCCCATAATACTCACATGGATGGACAACAACATCAACTGTCCATTGGCCCCTAGTCGTGCGTATGCGTATACTAGTTCGTGATGAATTTGACAACACATCAAGTCCATAATCAATTAGCATAATTTACGCAGTATTAGTGTTTGTGTTTTTTTTTTGTTGTCTATATTTATTTTTTTATTCTTTATAAATTAATTCACACATTGAACTTCATTTCGATAAAAAAAAACACAGACACTATTTAGGTATAGCAAATCACTGCCAACAACTCTTGTGGAAGTTTGAAATCGAAATAGAAAAGAAATCCTTTTTCCTAATTTAATTGAAAGGGCAACAAAAGTACGAATAAAATAGAATGAAAGATTTATCTCAATTCCGATTCGTTGACGCTTTTATTATCAAAAGTTGAATATCCTTTCTATCCGTTTAAATGGTCCAAGTCGAAAGAGAAATCACCTAAAGATCCTTCAGGGTTAAAAGGACGAGAAAAAGAGAAATGTTGCAATCCTTAGCAATACTTGTGTATTGTGTTGCTGTGCTATACAGCTAGAAATTTGAGATCTAATAAATTTGGGACAAAAGAAGCGTTCAATTATATACAAAATGGAATAATGGCGTGCGGAAAGGGCATGGATACTCTTTCGTGTTGAGACTTTCTTCGTATTCTGCTTGACGAAGTCTATTATTGGATGGATTCAATAGCGAGCAGCTGTTTGAATTTGTATTCTTTAGAAAAATAATGGAAAGGTTTTAAAAAGATTGTGTGTTGGATTTGTTGCGTCGCTTTGGAGTCATTTAAAAATTGAAATATTATCAGTATTATATGCTACCACGTAAACTTTTCATTCAAAGGTTCAAATGTGACATTTTTCGAGTAGTATAGAAGCAGTATATAAACTAGTACCAACTTTACAGTACAGCCTATTTTACACGATGCGATGAATAAGTAATAAATACTACCAAGTATTGCCACTCTCTATCCGATAAGCAAAAGTCTTAAGATAAAACGTCGTCAAAAACGCAACCTAGACATAAGAATGCCAAAATAAATATTTTTTCCTGTCGAAAAAATTATTCTCAGACAATAGGCGGGTTTTTTGTTTGCAATCCTATAAGGGCTTGGCAAGTTTTCCATACAAATACGCAATCCTATAAAGGATTCGTTAGCCCGGATAATCATCGGAGCTTATGCCTTCAGCCCAGATAAAAGCTTTAAATGTTTTCGAAAGTGCTATTGATTGTGTCATAAATGACGTTAATTTGACAACCAAAATTAATAGGGGAGAGAGGGGCACCTTTGAACATGAGGCCATTTGAACAATGCTAATAAGAAAACTTTTAATTAATATTTAAAAGTACATACATATTAATCAACGCTCCGGGAACATCGAAAACACCGAAATTCCTGTACAGCTAACTCATTTTTGTTTTTATAAAGTTTCTTCAGTCATTTGTAAAATATTTTGTAATTTGTGAATTTCAGTTTGTTTCTGTTAAGTCGTTTTTGTTTTATTTTTATTGAAAAAATAAAGTTAATTTATTTTATTAAAAAAATACAAAGCTTGTAGTAACTTATTAGCAATTACAAATACAAAAAGTGTCCCAGTCTATACGCAAACCAAAAATAAAGTATTTGCATTTCTCAAAGTGAGAATACTTTACAGGCCAATAATTTAAACATATGAGATTTTTTGAGACTTCAAAGCAAAAAGTTGACCAAGAGAACAAAAAAGAAAACATGCAATCAAAATATGGACAAAAAAGATTGCAACTCAAAATTTGCATGAAGGAATGGATGGGCAAGCACATCCATTCCTTCGTGCAAATCACTGCTTCGGCTGGAACTTGCTGTTGCTGCAGAGCTTGCCAAATATAAATAAAGCATCTGAAACTAAATGTATTTCTTGTCATTTGTGAACTATTTTTATATGCCTATAGCTACTTGTTCTCGTCATTTATCATTTTACAAACTAATTTACAGCCTGCAATTTTTGTTGGTGAAGACAGAAATAAAACAGCTGAAAAGTCAAATGTCAACTAGCATAGTGCTGCCAAGTCACAGTAAGGCGTTTTTTTTTGTGTTTTATCTAAACCTATATATAGGATTGCAATAAAAAAAAACACGCCTAATATAATAAAAAACATTTGCTTCTTCGTTCGTAGCCCAAATAAAACTTTCTCAATGCTCTCCCTACTTTCTTCTTGACTTAGTCTAGTCATGGCTATTTATCAAAAAATATATAAACGAAAAGCAAATATTGCAACAACCGTGCACAATCTTAATATAGAAAGTATAAATCATTTCCACTCAAAGGAAATAAAAACTTCCATCAATTCCTGTCTAATCCTGAGACAAACCACTTTCCATAATTTCCTCAGCTTTTTGAAGACAAACAAAAATCGTGATTTGCCATTTTTGGGTTAGGATCAGAGCTCTTCAATCCCTTGGTAACAAATATTCGTTTGCATAAAATGTCATGACTCAAGTACCTACTTCTTTCCCCCAAAAACTAATTCACTCAGCACTGAAAGATTAACCAAAACTCACAGTCAAAGGCACTATAACTCCCGCCATCGGTGATCGTTCATCAATCAAATACTTTTAACAGCCTCCTTGGGTAGACTCAATAAAACTTGAATGAAATTATTTGCCTTTTGTTGTGTTGTTAACCCGAACATTTAGACTGTTTTCAAAAAGAATAAACTAAGAATACAAAAACGAAATATTTTGTGCCTTTGAAGTTGGCGACGCCGATGACGACGACAAGACAGGCGATACGGTCTCTTCTTGATGTATAGGCCTTCATTTATCTGCCGCTTTTGCAAGCTCATGATTATTTAACTTTTTTTTGTTTTATATTGTTCTCCCATATTTTGTGTGATGCTAATCAATCAGACAGGGTGTGGAACATCAGCCAGAATAACACACGTTTACACAGTACACATACGATGGGTGGGGGTGGGTATAGTACTTTAAAGATTATTTGTTGCTAATACGTTGTTCCGTCACCTTAATGATTGACAGGCCGACGACTGAAGAGGTATTGAAAGCTTCTTTTTTTTGTGTTGTAATAATTTTATGAACAATAAGTTCATTTGCCTATATATACTTTAGAGGAGAACAAATAGCTGCGAGAATTCATGTATATAAAAATTACTGCGAGGTGTGGTGTTAGTATATGACTAATTACTAGCATTGTTCGAAAAGAGGTTAGATGACTTGCAACTTTGCCAAACCTATTTCGCCGCGAAGGCTGCAGATTGGAAATATGTATATGTACATTTATTCAAAATAAAATAAAATAAATAAGTGGGAGCGAATTGCTGTATGTAATGACCTTGCATAACTAATAGTTGTTCTATGAGTGGGACTTGGTTCTTGATGTGGGAAGTACCGATTAGGTTTAGGCTTAGGATAAATCGTAATCGGGAAGCCTTGCGATGACACTGATTAATGGGTTTTCAGTATACGGAATTCTAAAAGCTCAGGTCCTAGTTTGGAAAATATTTCCATGTTGTAGGTACAATAAGATGTTGGTTTAACAGGAAAACTAAATTCCAAGAGGTGGAATTATACAGAAATATTTTTCATTTATTCTATTGATTATCTCGGAGGCTGTAAGGTCTGCAATTTCCATTTAAGTTGATCAAAAGTGAAACACATTAAGGAATACGTGGTATGCTGGGTCCCAGGTCACTGTAACATAGAGGGAAACGAATTCTCCGAAATGGCAAAAAAGTATAGGTACTAAATCAAGCAGCCCAAATTTGGGCCAACATAACTGGCCACGGCCGGCGTGTCCAAGGCCATGTGGCCAGAAACGGACCACAGATGAACTAGGGAAATTCTTAAACTTAGCAGGGCAAACCTAAGAATATCAATAGGGATCCTGTCTGGCCAGGCCGATGTCTTTTAGAAATCATGCCAAAAAACTAGGACTTACAGTCACAGATCTGTGTGGATACTTCAATGATATATAGTTGTCGAGGAAGACATTACACACATACTGTGCGAATGGCATGTCATAGCACGTACACTGTATAAAGTTTTGGGAAATTACTTCTTTACCAACATAAGGCGTATTTTTTTGGGAATCTATAGCTAGCCCACTTTTACTTTTACATGCAAAACTGGTATACTCACTTTTGGTTTTACATGCAAAACGGTTATACTCACTTTTGATTTTGTTATACTCACTTCCCAAAAAAATACGCCTATAGAAGAGATAGGGCTTGTCGACCAAGCGAAGATAGTTAAATTCTGTAGAGAAATAAAATGCTTTTGGGAAAATGCTTAGGTTTTTCCTTCTATTAAAAGATGGTTCTCCCAATGATCGCGATGGGCCCAATAAGCACTGGGCCTAGTGTCTTTGTCTTGTGATGGTTCTCCTCACAACCCTGAATCTAACCTAACCTACACGAATACGTAATAATCTCTTATACCTCAGGGCAGGTACCTTACCAATGCTTGAAGTTGTCTTCTGACTTATGTTAGCCGTTAGTTATCTAGTTAAATCTAGTTAAAAAAAAATATTCCCCTTAACAATTAACAGTTGACAAATATATTCAAGCAAGCACTCTACTACAATTTCTATGCATTTCTAGCTCATACCATATAAAACTAACAATTTTTACAATTAAAATAAAAATCTCCTCACAGTGTCTCAAATGCATAGTCCATTCCATACAAAGTCACAAGGCTCATCAATTATTATTATGTTAGTTTCTGTATCTTGCACCCCCTACGTAAGTGTAGAATGACGCGCACTCACCCAGTCTCCTTTCCTTATACTTATAGCTATAACTACACCAATTCAAACCTACGAACTACGAAGATGAAAGTGAAATTTCTCAACAAAGAGAACAACATCCATTTGCCAAGCAAAGCGCAACCGAGAGAGAAGTGACATAAGAAAATAATTTGTGCACCAGAGTAGATTTATCGCATGGGTCTTAGCCAACATTGAGAAACTCAAACGTAGGTATAGCAAAGCAGATATAGACTCGAATTAATAGGATTGCAACAATGTTTTAAAGCCAAATAAAACAAAAAAACCTTAATTTATTATTTTTTGATGAACTATTTTTATTTTTTAAAATAATACAGGGCAACTGTGTATGGGTGTGGATAGATAGATAGATAGATATCTACTCGTACATCCCCTCTTGAGGGGGGTGGGATAATAAATTATCAATTGGCAAATGTAATTCGTTTGGCAACAAAACTAAGATTTATAGATAAGGTTAAATTGCAAGGAGTGAGAAAAAAATAAAACGACGGCAAGTTGTATAAGAAATTTATGATTTTCAATCTGTTCTTGGCAGCGTGAACGAAAAATATATTTTAATCAGTTTTCGGGAAAATTTAAAATTTATTACAACAAAGATCAAGGAAAAACAATAAAAAATAAAGGGAAGATAGCATAGCACTGGGACAGAAAGGATGATTTATGAGACATGGATGTGGTTACATTTACAGATATCTGATGGGGGGATAATACAGCCCCAGTTGACCATTTTTCAGTTTTGCGTAGCAGGCAATTTGTACGATTTTGCTGCAGAGGCATTTTCGGCTGATAAATGGAGTTTAAATTTCAATTACCATTGAACTAAACAAAAAGCCTACGAATTATTATTTAAAATAGCAATACAACAATACTGCATAGGGTATAAGGACTACCCACCATTCCGAACACACAAAAAAAGTCAATCCATTTATTTGGAAAATGCGTCAACAAATTCTCATTCATATTCCGTCTCTCTATCTCTATTTAATTAATTTTGCAAATGTATACTAATTTATAATTCAGTCAAAAACACGCGTCAAAATAATATTCTTATGTCCTTCTAATTTCATCCTTTTCCCTTCATTTATGCATGCTTTTATTATTTTAATTTTTTTGTGCTAAGTCGACGGTGGTGTGGTGGTTTCCCTATGTGCATATTATCCAGCTTTTTCCAACTCAATTCCGAGAGACTTATGTCTCCATAATATCTTATTCCCGTCCGGGTGAACCGATACCAGAATATATCTCTTTCTCTGTGCTCATCAAGAGAAGGCCAACTTTTATAGGTGTGCGGTCGGATGAAAAAGAAAACCCAGAGAGATAAAAATATTTATATTTGATAAAAAGAAGGAAAAAAATATAATTCAATTTTATCCATTGCCTCTTTGGAAGAAAATATAATTGGCAGGGATGTTGTACTGGGAATGATGGTGGGATTTATATTCAGGACGCACAAAAAAGGCAGTTTACTGTTTCAATGGAGGTGACTTAGTGAGGTAATTTAGCTCCATAATGAGATGTAATTCTTTGCAAGACAAATTTGTATGAATTAGGATTACAAACATGAGAAGACCCAATTTTAGATTCAAATCCATTCGTGAGAACATTTACTTGACAAAAACCTCCTTCACCACAACAAATTGTTGGCCAAAGTTTGAACCCCTAATACGTATACACCGCGTCACATACCAACACACATCTAATGCCCTACCCACATCGAAAACAAACGAATATTTTGGTACTATTTGCTTCCGTAGCACAAGAGAAAGGATGGTAATAAAAATCGATTACTATTACATTGAGTTGAATGGAGGGGAAAAACCATTATCAACCAACCAACCACCCACGGCCACGGGCTGTGAAAAACCCTTTCTCTCTGTGAACAATTTCAGGAAGAATTTATTCAACTAAAGAAGAACAAAAAAGGACAAAAAATCGAGAAAAGGGCATCTGTATTTTCGGATTTCCACCTGTATAGTAGGAGAGATTATTCGTTTATATAACTCACCCGCTTTTGTTTCCAAGAGGCATTGGTTGTGTTTTCTTTTTACTCAAAAACACATTCAGGATTTGCAATTTAAATGGGAAAAAGAAAAAGTAGAAGAAGATACATAATAATAAAATAGCCATTCCTATCATTAATCACTTGTTGTCAAGGATATAATACAAAGAAGGTGTATGGGGAAATTGGGATTTTCAAATGAAATCTTCGCCCCAAATCGGCTAACCAGTGATTTAATTTAAACAGCCTACAATATAAGAAGAATGATATCCACTGTCTTTCGGTAAATTAGCAGCCATGGCCAACCGGACCACTACTGTAATGAAATTTATGGTTTGCGGCTTTGCGCCATCGAGCGAGAAATTGGCTTGGAACTGAATCTAATTTTGGTCGGATGGTAGTAATCATTTCTCTGCGCCAATTTCGAAGAAACGAATTGTTATGGACCAATATATAAAAAAAGAAATATACTTGGCTTGCAAAAGTTCGAGTATATCTGTTGCAAGGGATAGTCCTTAGTTTGGCTGCTAATTTTTATATACGTAGTTGTGGATGATTTGATAAAATGGATTTGGAAGATTTTGGATCTGGGAGGTATATAGATATTTCGTTTGGAAATAATACAGTTTTTAGCTACATCATTCAAGGTTTTTTCAAATATACAGTAATATATGTATACGAAAAGATAATTGCTGAAATCAATAAGGAGTCAATAACAGTGAATAGGTGTCGTCATTGCACGTTATAAAAAGCGGCACACTAATTTAACTGATTTAAACATTTAACAAGTAATGTTGCCTCCACTAATGCCTCCACTACTTAAGAAGCATGCTGCAATATTTGCTGTGTGAGTTTTGTAGTATTTATTGTTTTGTATGGGAGGTATCAGAACTACTTGACCCACGTGGACCATTTTGAATACCAAGTTGACGACGGAAAAAAGAAGTGATCTCACAAAATTTCACCCACCTATGTACGTCGATTCGTTTGGAGCTATCGTGCTTTCAACAGACAGACAGACAAACAGACATGGCTAAATCGATTCAGAATGTGATCCTGATTCAAAATATACATACCTTATAAAGTTTCCGGTGACTCCTTCTTGGCGTTACAAATGTAATGACAAAGTGAATATACCTTTTTGTGGAGGGTATACAAATTCCATACATAAAGACGAAAAAAGTTATTACGACAAGATATGTCGCAGCATAGACATCTTTAATAAAACTACAAAAGTAATAGAAAAACATTTGACAATTTAAGTGAGCGTATGGCGTATACGCAACATTTTTTTAATTGATATTCCAAAGGACTTGAAATATAATTGAACATAGAGTCCCTTTTAATCTTTAACAAAAAGCAAGATTCAATGTTCAAGCAATTATTACAGAACAGTTATGTTCCTATGGAAAGCAATTTATAAAAGACAGATGTTGGTGGATGGTGCAGTTGTCGAAGCTCCTCCTAAGAATTGTGATACATTAATTAAAATATCTCCCTAGAGCCATTCAACTAGACCTGTCATAGCGCCTACTATCCATTTAGACACAAAAAAACCTTGTCCTTCACGAATATTCTCCCCCATTAAATCGTACATTTCTCTGTCATGAATAATTAAAGCTATAAATGAAAACCGGAATAAAAGCATACGTGTGTACAAGACACACATGACTATTTATTTATACCACTCCCAAATATGATTTCATTTCCAATTCAATTTACTTAACAGGAGCACTCTTTACAAAATTGAGAATTAAATTGTATGATGATTTCTTCTCCGTCAACAACAGGAAAACATTGTAAATATCTTAAAACGATTCAACTATCTACGTACTCTACATATGATTGATGTGCTTTTTGTCAATAGGTTTCGTGCATCTGCACTTGTTTACTTTTTGGCAAGGGCCCATATAGCAATTTGCTTGCTTTCAACTATTGTAATAGTTGAGACAATGTTGCAATTACGAGTATACGCCCTCATGAAATATTTTAAAAATATTTAATTGCTGCTGCTTCTGGTGCTGTAAATCACTTTAATTAAATAAATTGTATGCATGTAATTATTCGGTGCATTTGCGAACGTGATCGGCACATTTATATAGCGTGACACGTGTTTAAATCGCTGCTGTAGCTGTTGCAGTTCGTGGCAATAAATGTGATATCACATCATTATCTGTGACTACAATGTGATAAAATGTTATCACGACACATTTATCACCATGTCAAAATAGTTGTTTTTTTTTTGAAGTAGTCGACTTTGAAGGCGAACGCAGATTATTACTCCTTCATCTTGTAGTGCGAGACCATAAAAACATAAATCAGAGTTTATGCGCCGAGCATACAAGTTGGAAAAAAAAGAGATCCCAAACCAACAGTCATCAAACAGAAGGAAAATGGCGCAGTGTAAAAATCCATAGAACAAATATCTCAGGAGGCACACAGTTCACAGTAATAGTTTGTGGTGGCTGAAGAGAGCGAAACTCCTCTGCGGCCTTCGTTTGCAGCAGAAGCGAATAGTGCCACAGAAGTGTGGTAGATGTGGTGTCTTTTCATATTTATGAGGTGATTTTAATTATGCGACGGAACACATAAATTTCCATGGAGTTAAGTAATTTTCATGTCTTCCTTGGCCTGTGTGATCTGTTTTGAAATGCAAAAATATGTATTAAACGAGAAAGTTTTGTTTAATGACACAGGGGCGGCATTATTTATTGGTCGAGATGGGATCAAGCTATGACGGAAGATGAGGACTTGACAGCGACACAACATAGAGGACTTTGTCAATTTTATTAAGCGGTGATGACAGACTCTAAAGGGTTATCTATTGCTCGAATAAAAAGTAATTGCTGAGATACACTGCAAGTCATAAGGTTAGAAGCAGGCATTTTCGAAAAGTAAAATCGATATTTCTCACGTTAGATGATAGATTAGAAAAAAACGAATATGGTAAATGAGAGACTGTTTTGTTAACAACAAAATATAAAATTTGTATATAGGAGAGATTTAGCTAGGAACTTTGAAGACAAATTGTAAATTGAGTAAAGAATATGCGGAAATAAATCGGGTCATTAGATTAGAATCAGTAAACAAATCAACGTATTTTTATGACTTGCAGTGTATAGGCACCTTATCCAAACTATTCATTAAAAAGGCTTTTACTTAACTTGATGAGATTTCAAGCACTCCCACTTAGAACTTTGAACTTTTGCGTGCTGATTCGGTTCTAAAGAAAATGTAATATTTTGGCTTCCCCTGCCCCTTTAAAGGGGGTCTTTGTAACACACGAGTCATATTAAGTTGAAACGTTGTATGTTGATAGATAAATCAAAATTATTACATGCCTTATTTATAGTTTTTCAAAATTCGTCCTATAAGGGTTGAAAACGGGGATGCAAACTTTTCTATTTTGACCTTACTACACTCAACCTTTCCACGATAAACCTGAAAAATAGATTCGTTAATTTATTTGCTTAGTGCAGTAGGTACTTATAAAAGCGTTTCAAAGCGTTTTTTTTAAACTATTAATGAACTATTGCTATTCTGAACGCCTAAAATAAGAAGATACGATAATGTGCAACAGTGAAGCATTTCGTACACCCTTCTCCCAATAACTTCACAACAGTGATTGATTAATTCAACACAAGTACCCCTAAAACAATTTTCTGCTAGCCAATAAATTTACCGCCCCAATAATAGGCACAAAATGTATACAATTATTCATACAAAAAAAAGTAACAACTATTTATTGAATTATTAAGCTTTAACAAACATACCTATGTACAGTACATATCAATAAATTATTCCCCATTACAACCATTTACGTACACAATTTCTGCTATAAAACTAGAGAATCGAAATCAATTCATAAATTATAGTTATTACCATCCACAACGTACAAAAAAAAACTAACATAGTATAAGTAGGTATATCAGCAAATGGTTTGTCCCTTCTTTAGCCTTTGTGGGTCATAGTCATAGCAGATAAAATATGCAATATAAATCACAACCGTTCCTGGTATAAAACGTTCCCTATAAAACTTTCATAAAATTTAATTCAAAAGTGCTTCAGTTACCCTCCCCAGTGCGCCGCCCTATAAACGCACACACACATACAGCACTACAGTAATTTATTTAATGGTCAATTTGCTTTTCGAGCACAAAATTAATTGCAATTTACACAAAATGGAGTCAACCAGTCGTAAATTATTTACGTATGTTCAATTTCCTTATTTAAATCGATAATTTATGAAAATATTTTATATTAGAGGAATGGTAGTAAAAAAAACGTACTTACATTTTAATATGTACATGGTTAATACTTCTTTTTGTTTAGGCTTTGTGCGATCTGAAAATATAAAAGTAATAAAAACTAATTAGACTTGTGCATTGAAAATGATTTGGTATAAAAATGTAATTATGACAACATTTATTTGTGTTTTTATTCTAAGTTTTGTATATTTCTGTAGAGCTACGTTGAATAACCTACTCCAAGAAAAATCAATGGAAAAACTCCTTCCGACTACATATTTTAATTGAACAAAACTAAGCACCTCCCTTTATAATTTCATACAACTAGAATATTTAAAGCCCACTAAATAAATGATACCTACAGAAATAGGTTCCTCTTTCTTTGTGTTTTTTTTTTCAAAGAAAATTACTCAAAATCGTTTCCTCAGTAGCACACAATAAAGACGACTATTAACCGCACTTCCAGTCCAAAGCGTGCTTCATACAAAATTCATTGACAGCAATTTTAGTTTGTTCCACTTTGCTGACATTTTCTATTCCCTGTCATCCTTTGACCATATGTAACCACCAATCATTTTGTAGAACATTTTGCTGGTACACAATGTGAAGTTTTTACCCGAACTGTGCAGAATAAATTTCCTAATTGGTCTCACGGGTGAGCGGTTTCAGAGGAAATATGTACCCTCCACTGACAAAGGTCATTTTTGCCTCTGTCATCATCCAACCTGCTGACGATATATAATTTTTCGTAAACACGCAAATATAATGGCAATCATTTCGTTTACATTGCTGAAGAAACTACATGAATCGCCAAGACTTGTTGCTAACAAACCAATTAAAGAGTTCAGAAGAAGGGAAGGCAAACCACATAGGAAATGACGACAGCACACATATTATGCAAGGCTCCCTATTCCCATAAAAGAAATATACTACCACCGGAAGCGAGAAATTTCTAAAAGACTTACACAGAGGAGGGGGAAATAAATGAAATGGTCAGTAGTAGTGGGAATATTTGCAGAAAATTGCCATCGTTCCGTGGCTTGTATTTGATTTATGTATATTGTGTATACACAAGAAGTTCCTTATTGAAGGATTTTTGTTTTCTTCTAACAATTGAGTGCGTATATATTATATAAGGGTGGGCAATTGGTAAATAATATAGAATTATCGATTGCCATTTCAAGTGTCATCTAATAAAATTTAATAACCAAACGAGGAAAAAGAATAGCACAAGCTGGCCGTAAATTGTCAGCCATATGTTTTCGTGTGTTATAAAAACAAAAGGATTGTTATATTATTGCTGGGTTGATTGCCTGTTTTGGGTAATTTGCGTAGATCAGCTATAATTGAAGAGTCAATTGTTAAACGATTATTCCGGATATTATTTCTGAAATGAGTAGTAGCGTGTTGTCAATGTTTGATAGACTAAATCGGATGAGCACATCGTATTGCGTACAAGTAAGTAATTTTCAGATATCTTCGACAAGAAAGGGTACAAATAAAATTATTTTCTATTCACAAATTTATGTAAATGTAAACCTTTTATGTTTACACCGTAAGCATTTTGTTCGACATTGCAACTGTGGATACACTTTCGGATGGGCCAAGTATCGTCCTAGTAAAGGGAATGGAAAACTAGTGACGCATGTTGGCAAACGGAATGCAAAAGGCAACTAGCAAGACCGAGGCGGTCGGCGATGGGAAGGCAACTGAATCTGAATGAAGGTATATCCATGTTTAATTAATTTTAAAAGCTTAAATATACATGCATTATAATAGGTGATTCATTAAGACCTGTTTTTTTTTTTAATTTTGAATAAAACACATTGATTTATTCATTCATTTTCGTTGGCACGCTTTTCCATTAAGTGGGTCGTTGGAGGTCTGATTATTAACTTGATCTAACCATCTCTTCCATCGTGTACCTAGAGGAAGCCTTGCTGATGGCACGGATTCCATAGCACGTCGCGTCATAGGGACCTGATCGGGGACATGCGTTTAACATGACCAAACCATCGAAGCATGGACCGCTCCGTCTGGAGAAGTAGCTGCTCGACATTGAGTCCATCACGTATTCTGGTATTTCTAATGCGATCTCTACGGGTCTCACCAGCAATACAACGGAGAAATCTCATTTCGGCAGCTTGTATCCGCGATCTTATTCATTCGGTCATTACCGAAACCTCATGTCATGACCATAATTAAGAGTTGGAACAAACACCGAATTAAAGACTGACAGCTTAGCTTTGACACCAAGTTCAGTCCTCCTAATAATAGAATGACCAAACTGTCTCAAAATTTATCCAGCCTGACCAATCCTGCAGGAAAACTCAGCTTTGCTCCTTTTATCACTCGTAAATGAACTTCTCCACCTATTTCCATGGGACTCCGCACTAACATGCAGAGTACATTGTTCTGGACCATCACTTCAGTTCAGATTTGTTCACGTTTATTTTCATCTTAGCTCCAACACGAACGGCTGAAAACCAATCGAGCGGGTGTTGAAGTTCAGTCTGAGAGGACCCAAAGATGACCAAGTCATTTTCGAAAAGCAGATGACTTAGCCTCAGATTTCCCAGTTCGAAATGTACTTCGCCAAGACTGCGCTGTAACATCCAGTCCATATAAGTAATGAAAAGTAGAGGCGACAAGACGCACTCCTGGCGAAGTGCAACTCACACGGTGGAAGGTATTGATTTAACACATGAAATTAATTTTGATGGTGGAAACTTTAGCCTGGCCTGAATGAACAACTTCGTGAAAATGTTGCCCGCGACTACGCCGTACATGGTCCATTCTGAAGGTACAATTTTGGATCACTATATTAATTTTCCAAATCCTGGATCGTAGCTGGCTTATCGGCGAATACTTTTGACTTCACATAAACCCAATAAAAAAAGACTAAAAATGTCTAGGTGGTCCGAAACGCGAAATTAGCTGACCACCAAAGTTATTTCTCAATAAAGCCATTGTTTCGCGCGCTGACTCGTAATACAGCTTAATAATTTGGAGATGTTGTTGAGGGGTGAGCCTGTCCATGATGATTTGTCAAGCAATACTGAATAAGAATAACACGACACCATGAGGCCAGTCAGTTACGCGTGTTCTGTCAAAAAAAATAAACGTATTGAAAAAACAAGTCTAAATAAATTACTCATTATGATACAACTTTTCTTGCAGAAGTGAACAAGAATTCTTAATATAATTTAAATTGTAGCTCTGATGAACTTCTGACAAATCGACGAGATTATGACTGTACTGAAAAGGGTTCTCAATAATAAAACTCAAAAAACTCAAATAGACGAAACTACTAGCTAACAAAAAATTTTTGTTTTCAATTTTTCCTATTTTAGCTAACGTTTTCACTGTTCATCCATCACTCGTATAATTAAATTTATTATAATGCACTTCATCCACAAACAAAAAAAACCCAATGACGTAAAAGTGGTCCTCTAATTCGACACACAATACAATTACAGCTTCCTTTCAAGCGAAAAATTAACTCTCCTTTAAAATTAAGGTAAAAAAAACCCGTCGGCATGAATCAATCCGCGGTATTGTTTTTGTTGCTTTTCTTTTGTAAATACATCTAAAATTGATCAATCACTGTCACACCCGTTTCTCCGTACATCAACAGTTAGCGAATTTATAAAGTCCCGTCACACAATATTTCCGCTTTTTGCATTATCTCATCTTAGAGTCCAAGTTAAATTATATTTATTTATTTCTATTTTTATGTTCTATTAGCGTAGCTATATGAAACAACATATGTATCAGTATATATTTGCTGCCAACTTAACTAAGCGAGCCTATAATATTTTTTGTTATTTAAAAAATTTTTTTATTACATCAACTTTAACCAGCTAAATAAGCTAGAGCTCTAAGAAAACGCATATATGTGCGTCTAAAATGCTTCATCAGCGACCGCCTCGTGTGCGGAACGTGCCGAATAGATAAATGTTTTATAATTTTTTATTTTTTTTTATTATACGCAATAGTGGGAAAACTAGCACACAACGCGTAGCTCTGGTGTAGGTCAGGCACGCCTGTGGCAAAAAAGTGTATACTATACGAGTATGGGTGGTGGCGGTGGGATGGAAGACGAAACGAATGATGCTTTGTATAGTACCTATAGTGAGCATGGCAACGAATTCCGTCAGTCACCGACCCGATCGGGGTGAAATAGGCTAAGCAAATACCATATGAATGAATGGATGGTGGGGAGTAAGGTATAGATGATTATGTTACGCCTGAGCACCTACATAAGTAAATTTGAATTTAATACAACACAACAATCAAATATGGGTGTAGTTAGCAAAGTATTTGACTAAGGACGTGGTGGTAGATGCCGCTGGTACAAAATGATGAGGCCGATCGCCAAAAATTACTAAAATTCTTTCGACACAAGGAAGCATTTTCTATATAAATAGGTAAAACTTGAGCCGACTGTCCAAGTATGTAGCTGCGCTTTCGTTATTTGCAGCTTGTTGTACGCTTGCTAGCAGCATAGCTACGTTTGTTTATATGCATGCTGCAAAGAAGCTGCAAGGAAGCGTACAAAAAGGTGCAAATGACGAAAGCGTGCAAGCAGCTACGTGGACATTAGCCTTACTTGTTTCTTCTTTAAATGAAAAGGAATGGGCAATGTGGCATATAACGCCATCCTGCTGGAACCATATATGGTATACAGTTGCGTTCACGAAAATAGTAGCGCTGCTCTACACAAAACTTGAACCAAATAAAACGGTACTTTTTCCGTTGAAAAATATAAGGATGCAAACTTTTTGTTTAGAAGCAACACTAAATGCATTTCACTAATGTCAAAACATACCTACATTTATATTTGTCAAAGATAACCTGTCATTTAAAATTGTCCATTTTGTGTCCAAGTCTAAAGGCCGTTATATACGCGGTAATACCATTGTAATTTTATATTATTTTATTTGTTATTAATTGTAATTGTTTTTATATTGTTAATAAAAGGAAAATGTTCGCACCCATGTAGTATTACTACGAAGATCACAACATTTTGCCGACGAGGAAAACTAAATTTTTCTTTTGAGGTTATGGCAGCACTGGAGCAGGTGGTCGAACAACTTCTCGTAAGGCAACAGGAATCTGCAGGGAAACAGCAGTAACTAATCAGCAAGTTAATCGAAGCAACTCTACAATCAGCAAATTCTAAGGGAAGTCATCACAGTCACCAGCACCAAGCGCAACAGGTTCGACAAATGGCTCGGAAAATTTTATGGATGTGCTTTCGAAAAACATACGAGAATTTGTCTACGATCCAGATGATAACCAGACTTTTGCACAATGGTATACCAAGTATGAGGAGAGGATGTATTCCAATTACAAGCAAAGCAGCTCAACGGGGCACTTGCGTCTTTGATAAGTACAAGGACTATATACTTCCGAAACAACCACGTGATGTATCCTTCGACAATACCGTTACCATGTTAACAAAACTTTTTGGTAGGAAGGAATCTCAGTTTAGTGTTAGATTTTACCCTAACATGCAAAACGATCGTGAAGAAAATGTAGACATTATAAGCTACGCAGCAAATCTTAATCGCCACTGTGAAAATTTCATGCTTAAGGAAGGCACTGTGGACAACTTCAAATGCTTAATGTTCATCAACGGCTTACAATCTCCGAAAGACCAAGACATTCGGGCTAGATTGTTGAATATGCTAGATGCAGAGACTGAGACAACACCTTTAACAATTGATCGTTTAGTTGCAGAAATAAATCGTCTCGCAAACTTGAAACGTGAAACCAAAAACCAAAAATAAACGATTTACCGAGAAGACCTTGCTTGCAATGTGGCAGTATGCATTTTGTGCGCGATTGTAGTTTCACAACTCACAAGTGTACTCAATGTGGTCAGGTAGGTCACAAAGAAGGGTTTTGTACATGCTTTTCGACGCGTAATGCAAATAAATCTTCAGAACTCCACGATCAAAAGAAGAAAAAGAAACGGAAAACGCGAACGAATATAAAAAGCGTATATACGATGAGTGCCATATCCAAAAACAGACGTTTCGTGTCACTTAGACTTGCCACCTTTTAGAAAATCTCGAGGACTTAAAAAATAAAACTTTGAAGATATGAGGTAATTAAAGAAAGCTACATTTTAACCACTTGTGGTCGCAGTAGCGCAGTGGTTAGTGTGCTGGACTACTGTGCGAGGGATCCCAGGTTCGATCCCCGGAAAAACACAAATTACATCTTAAGATTTTTTCTACTGCGCCACCTCTCGCGAACGTCTGACAAACATCCGAGAGTATGACTGTCCTGAAAAAGCTTCTCAATTCAGCCGTTCGGATTCGGCATAAAATTGTAGGTCCCTTCCATTCGTTCCAAAAATAGAAACTCACGCAAAAACGAATGGTTGCGAGAAGCTAGGCCTTGGGTGTCTACCGCCTGTCGCGCCGCCTATTATTTATTTATTTTTTTTTACATTTTAACCACTGAAATTTTGCTTTTAATTTCAAGGGTACGGGCTAATTGTATTTAAACATTTTTTATTTTTGTTACTGACTTATTTTACAAAAATCACAGACACTGTTAGATACGTATCGGGTCGGGGCATGCTGCCTCCCCGCTTGTGGTCAGAGTAGGTGCGAGGTTGGGTATATGCAATGTTTATGTTATGTTGCTTGCTCAATTTTATCGCCAAAAAATCAGATTTTGATGAACATTTTTTACTAGTTAACTGCACATTTGGTTAATATAAAATAAATAATTTCGGAAAAATTTGACGGTAATATAGCGCCAAATTTTTTTTGTAGATTTGCGTTAAAAATAAATTTTATTTTTTTTAATGGGCAGTAAAGTAAAATCTAGCCCAATCTACTACAATTGCCCACTTTTCAGCATAATTTCGCAGCAGCAGCGTACTGCAAAACGGAAAGTAAAACGACATTTTTCGTTCATGATTTCGTCGTGTGTCATTTTTTGTATGCGATTTTTCGGCTACATACTCTCTGTTGACGTCAGAGCTACATACGTAACGTAGATATGTGGCTTGTTGCATGCCGTGTAGATACTAGCACCTTAATGTAGTCTAGTCACTGCCCATAAATAATATTACCTAAATTAAAGTTGCAACACGATACAGGCTCAGATATGACTATAATAACAGAGCAAAATTGGATAAAAACAAAATGCAAAAACAAGCAGTCATCACAGTATCAACTGTTCCACATCTAAATTTGTTAGGTTCAGATTTAATGCAGCAATTTCAACTGTTCGATGCACCGGTTACATCATACACTACATGTCACAACCTTCAGCTTAGCAATACAACGACAGACGCTGTTCTTAGAAGCATGTTTCCAAAAGTATTTCGAAGCGAAATAGGACAATGCACCCCATTTAAAGTTCACCTACAACTAAAATCACAAGCTGTCCCCGTATTTCGTCCGAAAAGGCCGGTTTTCTTTTGTTTCTTCATGTTTCTTTCAACCAGTGCGGTTGAATCTCACATTTCAATTATAGAATAAAGCCCCCTTCACATAATTTCCCAAATTTTCTACTGCTACGTGATTTTCTTTTTGGAACCATATGTAAACATTTGCTCATCTTGGAATCCGAACGTGCCCCCGGCAGTTTCCTAGATATACTTTTCATAAAATAGATGAAAAAAACACATAAACGGTCCGTATACTTGCGCGGCGGCACAAACACTACAGAAAATCGACCGTTCGAAGCTGTGATTTTTTCAGAGGGTAATTTTTTTACGTCTGACCAAACAATTAAAAAACAAATTAAAGCGAAGATATGAACGAAAATAAAAATATATAGGTATTATGGCAACACACTCTGCTTAAAGATTTTGTTTTAATTTTTGTATCGAGAGCCCTAAGCAAATGGGCAAGTAATATACCCAATGAATTTCATTAGTCGGCAGTAAAAATAAATTGATGGTTAACTGTAGATACTTCCCTATGGTCTGTCAATGATGGGCAGGAATATTTACATCCAACTGATCACTTTGATGATAATAGCTGCTGGCGATTGTTTCTAACTTGAACAAAAAGTCAAAGTATTAAATTTTTTTTTTCACGCATTGTTTAGTTTATTTTTGTTTGCACTATATCCTTTTCGCACACATTGAATCAAAGGAAAATGACACCCACAATATGTAGGTATGTATTCTCTTTTGAATAACAATGTAATCTCGTACCTGTCACTAAAAAATACAGGAAAAAGAAAAAAGAGAAAAATAAATTTATCTGATTGCATGAGATAGGGTTCGAAAGCTATAGCTATAGCCCACGTGATGTGCAAACAGGCGGAAAAACAAGAAAACACGAAATAAACCTATTTTTTCTCATCACATAATAGAAAATTTATCATTATTATTATAAAATACTTTTTGGTGAATGTATTTTCTTTTTTTCAGCTGACAGGAGTATTTTGGTTCTATGTTCTCGATTGTCGAAACTTTCGCTGAGTAATATAATTTGGGAAAATTTATCACGACAGCGGGTAAGGATATATTGTTTTTGTGATAAACAACATTCATGCAGTGGAACCAGGTTTGATTGAATTATAATAGCATTCTACAAATTCAGCACTCATTTATCATAGAGAATCTTAGAAAAATATATTTTCTTTGACATGAAAAAAATTCCTTCAATGAAACATTTTGCGAGCTAAGTGGTATGACCTGATTTAGCTTGATGAATGGCGGATTGAGAAAATACGTGCGATTATTGAATTTTAATTTTATAATAGTAAAAAATAAGTTTTGTGAAAACATTTTTCGAGAATAAAAATGAGAAATATCTCTGTCGTCATAATTGGTTCCTATCGTTTTCCATATGAAGTGCACAAGTAAGTAAACCAAAAAGGTTTACTTTTGACGACTTGCTGATTGCAAATTTATAAAACTACATACATCCTTTCAACTATATTCATGACTTGATAGATACTTATTATTAACCATTTTGTTCGATACCCTACAGACATCACTTATGCAAGCGGAAACAAGAATTAAGGACTTTTCACAATAAAATGTTCTTCCTTTGCTATCTTTTTATGTGTAATGTTGCAAAAGCACTCCGTAGCACTTTTGAACAAAGAAGTAGTTTTATTAATAAACAAACTTCTGACGCTTACAAACGCAAACCCAAACCGGTTGTTTTTTTCTTTTCTTGGCAAAATGAAAACTTTCTAGACACTTTTCCATGAAAAAGCAAATTTGATTACCTTAGCAGGGAGCAGCATTCATTTACACTTCAGGCTTTGGCTGACTGCCTGACTGGGTAGCTGCTCTCGCCATTAATTCTTTCAACCTATCGGCAAAACAAAGGAGCGCACTGCACCAGTGTGCAGTGCACAGGCACCTTCTTCACCTCGCTCTATTGAAGGAATTTAGGACATTTTAAGTTTTCTAACAAATAAGAGGAAGAATTTCCTCCATGTAATTGGGTGTGTAGTTTGTTATGCAGAATAGGTTGAAAACTATTTTCTTTTTGACAAGTGACGATGATTAGATTTTCCAACTTGATTAATTATAAGCCGGAAAACTTGACAACTACTTACATACATAAGTCAATATACGTACCGTGAAATATAACTTCACGATTGTCATCTCTAATTGGGCATCACAAAAAGAAGTCAATGCGAAAGGGTGCGCTCCGTATCCTGGCATTTTTCAGCTATAATTAGGCGTGGAAAATAGCTGGGTGTTGCACTTCCCAAATGGATATGTGTTTAGTAATGAAAGCCAGAATTCTGGGTAATTTTATTATAACAGCGTGAAACCCACTATGTATTAAAAAGGGTTGAGATGGAATTTTCGGTAACTTTGTGATAAAGTAGAGAAAAGCATTAACAATTTCATGCGATCAAAAATACCTTAAGAGAACAAATTTACCTTAAATAAAGTGCTACTGCGCATGTTGGGATCTTTCTTTTGCTTTGGTACATGCTATATTCACATTTGTATAGATAAATTGTCATCGCCATTGAATGAAAATAAATTAGTAGAGATCTACAAAAAAAAAACCTGACAACAACTGTGGTTTTCCTAACAATTTTCTGTCCCGCATTAACTCAGAACTGAACAGAGTACAGCACTCGTCATCATCAGGCGGTTTATAGTGGCGTGTGGGTTGTTTGGGGAGAGTTAGTGAAAATTAAAACTTTTAATTAGCAAATTTATCCTTGGGGCAGGACTAAAATAATAAAAAAATATTCCAACAGCAGAGCACGTATAAATAACAGAAATGGAATCAAATTAATCACGAGTCCCATGGGGTTTCTATTTCGTTTGAATTTGTATGCACTTTGACATGTGTTTGCATTATCAAGTTATTCTAAATGGAATTCGTTGAATCAATTAATTTCTGGCTTTGATTGAATTTTTAAATTCAAAATTTGTTCTTTATGCTATATTATGAAATGTGGGAGAGGTACTTAACGGTTTATATATACATTTTGCGTGATTAATGAGATTAAATGGGGCGTGTATCAGATGCACAAATTAATTATATTTGACGTCAATAATAAAAATGAGCGAATTAAATACTTAATTAATAAATGATTGCGATAAAATCTTTATTTTCATTTTGTGGTTAAGCTATAGAGGTTTTATTAAAAAATAACATCTATTGGTCGTAGTTTTGTGTGTGGACACTGAGTACCACAATTTAGATAGTTTGCCAAAAACACACTTCCGATGTACCTACCTATGCATGTATGCATTAAAAATGAAGTGCAATCTATATCTACACTATATTCTATTAGAGATAAGGATTGTTTGTAGGGGTAATCTCTGAAACTACTGAACCGATTCAAAAAAAGATCGTCCATTAGTAGCAAAGACACTATTACTGAATAATCACCCCTACTCCCGTCGGCGTTTGTCTTATACGTTCTGTTGTAAAACGATATTCCGATTTTTTTTGCTTTTTTTAACACTTTTTTTTTTCTATGTGTTCATCATCATTTCAATTTATTTGTGTCAAAAAAGTTTAAGGGTAATATATGTATAAGCTTTTTTTAGGTATTTAAATAAAATTACTTTTTATTTTGACTTAACTTCAAAAATCTAAATCTATACAAAAAAAAGTTTGACTGCTTTTAGGCAATAGGTACTTCTCTGAGTATTTTGCGTTACCATTTATTTTTGTAGTCGGTCCTGATTTGATCAAATACAAAATAATGTTAAAACGATTATATACAACGGGTCGCAGAACAAAAAGATGTGATGTGGCCTGTGTGTGCGTAGGGTGGATAGCAAAGAACTTGGTAGTAAGAAAGAGAGGTGGATTGTGGCGTGCTGACGTGGTGGTTGTAACGAGACCAGTTGCAACTGTAAGTATGGAAACTGAATAAGGAACCTATTTTTGCAGGAGCTGCCGGTAGAAATAAGTTCAACTGTCACGAATGCATACTCTTGTGAGAGGAACTAAATTCGTCCACCACCTTAGCACGAATGCTAAGAAAAAATGAAAACTCTTTAAACGTAGTAGAAGTGGAATAATAAAGTACGAAAGAAATCGCATTATCCCTATCTGTATGAAAAACAATGGTATGTATCTTAAGACAGATGGCAACATCATTTCATGACGAAACAAACTTCTGTCTAACTCAGTTCTTGAGGATTATAGCTGTTACAGAAAATACCTATTTAAATGAGGAAGATTGTGTTTTTTCACTGGGCTCAGGCCACAATACAAAATCGTGAAAATCGTCCTCCCGCGAAGTAGTGCATTTCGGCAGTTCCGCGAGTGTCAAATAATCAGTTAGTTAGTTCAGGTGGGGAGGTAGCTTAACTCGGTAAAAATAAATAATAAGAGAACTCCCACTTGTTTTTTTGTTTTAGCGTAAATATTATTTTTTATTACAAATTTTTACGTTTGTAACTAATAAAAAATGCCAAAAAAAACGTTTAATCAATATACTCTTACAATGACAAAATTCTAACTACAATTCAACTTTTATACTCAAATGGGAGCGAAACACAACGTCAGAATTACCCAGTCACCGTTAAAATGACATTAAACGCACACTTATATTCAGTTTCCTCTTGTCTGTACATACATATAAGGCAAAACAACTCGATTAGCTTTAAGTCGTTCTAATTGAAATGGGAATATACATTTTTAATTATTATACAACTTGTGACATAATAGCTCTATTATGCTAATGCGTGATGTGATGACCAATCAAGACAGGTGGTACAGGTGGTAGGTACAGTTGGTGGCATGATTATAGTTAGCTAATGAAGTTTTGTCTTATTGAAAGATGTGAAACAGGACTATGTATTTAAAAGCTTTAAATGCACTTCTCACACAAGCTGTATTTAACATGCCACATATGACATTATTGCGTAGACAGTAAATATTTTCGAATGTACTGACGTTAATAAAATGACATTCAATGACAATCAATGTTTATATAATCGCATAGCGTTAAGTTTTGTCATTTAATATATATAAGAAATAATGTATGTACCTCGCGCGTAGATTTTTGTTGTTGTCGAATACCATCGACAACTTGTCGGAATGAGAGCTTTTCAAAACTTTGAATGCAAAAATCCCAAAATTTATAAATGGCAAGCCTACCCTAAGGAAAAATTTCAAAGTAAATTTCACAACAACTTCCGCGTTAGGAATTCATTTTCCTTTTTATCTGATACATTCCACCCATCTATGATGCTTTACTTGTCTTTCAATCTGTCCTACCAGAGGAAAAAACGAAAGCCTACAAAATGTCACTCGGGTATATGCTTTTGCCGCGCACCCTTACAAGTGAAAGCTCTCGACCTCAGCTTCTTCAAAGTTATTGACAGCGAAAAATGAACTCTGCGTGTTGGGGATTGAACAGGGATAGAGAACAAGAAAGAGATAAAAAAAAAATCTATCCAGCAAAGTAATTGTCCTAACACAATGTGATTTCTCTCAACTGTAGGATGGCAATTTACAAAGATGCGCTGAAAGGTTAGACGTAAGGCATTATATATATATTTTTAAAGACTTTCATTCTGTAGGTTTTTAAAGGTTTCTCCTCCTCGCACTTATGTAAGATGACATTATTGTATCCACCACTCAGGTCCATCTACGTCAATGGTAACTTTTTTACGTAATCAAAAAGTTTACTTCGCTTCTTCTTTTTATTCGTCGTTCGCTATTGTGGTGAAGAATTTTCAATCAGCCACCTGAATTGAGTAACTGGTAAGCTGAAGGCAAACAATCATTCCCGGAATAGGGGTAGTTACAAAGGAAAGTTTCCCTTTTGTAAACGGTGTCAGCGTTTGGAATTGAAGAAATATGAGTTGCCAGATGTATCTGGAATATGTACATCCAGTTCAAAATCATAAATGGTTTTCGGCTTAACTTTTTGTTTCATTTGATAAACCATCCAAGATATTATGTAATTGACGGAAATCACAATTAAAAATGTATTTCTTCATTTTCCATTACATTCGCTTCCGGGTCTAATTAAACACATTTACGCCACATGACCCCCTAAAGCGATGTCAAAAACTATACGAACATGCTTTCTCCATTGTTCTCCCAACAAAAGTGAAACCATTCCATCTTCACCATTTTTCGCATTACTGCAAATCTCTCTAATGCCAGTTAAATTGTTACAAATAATTATAATTCAATGGTAGACGCACAAGTATACGACTTAGTCCGTGTGCCATGCAAAAATAATATGATGCACGCCCTGAATGTAGATTACCCCATAATCACCTTCACCACACTCCTCTCACTTTCACCAGACACCGAACCAGGCAGGGAAGAGAAATGTCTTGAACTTCTGTTACTACGATCAGCTCACGTCTCAATTTCGATTAAACATAAAAAAAGAACCTCTACGCACCGCCAAACACATATACAGTGGTCAGGCAATGCCCTCTGCTTGTCAGGTCTCAATGGCCGTAAAAATAAAGCTGCGGGATGAACGTAAAACAAAATAAGACGGCGTAATAGGTGTTGGAAAGCGTTGCAAATGCCGCATGAAATTGGAAACTAAAGTGAAACAGTTTACGAGTCGAAGGTTACAAACATGACATTTGTTCTGATTAGTCGTTTGACATTATGTCTTCAATGACAACGGGATACACACATATAGAGACAAGCAAAAATCATAAAAAAAAACCTCCGAGGGAGAGCCATTTCAATTCGGTCCCTGATTCCCTTATGAAACGGCAAAGTTAGTCGCTCAACTTCACCTTACGTTGGAATTGTGTATTCTATGGCAAATATAATGCACCACTATGGCTACTGGAGGGACAGACGAACGTTTTCTGTATAAGGAAAAGTTTTCCAACAAATTCCAAAAATTGGACAATTTACACCATTTGAACATTGAAGTGTTTTACTTTTCATTTGTTTTCTTTTAGTTGGCTTTGCTTGGTATGTTCTGCATCACTTCTATTTATTTGACAGTTAGGTATTCAAGTAAATACCTATGTAAACAGAACCATGTAAACATTGAGGGTCGGTAAGTGGATGAGTTCACTGGGGGCTGTTAGTAAGGCATTTACGAATATTTATTATAGTAAAGTGTCGCGTGACCTTGTGAATGTTATCTTTTCGATTAAGACTATCACTAGTATTAGGTTGATATGTAGTCGAAGTGACGTATTTATGTTGCCTCATCAGGCATGGGATATAAAAACATTTTTGGGCAAATCAGCATCTGCTTAATGTTAATTATGTCCTCTTTTATCTTTCATCAAAAACAGGTATAGGATTCTATTTATTTTGGGTATACATTGTTGTAAGTTGTATCAGAAGAGTGCATTCAATTCGGAATTTGATTACGACAACAACAAAAAAAAAAAAAAATGACGAATCGATCGAAGATTCAGAAGATTAGTTTTTTTTCTTGCGTGCTTTGAAACCGTGAAATCGGCGGTTTCAAAGCACGCAAGAAAACACGTTACACGGTAACACGTTCATCTCCTTTTTTTTTATTTTGTCTCCACTCAAGTGAAAATATTGATACCTATAACCTGTGTAAGTCTCCCTAGTGCTCTTTCTAAAATTTGGTAATCAAAATATCACGCAAAAATAAAACCTGAGAAGCTAATGCGGCTTATTAATTGTTGAAAACGGTTCATTTCAATGGTATTCTACCTTTACATTTATTGATACATGTCTAGGCTATGGCTGTCGAAATTTATTCTTGTAGATTTCTATACTATTAATTAGTAAGGCCTTGTCAAGAAACACCAAGGAGACTCTATATAAGATCCTCATCATCCCAGTCCTGCTTTATGGGGCAGAATCATGAACGCAACATTTTTCGAGTGATTTTCGATTCCTGTTTGCGTTGACTTGCTTTGGAGGACTAGATTTAATAGTGAACTCTACGAGACAAGGCATCAGTATATAGGAAGACCTCGCCTTATGTGGCGCGCACAAGTGGAAAGGGACCTCAACCAACTTGGAGTGCGCAACTGGAGGCGGTTAGCCAAAGGTCGTACTAACTGGAGAGGCGTGTTGGTTGAGGCCCAGGTCCACCCCGGACTGTGTAGCACCACCTAAGTAGGTATATACTTCTTGTGGTGTTGATTTATAGGCATGGGACACTTAAAATTATCTCCTCTAAACCATTCCTTTGTGAGAGATTTTCTTTATGGGGCGAATTGAAGTCGTATTCGAACGTTCTTCTCAGGATAGTTATACTCTTGGGCGCTTGGCAGATATTCGCGAGAGGTATGGCGGGCAGTGGTACAAACCTTAAAGCGTAATTTGAGTTTTTTTGGTTCAACCTGGAACCTCGAATATATATAGGAATATAAAAATGTTATGTTGGTTTCTCTACGATTTAAAAACTAAAGTTAAAAAATGTTTGCACCGCTTGAACTCAAATTTTCAGACAATGTTTGATATTGGCCCGAGATGGTTATTGTGACAATTCGACAAAAAGGCGTGGCACCCCCCATAAAAAAAACCTTAAAACTCTTATATCTCGAAAACCAGCGAATCGATTGAGCTCAAATTTACAGACAATATTATGTATTGGCCCGGGAGTGTCCCTGTGAATATCGGGGCGTGGCATAGATAAAAAACATTGCAAACGCTATTCTTCGACATTCATGGAAGCCAAACTTTTTAAAATGTGTAACATTGATAATTGATATGCATTGTCCCGATTGACAGGAATATTATCTAGGCAATACAATTCCTGGAAAATCCAAAACTGTTGTGTACCACAGAGCATTGCAATAAAAACTGTTTATTACTGAAATAAATAAATCATTATCTCTCTAGTGCGTGTACGCAATTTTTTTAAATGCACTCTAATAGTCTGGGAATTTATTAGCTGATTCTGTTGCGAGAAGGTGTAAACAGACGAGACGATGTTAAGCTGAACAGCACACGCAAATGTTAACTAATTCAATTTAAAAATTTAACCACGCACTTGTATTCGAAATGCTTCAGAGCATATCGCTGACAAATCTCTTCAATTAGTCAAATGGTATGCAATTTGAGGGAAAATTATTGAATTAGTCGAACTAGTCATCAACTTGATGATATTTCGCACGATTGCTGTAAAAAGAACACAATCCAGTCAAGCACTCAGTCAGTTCAGTAAAAATCACAAAAGAAATTGTGACAAATGAAAAATAAAAGAAAAAAAGACAGGTGATTTAGACTTGTTTCTCTTTGAAAACGGCTTCACGTTTGTGTGGTTTGTCGGAAATTACCATCAATTATGTTCAGTAAAATAGGTGTAATTTTGCGAATTTTCCCTTTGATTTTCCACTTGTGTATGAACAAAAAATATACTTGTAATGTATATACAGTTGACAATTTGTTGCTACCCACTGTTCTACTCGTGTTTAGTCCGTGTAGACACATTAAATTGATCATTTTAGTTGCGTAAACGAGATCAACAAAAAATGCGCACACTAATTACTAATTAGTTTCTTCGATTGACAGTAGCACGCACGCAATAAGACTTAGAAAGCGTTACACAATCGGTTTGTAAAAAACAAAAAAAAAAATATACTGAAAATTGAGCAATACTTTGTAGCAAGTAGATAGAAATTGTGGTTGTGGTGTCATTTTAGGGACAATTATATGTCATCAAGTAGAACAATTTGGAGTGTGAAGATTGACAGACACAGTTTGTCACTCATTGTGCACATCATTGTCTTACCTTGACTGGGTGGGGTAATAAACACTTTTAGGTCATCGGCATTCTGAATTTATGCATCACTCAGATCTTCGCTTCAATTCTAAAAAAAGAAGAAGAAAGAATATATGTACATACATTTATGCCATCACTCAAAAGTGTCATAAAATTTTGTTTTTCAAAGATAAAATATGTGTGCGTACTAAAATAACAATGGAAAATGTTTCAAGTCGTAAAATACACCAGAAGACAGAAGTCTTTCAGTAGCTTCTCTCCTAGAGAGGACTTGTTACTTGTATGATGCTGACGCTGACGCCGCCATTCCTGCCGTAGTCGTAGTCGTAGTCTCCATCATTGTCGACATCGTTCTGCTTTTCACAATTGACTAACTTTAGGTTCGTAAAAATGGTAAGTGATTTATTTTTTTTTTAACCTCCTTCGGCTAAGAGAAAATGGAAACCAAAAATAATGCGAACTATAAATTGGATTCTGAGTAGGGAAGTCGCCCTACAAGTGCATTATATTGGTATCGTCATAAATATCCACCGCACAGGATGTCAAGCGCTAAGATGGTGGATACATAAATACCCAACAAAATTAAGTAGATGGGATACACAATGGTGAGCCAGTGTCACTTAGGTCGATGGAGATTTTTATGATTTCCTCGAGGTAATCAATTGAAAAACAAAACTGGTTAGAAGACAAAGAGAACCGGCATAAATAAGTCAGCGTGCAGTGAAAATGAAACAGAAAAGGATCAAATGCACCAACAAACAATTTTTCGCAATCTCAATGCAATTTTATATAATGGCCAATGGTGACTGCCAAGCGACAAATTAAATAAATATTAAAAAGTTTTACGATTGTGAATTATATGAGTGCAGGTGCGTACAGCATACCCAACCGTCTTTAGAGATGACTTAAGGCTCCATTACTTTACATAACATGGATAAGGCGCAAATCTTGTCTGGTTGCACAATTTTCTTCGATATCGAGCCCACACATGGGACACCCAAAATATATCTCCGTCCTAAGTGATGGCCCACCTTCTTTCAGTTGCCTCTACTCGTTTACACAAATTCCTTTACAAAGCCCGCCTATTGCTACGACTACTGAAATTTACAGGCATAAACCAAGTTAAACCGTAAATTTATGACCCTTCCGATAAATCCTTATAAATAAAATCCTAACATTTATTTATTTTTTTTGTTGCAATTGCATGTGTGCGACAAAAGCTTACCTCTGAACTATGAGCATTGAGCAGACCGACCAAGCATTCAGCTAAATATCTGCAGTGGTCGAGTGCTGCATATGCAAAAAAGGTTCAATGAACCGTGAAGACTTTCGTGATAATTTCACTTTTATCATATACATATACACCTTCTCGGGTTAGTACTTCTTTAGAACCCGTTTAATAAGGCTCCCACATTTCATTGCTTTTTACAGCACAAGAGTTGAACGATACAAGACTGTTGCTTTAGTCGCTCCAAATAATTAATGACAAGTTATCGCATTCCTTGTTGCGACAACCGATGCGCTTAGGTGATTTTAAATTTATTAGACTACCCTTATCGGAGGTACAAGGCCTACGACAAAACAATGGTATTTGAACAAGTTTGGCGCGTGCTCAATGTGTACATACATATATTTGCATATACAATCTGAGGCTGGGCTGATAATTACACGAAGGTGGTAGTAAGGATACCGAGATTTTGCAGGCAAAACTGTGGGTAGAAAGATTAGCTTTTTATTTCGTTTATGGCTTTTTCAAGTTGTGACAGGCGTCAGGTGTTTGGGTACAGAAATTAAATATAAATTTAAAAAGCTGATATGATGACTATTTTATGGGAAATGAAAACATTCTTCAATTTAATTTTGTCTCCATAAAGTCTCGAAAGTCAATGAGTTCAGGCATTCTTGACATTTTGTTTCTACCAACTTTGACCAAACTTTCAAGGATTTCCTTGAGGAAAACTTTCCTCTAACAGTAAACTTCTAGAATATCGCTTCAAGGTATTCGCCAGTATGACTAGTACACAATAAATTGATCAATGTACAAAATAAAAGCGTAAAAAGTTAATAATATCCCCATTTGTAAGTCAACGTCGCTCAATCCATTTCAAAGACATCAACTTTATGTACGAGTGTATTTCAATGGCACTATTAGCTTAAGGCTACTCTTTGCAACTCCAAACGTCTAGCTTAATTTAATTCCAAATTAAGGTAAACGAGGAACAACAAGCACAAAAAAAAATTTATAGAATTTCGGAACACAGACAGTTTGCAGACAAGAGATGCATGCAGTGCCGATTCTACCCCCATCTACAAAATTGCTTCGCTTGGTTTATTGCCGCTCAAAATTTATGTTTTCTAACAGCTTTAATGACGAACGATGTTCATTAGTTGAGTGTAGTTTTATGGATCTCGTCTGTGTCTGGCACTCTGGTATCTGTACAGACGGACGTCGCTGAAATGCAATTCGTGTTGTGTAGAGTGAGTTGAATTTTTATGACCTCCAGACTTTTGCTTCACAGTCTTCAGATATATACCAAAGCAAACGGTCATCATTATAGTTTTCGTTACTCGTTCTTAAGTTAATTAAAGTTCATAAAAAAATATACACAAAAGAGGTGGTAAAGACAAGTCCTACGTTATAAGTTAAACTTTTATGGTTGCAATGAAAATATTCCGCGAAGTGGTAACCGTGTAACGTACGACTTGGAACATCCTTTTAAAGTTTAAGTGCACACATTTCAGTGGAATTTCTGCGCATCCCCTAAAGGATTCAAAGGAGAAGTTGTTAAATGTGTTCATTTTTGTCGTTTCGGTTACTTGTGGTGATTTTAATGACCCGCTTGGGTTCTGAAAATAAAAATACAAATACATTTTCTGCAAGAAATCCTACAGTGATGGAAAAAGGACTTTCGCTTCATTAAAATTTGAAATAACCCTCGTGTCAGTGTCCCGAATCAAATCCCACAAAAGACAATAATATGGCCGGAGAAAGGATAACAACGACCGTTCTCAATCAAACCATGTCACAAATATCAGGTATCTCGTTAGCAAAAACAATTAAAAAAAACACAGTCTGTCCATCCCAAGTGACAGGTTCATTCTCTATAATGCCATTCAATTTTAATAAGCATTAACTGAGCCATATACATTTTCTCTCTCATGATGCAATATTATCACTTGGTGGTTTTCATTTTACTTGAAACTCCTTTTTTTCATTTTTATTGTGACTTGCAGATTGTGTCACTAAGGAAAAATTAAATAAAATTTATAAAAAGATCATATTTCCTTTCCTATATCAAAAATTGACGTCTTACATTTTCTTTTTGGAATTTCGCAAAAACCCCACACAATGGAGGGTCCCCCAAGTGACGCAGAGAGTGAAACGGTTATTGCGACAACGACTTATATAACCTTGCCTGGTTCGCATACCTCAGAGAGCGAAGTTATGAGGTCAGAAAAGATGGGAATTCTTCGTGTTATGTCTATTCAGGATATAAAATCTGAAATAATCCAAGGAGGAGACATAGATGAGCAGCAAGAATCATTGAACAGAGCAAGTTCTCCGAATATTCAACATATTTTGACAGAAATCAAACTACAGCAACCTCCTATGAATAGAGATGAGAGTCAACATAACGATTGCATGACAAGTGCCCAAATTCCAGAAGTGAGTTCGGACCCACACGAATCTGCATGCTGCAAGGTTCATACAATAATATTGGATCACAGTTCGTCAATGGAATCGAGTGAAACCGTGGCGGTCCAACCACCACCGCCTGACAATCAAACCTTACGACTCCGACGTCCAAATCGACTGGCAAATCTCTGCCGAGAAGTGTGCTTTACGCTGGGAGTTTGCTTGCAAATGAACAAGGACTGTATCTTTTGTTTACTATTCTTTATTGCTTTCATTGTAAGTGCTTCATTCTTGACAGCATTCTTTTACAAAACTATGACGCTGAATCCGCAAATGTTTCAATATCCAACCGCTCCGGGTAGAGTTTACTATCTTTGATTTGCAATAAATCATTTGGAAAAATATCCACATGAAAGCGCACATAAATGTGCGCAATAAATGATTAAACTATTCGTGTGCTCTTGCATTAGTAGAATTGAAAATGGCACGCACAAAACGCATACGCGGGTAAAAAAAGTGGTTAATTGATTGCGCACATGAATGTGCGATTCGTATGTTCTTTTTGTAATGCTGCACTTAACCAAATCTATTATAATATTAAAAGCCGACCCGATTTCTTGTGATAGTCATTTACCCTACTTAAAGAATACAAAATCCATTTTTCTTTTTACCAAATTGAAGCTTACCACTCATAGATGGGTTATGAAGAATAATTATTTGAAAAAAACATTTGTAAAATAGGTAAATTAATATTTTTAAATTGCATTGGTTACAACAACAACAAACAAAGAAAATGAATATTTCCCCTTCGCTCAGTCGAAATTCTACTTTTTGCGATCGTGCGTCAGGACAAACAAAAACAAAACCACATCGTCATACGTGGGTGTGGTGTGCCTGTGTACCTCATTCGAAAAGGGTTGATTTGTTTTCTCAGTGAGTGCTATGGTCAGCAGGAGCAGCTGTATGTACATAGTGATCGTATGTATGTGACCCCAATGCAGGATGGGATGCGTGCTGCAGTATAGCATGGGGTAGGTATATTAATAATCTTCAGAGAAGAGACGTACAAACCAGGTAACAGGGTAAGGTTGGGTTGGGGTAGTTGTTTGGATTTTATATGAAGAGGGAAACAAAGGAAATGAGAAGCAGTATTGTATGAACAAGTACCATGGTCATGGAAAGGGAGGGCGGTGCAGAGGGTGCACAATGCACATTATATTTGTTGTCTTCCATTCCATTCATTAAGAAGTTTCACTTCTTTCACGAGTACGGACTTGCACGGTCCCTGGATGGTTTAACTTTAGATTTACAATTGCACCCGGTAGGTGGTGCTGCAATTGGGTTCCAGGAATTTTATTTATTTCTTTCTAAACGCCTGGTCCGATTTTGCTGAAATTTGGTGTGTGTGTTTGAGGGGATCCCTGGTTGGTTAAGGACCCTGTAGGTGGCGCTGCAATCGAGTTCCAGGAATTTTATTTATTTCCTTCTAAACGCCTGGACCGATTTTGCTGAAATTTGGTGTGTGTGTTTGAGGGGACCCGTGGATGGTTAAGGACCCGGTAGGTGGCGCTGCAATCGAGTTCCAGGAATATTATTTATTTCCTTCTAAACGCCTGGACCGATTTTGTTGAAATTTGGTGTGTGTTTGAGGGGACCCGTGGATGGTTAAGGACCCGGTAGATGGCGCTGCAATCGAGTTCCAGGAATTTTATTTATTTCCTTCTAAACGCCTGGACCGATTTTGCTGAAATTTGGTGTGTGTGTTTGAGGGGACCCGTGGATGGTTAAGGACCCGGTAGATGGCGCTGCAATCGAGTTCCAAGCAAATGTTTTTTTTTTCTAAACGCCTGGACCGATTTGGCTGAAATTTGGTGTGTGTGTTTGAGGGGATCCCTGGATGGTTAGGGACCCGGTAGATGGCGCTGCAATCGAGTTCCAGGAATTTTATTTATTTCCTTCTAAACGCCTGGACCGATTTTTCTGAAATTTGGTGTGTGTTTGAGGGGATCCCTGGATGGTTAAGGACCCGGTAGGTGGCGCTGCAATCGAGTTCCAGGAATTTTATTTATTTCCTTCTAAACGCCTGGACCGATTTTGCTGAAATTTGGTGTGTGTGTTTGAGGGGATCCCTGCATGGTTAAGGACCCGGTAGGTGGCGCTGCAATCGAGTTCCAGGAATATTATTTATTTCCTTCTAAACGCCTGGACCGATTTTGTTGAAATTTGGTGTGTGTTTGAGGGGATCCCGTGGATGGTTAAGTACCCGGTAGATGGCGCAGCAATTTTATTTATTTCCTCTTTAAATGGATGGGTTATAGTGGGTCAAAACAATACAAACCAAAACAAAGCAAAGCAAAGCAAAACAAAACACAGTTGTTGTGAAGTTTTACCTCAGTAGAGTGCTTACGTACATAATGAAGATGAAGCACATACTCAATTTTTTTGTCGTTCTGCATGCATATTGCGTTGCTTTGTGTTTAAATGTATGGTGGTCGAATTTCGACCACTGGGTGAGCCTAGTTACAATAAATAGTGCAATTCTATTTGGCTCAAACATAAAAACTTGTATAAAAAACAAAATCGTGCATAGAGCTGCGCTCGTTTGGTTACATGACCACGGCTTATAATCATTCACCTGTAAATATTAGTCTGAATACCTCAAACCACACAACGCCTGTCATAACATGAAAATCCAACTCGCTTACCACTTCCTTCAAATAAGCATGGCTTCGAAAAAGCATGTCTTCTACTCACGCAAATGTTCAATGACCCGTATAACGGTTCGCACCTCGTATACCGCTACCTTACCACCTACAAATATATGATTGAAGGTGTTTAACACAAAAAATATCAACATTATCAAAGTTGGTCAAAGTCGTCTTCTTTGAGTACACGCACGCACGTCAAAATATCACGAACACGATATAAAAGTATCTATAGTTACAACCGCGACGATACGTTGTGGTATCATGGTCACACACCCCGAAAACTCAAACTCAACCATCCGTTCATGTTTTGTATGAGTATCCGTAGCCGTACCGTATATACCAAATGGGCATCGATTGCCCATTGATTCAATAAATAAATTTCATATTATGAGCACGTTCCGCATTGGTATTCTTTGAATGTTGCATATATGTAGGTAACTCTACACCACCATCCAAAGTCTCTACCACCTGACAATGATCAGATTTCCATAAGTCGTACAATGCAAGAGTGGACATGGCGATGTAGTTAGTGCCTCCCTCGGACAAAGCCAGGGTAGTACCATAGTAGAAAAACAAATGAAAGACATTGAATTAAACGAAAAGTGGAAATTTCCTCTTTAACTTGGGGAACTGAATTCAATCACTATTGTCGTCTTCGTCGGTCGTCAATTGCACGAAAATGTGTATCTGCTGGTGATGCAGTCGTCGTTGTCGCACCAAATCACATCCGTTGGCCGATTGTGTGCAAATTAGGGTGTGCACTGTGCAGCAGCAGTAGTATGGTTGTCGGTATCTTTTTTTTACGTCTACTGCTGCTGGTGACGATGGTCTGTGACGGCCAAACCACTTTATGTCCCCTTATATCCAATCCAATCCAAGTCATTGGTGCATCCTGGTCGGCATCACAATTCGATTAAATTCAATGGAAGCTAGCAAAATTGGTCGTCGGTCGTCGGTACCAGGAATTGCATCATTTGCTGTATATCTGCAGTGAAAGAGTGCAGCAAAGTAGCACCAGCAGACGATCAGCCCCCATGCTGCCTCCGCATCAATTACACACTGAATGCAAGTTTTACTTTACTCAAGTGGTGGTAAGTTTAGAAATTTCTTGAAATTGAGATAAATTGTTTTATCTCCTATAGTGGTGGTGTCTTTTTAACGAATCGCCCTTTTGACTGCAATTTAGGGAAGTTTAGCATAAGGGATGGTATTGTAGACGTATGTACGAATTTAATAATGAAAGTTGGACATTAATTTTGAATTACAATAAAAGCAATCGAAGCTACTACCTAACGATAAAAATACTATGTCAGTCAGCTATCAGTGAATGACATAAGCTACGCACTAACAAGTAAGTCAGCAAACAATAAGTTTTTTTTCCTGGACAACTGTCAATTTTTCGTTTGCATATGCATTATAAAATGTTTAACTCTATTCCAGACGGACAACCTCACCTTAGGCTTAGGTGGATTTGAAAGGGGACCTCAACCAACACGGCCGGCGCGTGTGCAACCGGAGATTACCAGAGATGGATCGAACTGGCAGGAAAGGCATGTTGGCTGAAGCCTACGTCTGTCCTGGACTTAGACAATGCAACAAAGTAGCAACATCTATAGGTCAATCATATTAACTTATAGCCTGTTATATACTCTTAACAGCGAAATCGTGCTTGTAAAAAGGTATTTTCCACGATAACTCGAATTTGTTTTCCTGGTTCCGAATTTGATTAAATCTTAGATGTAAAGGCTTTCAAATTCTTTCCAATATTTGTATAGAAATAGAAAACATATTTGCGTTTCACATATTGCCATCTGAACCATCATTGCAAGCCAAACAAAATCCAAATCAAAGCACAAATACTTTTACATCATTCAAAACCCTTATCGCGCTCGTAGATGTAAAAGGATAACCCCTGAAAATGTCCAATCTATACTATAAATTGATTTAATCCCGACACTTTATCCTTAGCCAAATCATAAATTTCCTGTTTATCCCCAAGAGTCAGGCTCCACCCGAAAAATATTTCCACTCGACACATCCGTCGTGATCTTTGGCAAGAGCCGATAGGACAGGTTATAATCTTCATCCATCCGACTGCCATTCATTTCCCAGTATGAGACTTAGTTCCGACTACATTTCAACGTATTACCCAGGCCAACATCCAAGTCATATATACTTATACATATACCCACAACGAAAAGTAGGCTGCCTTACCACTCCCTCTATGAGGGCATTATCAGTTCTTGTAAGTTTAATGAAACTCTTCAAAGACTTAGCTACTGCAGTTCTGGAAGGAAGGGAACATTTTAATTACCCATCCCATTGCACTGGCACACACATTCGACAGCGTGTCGTTGACTTCTTTAGCAACAAAAAAGGAGCCCTCTTCCAAAACATGCTCTTAAACTCAAGTACCTACCAGTATGTTGCCACCCTCCAGGGCTACTATGTGTCACACATAACGTCGAGTGCTAAATGCTATACTCGTACGTGGTACACCCACATTTTAGGGCTCTATCTATCTAATGCACAGGCACACCGGATGTAAAGGTGTTCCAGTGGGCGGGTGGTTGGTCGGATAGATGGACTAAAGTACTAACATTGCAAACGAATGGATCCTTTCAAGAATAAAAGGATACGCCTTATGAGTGTTGAGCAAAAAAAACAACTTTCAGAGAGGAAAACTTTCAATCCTTATGCACATGGGAATGCAAATTCACTCATGGTGAAACGTGTTATATAACTACACACGGAGTTAAAGTGCTGGAGGATAAAAGCGACACAGAAAAAAAAAGAATAATTGGGCTGCTTGGCTACATTGAAGAGGAAAAGTTTCCAATTTTATTTTTCTGCTTTTGATGCTTTCCAAATACATACTACTACACACATTGACACGTCATCGGTCGTTGTTAAATTAGATTTTCTTTTGCAGCGATGATACTATGAACGGTTGAATGAGCATATTATGTATTAATAGTAAGGTACCACAAGTGACAGTAGTTGGACCTTCAAATTGAAATGATTCGCAAATACTCAAACATATCTCTGATTTGAAGTTGAAAAGGGCTTTCTGTCGGTTGCAGCTATAAAATTGCGGGGTTGGTGATGAAATCTCCTTTTCCAAATTCTCCTGTGTTGAAATCCCTTACTCCAAAAGACCCTAAGAGAAAATCCCCAGGGACAAAATACCCCATTTTTAGATTTGGTGTTATTCATTCTGTCGCCGCGACACTAAAAAATTGCGTTAAAAAATGAGATATGTACCCTCCTCCCTCCTGCAACCCCCCCTCGCTTGTGGTCACTGTAGGATTTGGAGTAGGTGCAAGGTTGGGTATATGCAAAGTTTAGTTTGCTTGTGGGAGATTTTGGCATAGGGGATTTTGTCCCGGGAGATTTTGGAAAAAAAGAAGAAAAAAAATTAGAGATTATGTCCCATAAGGGATTTTGGAAAAGGGGATGACGTAGGGATCCCGGAAAACTAAAAGAAAGGTTGTACGAATTAAATTCCGGCCGAAACTGATCCTACGAATGTATAAGATCTACGTTCTTAGTTCAATAAGCTAAACTGGAATCGGTATCTGTATTCTTAATTTATATCTAAAAAAAACCGCGCGTGTAAAATCAAGTTTCTGACACCCAATAACCTGAACTGAATCATTGAGGCCTTGTAAAATTGACAGAATATTTTCCACAATTACAAAACACTCGACAGCAGCTATTGTCACCCTGGCCTGACTTTCTCGTCCGTCTCTTCCCACCACCTGATGCCTGGCGGTTTACATCACTTTTGTGCCGTGCCCATCCAAATCAAATTAAAAAATTCAATTGCACAGCAAACAGCAGGCTTGACGAGACCAAAAAAAAAGCTTAAGTTTCGTAACTTATTTCAATATTTTTCTATAGCACCACCAGCTACACCAGCAGCTCATTGTATTCCCATTATTAATTGAATTTAATGCGGAAGGTAATTAATCATTCGACTCTTTTGGTTTCGCTTTTTTTTTTGTTTTTTTTTAATTCGATTTCGATTGCGACAATGTTTACCAAAGACCCAAGAGAGTGGGTGTACAGTACGTACCTATGTAGCGAACTTAATTCACTTTTAATATCTGTGAGAAGATAACAACCTGTTTCTAGGTGCAATTGCTTAGGCTTCCGTTGCAACATTTGTGTGTAGATAAGTGCAAAGTGCACTCCGGTAGCATCAATGTGTACACAACACAATTCCTTTAATATGTATGAATAGTTGTGGCCAACACCAGTATTGGGATGCCTGTGATCTGTCAGATGGGCACAATGAGATACAATTTTATTTGATTGTTTTCCTACTTCTTTTTTTTTACATTTTTATTGTATTGTTTGCAATTCGATTAAATCGCTTTAGTTGCTGCTGCTATAGTGTTTGTGAGATTTCAATTGAAATGTGGAGAATGGGTGAATCACTTTGCGGTAACGAGAGCACGAGGTCTAGTACAGAACACCCAGCCATACAACGTATGGGTACTGCTTTGTTTGGCTTCTGACAGCGGTATACATATCTATGTATATAAATTATAGGTACTCTTGGGTAGAACAAACCAATGGGCTTTGGGGTATTTGCTGTTGTACTTATTTGGATTCGGATTCTGCTAATGGACTGCCTTATAGCTTGAACCTAACATTTGATGTGTGGGACATGTTGTAGGTGTAATAATACATTGTTGACCGATGTCAAAGCTATCAGATATTGCGCTCATAACAAACGGGTTTTATGTATATACTAAATGTAACTCACAAGATAAATGGATAGTAATCGTAATCATATTATATAGTAGCAGACGTTTTCTAGTGGAAATTTTTTTTTTTTTTTTTTTTTAAATGTTTTTTAAATTGTTCTGGCTTATAAACTGATCACCGTAATTACAGACATTCACATACAGACGGGCAACAGAGGGAAACATACTGTTTTTCAACTTTGTTAGATACAATCTGTACTCTCCCGGCTTTGACCGTGTACAGGAATCTTGCTTAGGTCTTAGATAACAATGTAACAATTCTTTCGTAAAATGCAAGAAATGAGAATAAATCGATTTGCTGGAACTTTGTTTCTATCTAAACCTGAAATACAGCAATTCAAACAAAACAAAAAAAGACTCATGAAAATCGGCCCAGCGGTTATCGAGATATACAGCGTCATCGAGTTTCACCCCACCAGAAGCTTAAGATTATCTGCAAGTTTGAGCTCAATCGATTAGGTAGTTTTCGAGATATAAGAATTTGAATGTTTTTTTGTATGGGCGGTGCCATACCCCTTTGTCAGATTTTGACCAATCTTCAATCTTCTGCCTCAATGAAAACAACTTCCTCCAGTTCAAAGACCAAATTTTCAAACAGTTAAACGGAATTCCAATGGGCAATCCGATGTCCCCCACATTGCGGACATGGTTCTAGACGACCTGCTTGATGAGTGCTTCAAAACAACAGAGAAACCCAAATTTGCAGCCAAATATGTCGATGACTTATTTTTTATTATTGACCACAACAACATTGATGATATGCTGTGATGCCTGAATAGATATAACCCTAAAATACAATTTACTGTGGAAAAAGAAACCAAGTGACGTCGAGTGACGTCGAATTTCACTCCACCAATGAGAAAAAGATCACCAAGATACTCATGGACAACAATTACCCTGGCGAGGTCGTACGAAGCTGGAAAAACAGCACTCGCCCTTCATGTCATCGAAAGTGGCCACAATCCAGACTTTGATAATGTAAAAGTACTCCAAACCGAAAAACACAAATATAAACGATACACCAGAGTTGTGAAATAATTATTACTTTTGCCAATTGATTACAAGCCAAATTACAATTACAAGTAATTAGTAATTTATGTTGTAACAATTACAATTACATGTAATTGTAATTGAAAAAAATGCAATTACAATTACTGTTAATTGTTAATTGAGACATCACAATTAACAATTACATGTAATTGCAGAAATGTAAATGAAATCTGGAAGTAATTGAAGAAAACACAGTGTTAATTACTTTTTGAGTAATTGATTACTTAAATAGTAATTCATTGCATGTATTTTTGTAATGTCAAATAATAAAAATACAAATAAGCAAAAAAAAAAAAATAACGTGAATTATTAAAATAAATGATTCGCCTTCAACAGAACTAACATTTCAAAGTTAGTATCATTGAGGTTTTGTCTTTGAGGAGTAGATACAATTCCCGCAAATAAGAATGGATAATCATGAGAAAGTATTGGATTTTGAAGACTGAGCTAAAAAAAAGACATGGATATCCATGCAACAACGTAAAACCCATTTTCTGTGATATATATGACATAAAGACATGTATTCAATTACATATACGTGTAATCATTACAAAAAAAAAATAATCATTACACCTTTTTTTATAATTACTTGTATTTCGATTACTTTTATGTAATTGAAATACGAGTTTTTAATGCTTTTCAATTACAAATAATTAGTAATTGGATTTTGCCACATTACAATTAAATGTAATATTTAAACTTTTTCAAAAAGATTTACATACATATTTCATAGTGCGTTCGCTTTAAATTGCTTCAGGAGGCAATCACTGCAATCACACAAGCTTACTCAAAAAGAATAATTCTAGTCTCGACTTTAATTTTACTGAAGCTCAAAATTGCGAAATTTGGGTGAAGAATTTATCTAGGCATTGTGAACTATATTTAAAGTCGAAACTAAAATTGGTTATTAATATACCTCGATTAGTACCTAAGGCGCAAGAAGATTGCATATAAAACCAGTGAAATTGACAAAAAAAATGTTTGCTAATAAATAAACAAGCGGCTAAATAGCATGGCGCGAAATAACGTTTTTCAAGATAAAAAAAAATAAATAAATAGGTGGCGCAACAGGCGGTAGACACCCAAGGCCTAGCTTCTCGCAACCATTCGTTTGTGTGAGTTTTCTATTTTTGGGACGAATGGAAGGGACCTACAATTTTATGCCGAGTCCGAACGGCTGAATTGAGAAGCTTTTTCAGGACAGTCATACTCTCGGATGTTTGTCAGACGTTCGCGAGAGGTGGCGCAGTAGAAAAAACTTTAAGATGTAATTAGAGTTTTTCCGGGGATCGAACCTGGGATCCCTCGCACAGTAGTCCAGCACACTAACCACTGCGCTACTGCGCCCGATAAGCAAAAGCAAAAACACCAAAAGCCACTTCAAAGAAGAGCGAAACATAGAAATGCTGAAGAAGTAATGCGAGTTAACCTAACAGCGAGATGAACGCAAGACGAAATAACAATTTGCAACAAGAGTTTTGCGTAAAGGAAATATATTGGACGGTCGCAAGATAATAGTTTGCGAAATAAAAACAGCGAATTGATAGGCACCCTAAACTAACGTACCTCTATGAGTAATGGTTAACAGTTAATTTATTGTCGAATATAAAAAAAGGTTAACATTGATAAGTTGATCTCTATAAAATGTATTCGAAACGTGAACACGCGGAAATAGTGTTTGTATACGGGTTCTGCAATGGAAACGCTTCGTTGGCAAGATAGGAATACCAACGCCGATACCCAAATCGTAGAACACCATGTAGGTGGGTATTCGCTGATGCGTATCAATGCCTTGTTGATGCCGGGTCAGCTTCTCCAAATAAAAGGGAACGACGCGACGTTCAGACGCAGCAGTTCAACCTTGAGTCAGATCCGCCAACTAGCTGTGCAGTTGGAACCTACCAGAACCAGGATTCACAGAAATCTACAGAGTAATAGATTACACCCTTTCCATTTCACACTGGCACAGGATTTACTACTAGGGGCCTGTACCACAAAACAACAAGTCTAGTTAAACAGGCAAATTTTAACAATTAACAACATTTTCTGTACCACCAAAACATAAGTTAACAATCGTCTTAACACTTGTTAACACAATTTCTAACAAGTGGGAAATTTGATGAATTCTCAGTTTCTGTACCACAAAACGACAATTGTTAAAATTGTCTGTTAAATTGTTGCAAAATTCTAACTGATGAATAGAAAATTGTTAGCTCATAACAAGTTATATTTCTTGATTTGGTATATTCGAATCATGATTATAAACTGCTTAATGTTTGTTTTGCCAAGTTTCCAAACTGCAATTTCCAGCAGCAAAAACTCCAAGGTTGATCAAGTAGTGAAACAGGCGACTGTAATTATTTTATTAAACAGTAGGTACCTAAGTGGCCCGCTTCATGTGATTAAGGGATTTAAACTCTCTTATCGCAGGTCCTGCTCATACAACTACCGGCAGGTGTATTTGACAACAGTTTTTTTTTTTAATTTTTTGTCTTTAGGTTGTCGTTTGTTAATAAAACTAACTTGATTGAAAAATAGTATGAAAGAACAGACTCTGTGCTTTCAAAAATCCTAAAGTCCTTTATTGTAGGTGTTGGTTCATCGTCATCGTCATCGTCATCGCCATCGTCATCATCATCGTCGTCATCGTCATCGTCATCGTAATTTTCATCGTCATTATAATTGTCATTATAGTAGTCATTATTTTGAATTTGAATTGTATACATTTGAAATTTGCGCCTAAGTTATACCAATCACCATATTTATGAATTCGCCACAATCTCAAACTTTTATACAATTAGGATTTCTCTCTTAAAAGCGAAAAAACCTGTTATTTCAAAATTGTATATAAACCCTCAGCAAATAAAGCTTTCGAATTAATATTGTTAAAACCCTTAGGGGAAACTCTTGTCTTTTTACTTGAGAACTTTCTTTGTCTAATCGCCTTCGAAAATCCGCTATCGGTTAATCGTTAAAGATTGAAAAATCACGTCGTCGTCGTCTCAAGATAAACTCGAGTTTCCACTAACCTCCGTTTGTCAATCGTTCAAACGAAGCATCAACCCAGGATCTATTTAATTCTTACTAAAGATCAAATAGAGATCCTGCAAAATGCCGACTTCTTGTGCACGGCAAAACACGCAGTTAGAGAACCCCTGATGTAGGCAATTTGAGAAATGTCATAAATGTCGCCAGAAAGCGGTTTGTATCTTCTCTTTCGTTGGCCCTTCTCGCAGTCAGTACAAAATATTCGTCGAAGAACTGTTTTGCAGTGACATGTCTCGATAGTTTTTGCAAGACCTAGGATCCCATTTTATTTAGATGTCATTGGGACAGCTTCCTACTATACTCGCTTGATGATTTGGTGCATGCGCCCTACCAAATTATCATCTCCAAAGATCCGATAATAAACCGTCGCAGTCAGTGGTTGAAGATATCCACCAAATGTATTCTTGATTTTTCTTTTAATATAACTAGATTTAAATTGTTATTTACAAAGTTGACGTTTAACTCCTTCCAGATAGTTGAAATCCTTGCCTATTTTCATAGTTTATAGCAGAGGAGCTCGGCGCAGAGATGAACCGTAACAGATTTCAACAGCAAATAACTTTCATAAGCTCATTCATTCATCATATTCCGTCATCGTTTAATTTATTTTAGCTATAGCGCAATTTTTACCAACAGCAGATATAATCAAAACCCCATTTGTCAAACTCGCCACCGACCGACTGTATAGCGGGGCACCCCAGTCTATAACATTTGTAGCGAAAACAAAGCGAGAAGGAAAGGAAGCCGATGAAAAAGTAAAAACCCAAGAAAGCTCATGCAATCTTGCAGTTGTATTGCACGCGAAAACTCAAACTCAAACTCAATGAAAAATGATGGTAGATGGTACCTCCTCTAACGTAACTTGACAACCGAGTTAGTTCTCTTTCTCGCTGGAAACCCCTTTCTGACACAAACGCGACATCAAAGCACATCTGTATTATAGTTTACATAGATATATACCCACTTGTAACACAAACATGTACCACAATGGTACTGGTATAGTATCGACTCGGTAGCAGAAGGGAAAACTAATAATCTCAGTATAAAAATGCAATTTTTGTTCAACGCGCGCCCGCCGACTAAACATGCATGCAGGTCTCACTCTCTATACGTTGCGTTCCTCTGCACATGCAAAAACCAGTGTCATGCAAAAGTGTAACCCTCTGTGTTGGCTCCGGTTACTCGTTTCGTTTGTCGTTGCGATTGCGACATTCTTTTGTCTTCGACAGCAATACTAACTCCAATCCAACTCCAAGGCGAAGAATAAAACAATGTTCAGTGATTTTTGAAATATTTAATGTTTCCACCGGAATTATCGCACAAAAACACTACTCGGCTCTGACTGTATGGGTAGGTTATAGGGTACGGTATCACGTTATATTTATTTAGGAAAATTTATTACATTTTCCAGTGCTTAATATTTTTCGTGTCTTTATTCTTCCTTCTGCATATATTCAGAGAAAGATAGACACAAGGTAGTCATGTTCTGCCAACAATAAGGCAACTTGTTAAAGTACCATATGACGCGATGACGAAGGAATCAAAACCAACCCAAGAGTAAACATGGCGGACAGACGACCGACCCACCGACCGCCCGAGCGACGGACGGGACGAGTAATTGAATCAATGTTGTTGGCAAATTGCATCTTGTCTTTGCTGGTTGAGGTAATTTTATTAATTACTCGGAGAACGAAACGAAATGAACAGCGACAACGACGAATGAATGGAAAATTAACTTGAAACATGCCACTGGATTTTGCAATACAAATACTGTTTCTGGTGATGGTGCCAGCGCTGCCGGTGCTGGCATGAATGAGTATGGTGATGGCGGCGATGAGAAGTAAGATATTAGCGCACCGTATGCATCATCTGTTTGCCGGTTGAGTAATGTTAGTTTGTGCAATTATATAATCGTTTACTTGGGAACATTTTTATGGGTTACTTGGCTAAAAGCCGTAGTCTATACTTGGAACGACTCAATTAAAACCGAAACGTTCTAGATGCACATTCGTCTATGCAGGATGACAACTGCGTGTCTGTTATTATTATAAACAGATCTCGAGTAAAAGAATGGGAACCGTTCAAAAATAACGCCTCAATCTACCCCTTAATTAAAGTCCATTGCCAATAACTCACTGTCCTCGAAACAATGTGACCACAAAATCTAACCAACAATTAGGTTAGCTTAAAAAATCAGTGCTAGATTTGTAGAAATGTCTCTCGTTTGTCTCGCTGTGCTGTATTGCAGCATCTCTCGTCGCTGTCCAACAATTGGGATCACGTCATGCACAAGTACTAAGTGTTGTCTCATGAATCTCGCGGATGACCACAACAACCAGTTGGAAACATATGATCAAAAGCGAGCACTGATTTTTACAACACCTTTTCTTTGGCGTTTTTCACTCGACCGACTATGAAACTGATGATCAAATATGTCATGAAATGAATCTCGTCAGCTCAAATTCAAACCGATGTTGTCTATGGGCACGTGATGCTGACCGTACCAAATGCGATATGACGTGACAATCGACCGCAAAAAAAAAAAACACAAACAAATAATAATTATAATTGAACTATGTCCGACGTCGACATTGCCGCACTTGGTCGAGTGGTAGTAATCTGTGTATGTAGATGAATTAATATTTGTGGGTCCCTCGCAGTGGATGTAATGAGTATTTAATTGGAACTATATAATGCATACAGATCGCCCTCAAGGTGACAATGTTTTTACCAACCGTTTCAAATATCTATACCAATTACGGCCACGAAATAGCTAAACTAAAATAAAATAGCCTATAGAGAGGTGTAAGGAATGTGAAAATTTACAGATTGCTAGTGAATTGATTTGAGTCGAATTTGGTGCATGATGCTCCGAATTGACTTTTATGGGGCGTCGTGAGATTATTCAAAGTGTTGCAAGTAAAAAACACAGCTTAAAGTCAGTTTCAGTGACCTAGCGATTTTTTACTTGACCTATTTTTTTTTCTTATTCGAGCGTTGAAACAATTGACATTTAATACAATTATTTTGTACATATTAAAAAGTCTATGAACGATCCTATAACTATGTGTCAAGAATATAGCGAATTTAGTTGGCTAATCCGTTTACCAATGCGATGTCTATCGAACTACATAATATGCCACTATTAGTGGAATACATTGTTTAGTGTTTACAGGGTGGGCCAAATGCAAGTTTCTTTTTAAAAATGCAATAAAATGAACAAATTTAATTTTTTTTATGTGTTATGGCTTTATTAGTAAGAGCAAACATTCGCATTAATTATGGAACACAACGTCGTTCAAGTGGCTCCCTTGGCTGTCTTCGCATTAGCGCATTCTGTCACTCCCATTTTGCAAGATCTTGTTGTTGGTTTTGGGCTGTATCTCACGGATTGCTTGGATGATATTGGCCTTAAGTGCTTGAATTGTTTCCGGATTGTTAACATAACATTGGTCCTTCACGGTTCCCCACAAAAAAAAGACCAAAGGGGCCAAATCGCAGCTCTGATTGACATCGAAAACACGGCTGATAAAACGATTTGGGAATTTGGTACGCAAAAGATCGATTGTGGCATGAGCTGTGTGGTATGGCGCGCCATCCTGCATTATCCAGAGATCGTCCAAATCCATGTCTTCAATTTCAGTAAAAAAAAAATGTCGGTTAACATGGCTTTGTAACGCCTACCGTTGACCGAAACGTTGCTCCCAGCCTCAATTTCGAAGAAAAATGGTCCAATGATGCCACCACTCCACAATCCGCACCAAACTGTCACTCTCTGTGGATGCATTGGCTTCTCGACTATAACGGTAGGGTTTTCCGAACCCCAGATGCGGCAATTTCGTTTGTTAACGCAGCCGCCGAGATGAAAATGCGCCTCGTCAGAAAGGATGATTTTTCGCCCAAAATCGTTGTCCAATTCAAGCTGCTCTAAAGCCAAACTGCGAAGCGATAACGAAGTGGATGGTGGTGTCTATTGCTGAGTCAATTGTACCTTGTAAGCGAATAATCCGAGATCTTTGTGCAGAATTCTCATCAGGCTAGTGCGTGAAATGTTGAGCTGTTGACATCGATGGCGAGTTGATGTTCGTGAATTGAGTCTCACACTCTCGGCTACCAGTCTCACGAACTTTTTGCACCATTTCGGCCAAAATTTGGATTTCGAGCGGGGAATATCTATCTGTGTCAAAATAACCTATGATTTAAAAAGAAACCACTAGATGGCCCACCCTTTATAAGTTCAACAAAAAAAAAAAGGAATTATTAAATCTCTGAAATTGTAATATAGTCAGTCGTTTTCATAAGGCCAAAAAATATAGTCAACTTAAGAAGACTAGAATTTTGAATGAACCCTTCTTGCCTTCCCAAGGACAATGTAATACAGAAGTATACATTTTTATTCAATTATTTATTTATTGTTTTTCAAACAACAATAACAATTTAGAAAAAATAATATACAGTGAAATACTCACAAAGTATCTGCTCTATGTTGAAATATAATAAAAATACATTCTTTAGTTAAAAGAAACTAGTATCCAATGCATGATATTATAGTCATAGTGTTTTATTAAAAAGTTAAACAAATTTTGATTGGAGGGTGCTAAAATAGTGATACTAGTAATAAATAGTAAAAAGCAAAAAGAAAGAAAAACAAACAAGAGAAAAGATTTAAGTAGGTATATTTAGTATACATATTTATTTATTTAGTATATTTATCTCAACGATCAAATACCTATCCTGCCAAAGGGGCTACAGAACGATGAGATACGGGAGGAATTTGCACGGCAGGTATCTGCAAGGTTTGAACAAATTCCAAATTTTCCATTGAATGTAGAGGAAGAATGGCAGTTGTTTTCAACAGCAGTCATTGCCTCTGCAGGACATGTTTGCGGAGTGAAGCCGCTCAGTGTGGAGCTGGCAAATCTGCCGGAGTGGATGAAATCCGGCCAGAAATGCTCAAGGCCTTAGGTGAAGAGCGAGTCAAATGGCTCTCTCGTGTCATTAAAGTGGCCTGGGAATGCGGCGAAACTCCCAGCGATTGGCAGAATGGGATGATTGTGCCCCTTTTCAAGAAAGGATAAAAGGGATTGCTCCAATTACAGGGGTATATCACTTTTAAGTCTCCCCGGAAAAGTCTTTGCCAAGGTGATGGAAATGCGTTGCAGAGCTGTGGACGAGGCACGATTAGGAGATGAACAGTGCGGCTTTCGTTCCGGCAGAAGCACAACCGACCAGTTATTCACTCTCAGAATGGTACCTGGAAGGATTGGGAGTATGCTATGGAATTGACATTTGAGAAATCATCGTTGGTCATCGATGAATGCGTTGATACTTTTTTTAATTCGTATTGGTCATTTTGCACAATTACATATTATCATAAACTCTTAAATGAACAGCCAAAGACAAACAAATCGATAGAATTCCGATTATAAAAACGTCAACACATAAAAGTGTACAAAGACAATGAGAAAGGTTTTAAAGGTAACATTTCCGGAATAATAACGACAATAATGATCAAAATTAGATTTAAAGCCTTATCAAAAACTTCCATTACAGCAGGTTGAGTAAAAATAACATGAAAAACGTCTTCAATACATAACAGCGGGAGGTACAAAAATTGAGATTTATGAATGCTAACACCCTAGTAAAATAGTTACAATTTAAGGAAAGAAAAATATCGTGATCGTTCATCAATCGCTCAACCAGCAAACAATTACTATATCTGTTGTCTTAATTTGAAATATTCTAATTTGACGTCAAATTCCAATAACATATCATAAGGTGTGGCAAGATTTGAAAACTTCTCTAAGCAATCTATAATTTTTCCTTCCCTTGCCAATCCTTTATATACCAATCAGCGTCAAACTGAACAATTTCGTCAACGTAGGTACTCGTAATCAATTATAACTTCTGTAATAGAAATTTATCATAATATAGCTATCACTGATATGACGCATATTTGACAACAAAGGAATTACTTTTGGCTATTACAGCTGATAAGATACCCACCGTTTACTCTAATTTCTAACAAAGATACTATATACACACAGATAATAAATCAAATCGTCCCAAATCCTCAAACAGTTTGTGTATATAGTAGGGAGAATGGACGGCGGTATACCCTTTTGAACTCGAAACATATTCAATGAGCTTAATTGTTCCGCAGCGGTGTTGAGTTCGAGTTCACGTCGAAACGATGAGTCGTCGTCTAAAGGTCTGTCAGCAATTAGTTATGAACGCCAAGTGGTCGTCGGTATGCAAGGGATGGGTTTGTTGATTTTATTTTTCTATTACAACATCGTATACCAGTACGTATTTGCACTCGCTCTTATCTATACGCTGTAAAAATGCATACAATTTGCATTCTTTCATGCACACTTGAAATATGGAAAGCCCTTGATTCCAACGGACAGCAGTCCGCATAGGTCTTAAAAAACAAAAAAAAAAAAAAAAACTGAATAAAAAGCAATCTTTCATACAATCCCCTGCATAGCTCTTAATATTTTGTACGGAATTTCTCACAAAATTCCCAAGTTGCCAGGCATTCGAAAATGATAAAGACAGACACATGTACGTATCAAGACAGGTATCAAAACGAAAAGAAAAAAAAATAAAATAAAAACGGCAAATCGAAATAGAACTTGAAATATTTTCGATTGCGAGTGAGTCTGATATGACAGCTAAACAAGCTGACAGTACTCAAAGGAACAAAAACATCATCGTCATCGAGTGGGCTACAACCATGTTCCCCCAGTGTAGGTATCTATTGGTACTATTGGTACTCTCCTGCATCTGAGCCACTCAATATAGGGAATTTATAGCTTCCGCTAAAAGTAGGTGGTATAGTGATTGAACGGGGGTAGTATTCAGTGAACTAAATTTGATCATTTCAGTCTCATGTAAGTTGATTGACAGAATATTGAGTTTTATATTTCCCCAAGAGATGTAGCATAGCGGGTCGTTCTCAAATGAAATGCTCATTTTTCATTTTTATTACTTTAAGCAGAGCGGTTCTGTATATAATAAAATAAAAATAGTACTTTGGATGATGTCATTCATTCGCGCACAACACAACGTTGAAGTTATTGTGTATCGTCAGCTAAGGCGCGCAATGCATCAGTGTGAATTTAATTTGCAGCAATATCGTATATCTGCTAAAAATGAGGGGGATAGGCGAGCTATAAGTGGTGTTCATAATTAATTTTGTTTACATATAAGCATGGATAACAAAGTGAAATATTAGAGATTAACATCAGATTAAAAAAGAAATCGTTTCCTTTGATGTACATAATAGATGTATCCAAATTTGTATATTGTATGTCAGATAAATGGTTTGGGGTTGACGTTCTTTTGGTGGAAGATATTTAAAAGTTTTAATTTTAAATGCACATGAAAGTCTTCAACCTTAACGTTTTTCAATTGTCATGGGACCCGATAATTATTGCAATTAGAAGCAGACAGCTCTGGCAAGGTAAGGTCGGACATTGAATGGAATAGAGTGGATGCGTTTTGTTATGCAATGAATCTTAAAACACTTGACGCATTTTATTGAAACGTCGACTTATTAATCGAGCGTGTCATGGGGCTCCCGTTACTATAGAAAATAATCAGAAAGCCGAGCGGCAAATCGATGAAGATATTTCATTAATCAGTATCGCACCGTACGCGTGTCACAAAGAGAAGAATTCCAACTTAATTATGTGCTACTTCAGACAGCTTAATGATTCAGGGTATAAGTACAAAGTAAAAATATTCAACTTTAAGTACATTTTTCATTTTCAATTTCAGGTTTAAATGTTGCTAAAAAAAAGAAACACTAAACTGTCATTTGTACCATGTTTTTATGGTAATTTTATTGTGATCTACTTTCTACTCCCTCACAAATGGCCAGAATTTCGTTTCCATTCCTCCCCTGATCTGATTTTAAACCTTTTTACAATATTTTTAACAATCCGCCTGCAAAAAGGCTTTACAATGTCAATGCGTCAACATAAAAGTAACACTTTCAAATCTGAGTGACCACCCGGCATCTGGAAAGACCACATTCTTTCAGAACTACAGAGGATAAATAACCCACTTTATGAGTTTGAATCTAGGTTCAACCTACACTCACAGTAATCCACGACAGACAAAAGAACCATAGAAACGCGTTGAACTCATTTTGAGTTTACTATATCTTTGCGCTTGTAATAGACATTCCCCATTTATGAGGTTCAGCTTACAACTATCTTCTTGCAGCATTTGTAGTTAGTGTCGAAATTTTTGAAAAGAGCAACCGCACTGATAATTAATTTCACAGGTAGCCGTTTTCGAGAATACAGAATAGCGAATGCCATTTTGAAATTCCAAGCCACTTAAGTATATTCACAAATCAATAGATCAAGTGTCAGGGTAGGAAAAAGATTTATTTTTTTATGTAAGCCCGAGCACAACAAATTGCTGGTTGTTGCTAATTCACTTCTATTGTTGAGGCAAATACCACCACCTCGGGCAAAGGCTTCGCGATTCGCTTCTTTCGCATTTCCTGATCTCCTTGGGAGCGCACAGCATCAGTGCATTTCATAGCATAGGCGCCGTACTTTTGTTTTTGTTCATGTCATGAGTTATGAAGTGTGGCGATCGCACGACTTAAACCACAGATTCGATTTGGATCTAGTTAACTGTATACATTTATAGATACTTGTTGGAGGAAAGGGTACAAAAAATGATGAATTGGATATTTTTATTGTGGCGTGCGCGATACCTGATTACTGGAATAGAAGTACACGCTACCCACGCTTCATCATAGCCGCGGCGGCGGCGGCGCGGCGGCCTGCCATTCGTTACGAGGTTAATTTTTTTGATCAAGGCATCAAAATCGCGATCAGCGCACTTGGGTATGGACTGTACGACGACAACTTTTTTTTCTTCGTCTCCAAGTGAAGGATACCACGTGCTATCTGTATAGATATTAGGTTTAATTTATTCACAAGCATAGCCATAGTATAATCGATTACCGACTGGAATGGAGCTTGACTTGTTAATCAATTTATGGTAACTTTATCTGCGCTTGAGATCTTGCATGGGTGGGAGAATATGGTCAAGATGGATATCATGAGATTGATATTGGGAAATTGATTTGAGGTGCTCAATGATATGGTTGAGTGAATAATTTGGCATTAAATATTTGCCTATCTGATTGGACGTCATGATGATTGTAGGCTTTGGTGTAAAGCATTCGAATGGTTTTTGGTTTATCTATTGCATGGGCAGCTGTGTTGGAGTACGTGCTAAATGTCTGGCGGTTACGATATAATCAAATCGAGAATATATAGTGCAAGCACGTACCTAGTTCTAAAAATGCGCGACATACAGATGACCTCGAAATGCGCAAACAAACAGATCTTTGACGCCATGGGATTTAGAGCTCTTGTTATAAGTGGTTCAGTCAGCTCAACATGTAGGTATATTCTGGTCATGATTCGTTTCTTTAGGCAATTAACTCTAATTTAGTGGCTTGATTGGTTCAAATGAATTTGACTAAGAATGCACTTTTTATACCCGGTACCACACTGTGCGGTGAGGGTATATTCACTTTGACATTCCATTTGTAACGCACATAAGGAGGCGTTGTAGGTATGACAAACTATATCTAGCGATGTCCGTCTGTTTGTCCGCACGATTACGTCCGTAATTTAAGAGCTATCGACTTGAAATTTGGTACATAAGCTTTTATCTACCTAACTGAGGCTAAGTTCGAAGATGAGCAAGATCGGATGAAAACTACTACTACCTCCCATACAAAAATATCGGATTTATATAGCTTTTTGATGTTAAAAATTAAATTTAAATAGCTACAGTAACGATAACAAGTTTAAACTTTGCACGTATTGTTTTAATAATATTTAAAAAATTTTGACAAAAATGAGCTTGGTCGAATAAATACTACCCATACCTCCCATACAAACAAGAACACCTTGCTGGAGCCTAAAATACGAACCAATAAATAATGCACAAGTAGGGTATTTTAAAATAATTACATATTTAAAGAATTGTATTTGTTGCGTTGCGATGACTATACGTTGTACATAACCCTTTCCGTTTATAATGGGTAGAAAATCCTCAAAATTTTTAGATCTTGATAATTTTTTAGTAAGTTCGACAAATTGGGGAGAAGCTCATAACAGACGGTTACAGCTTCATATAATTTATCTAACGCAACATTTTTCGAGTGATGTTCGGTCCCGTTGATGGGCTTTAAGAAAGAAGATTTAACAGCTAATTCTACAAACTGTACCGCGACAACGACCTCGCCTAACATGGTTGGGATAAATGTAGCACGTTTGGGAAAGTTTGACCGAAAAATATGGAACTAACCTCTATGTTCGTTATACAATTATTATTCTAATAGATGCCCATTTAAAAAAAAGACAGAAATGAATTATTGTACTGCGCAAGTTTACAAACTTCGACCCAATTGTGGCATTGCCAATTATTTCTCTTGTATCTACACTCCAACTGTACGTACGGCAAATACAGCTTCAAACCCACAATCGGATCGTTCACATACGCATAATAACACAAAAAAAAAAAAAAAAAATACACAACATCCATATATGTAGTATAAACTTGGTCTATCATTAGTCAACTCTAGCAAAGAGCATTTGCGTACGACCATACAAATATATATAAAAAAAGAATACAACTTCGCACAATGGAACGGTAGCTTACGGTTCCGAAACACTGCCTCCATTAAATGCCGTCTAACTCCAACAGATTCGCGATTGAAGCACACACTCACACAGTAAAATAACGAACAAATTAGTTTGCATTTCGGTACCTATTAATGAACGGTAGAAAAAAAAAACGAAAAAGGAAAATGGCCAACAAAGAAGAAAAGCCAAAGCAAAGAAAAAGGCTTAAATACCCTATGCCAGAATACAACAAAGTTTCCTACACTATACCTGACCATGTTTGGTTAGACATCAAGCTGATATAGAACTCATTTTCCCCGTTATTCTAATTACTATACGCAAAGCGATTTCCCGCGCATAGTACCACATGTGAGGGGATAACATTAAATCCACATTAGCATTTAATTAAGACCCCCAACTCACACCACAAGAAGAAACACAGTAAAGATCTAGATAGTTCATATCGTTCCTTTCCGCCGTCGCCGTCGCGCCACCATCTTCGTCGTTCGTTGTTCTTGAAGAGATATTTCATTCAAAGATACATTGTATTTAGATTTGCCTTTTCATTTTCGGAAAATATATAATTTGTTTGTGTCTTTCAATCGTTTTTCAGAAATCAGGTTTGGGGATTCCCTCCCTTGCTGTCCGGCTTGAGCTCTGTCATGATGTCGTACAGCTGCGCACGTGATTTGAATGCATTAACATTTTTCTGTTATGTTCAGGTGCCACTTGCCTGAACCCGGAATAGTAGTTTTGACACTTCTTCAAAAAAAAAAAAAAAAAACAAGACAACTTTTATTGTAAGTTAAAAATAAATTTTCAAATATATCTACTATGTAGATTGTAGGTACGATCAGGAGTATAAAAAGGTTAAGAATCTCTTCCTCACTTATGGCAGTGACATGCCAAATACCTCATGTGTGTGTAGACTTTCAAATGACATTTGGAAAACAAAAAAAGATTTTTTTTTTAAAGTGGTTATGTCTCCTCAAAGGATTCAAAGCACGTAGTTCAGGAAAGTGGCACATACAAGCGAATTATCCCCTGCAGACTAGGAAGGGCAAAAGGATAATTTATTTTTATATGTATCTCCTGCACACTTTAACAAAGAACAAAATAATAAAATGCATGTCCTTTGAGGTAATTTGTGGGAAGGCAAATAACGAGTGATAACCATCAATTTTATGGTCTGTTTGACAATTGTCTTTTGCACTCTTTGGTATTCAATTTGAAGTTTTTTTTAGCGTCAGTATTATAAGCAAGACTCTGACGAACTGCGAGATGCGATTAAGCTTGGAGCTGAAACATTTGATTTCCGGTTTCTGCTGGTCCGGTACACATAATATTAAGAGAAAGGCAATTTGTCAAATTGATCGGGCATATTTTTTTTTTATTTTAAATTTATGCAAATACCAAGATCAATGTGTAATTCAACGGAACAGATGGGAGTAGATTGGTTTGAACTACATACTGTGTTTGCCGCGCCTCTCATAGCAACTAGTTTCCAATTATCAAAAGCCAAGGTAAAGTATTGGACATGATGACTAATGAGGATGCAGATTGTGTTTAGGAAAGATATTTAATTGGGGATTGACCCAAACTCTGTGAAATGCTTATTTTATTTTGTGAGCTGGTTTATGCAAATAAGGACCCATTGGCGGCCAATATTACCAATATGGCCAGCAGTTGCCGAAAATAGGACGTTCAGAACATGATTTCTCAGTAACAGTCGATAATATGCCCAAAATAATTTTCAAATGTTAAGGCCATATAGGGTAATGATTTTTGATTAATCATTTTTTGTATTGCTTTTAACTCGAAGTTGTATCGGACTCAAAAAAAAAAAAAAAAAAAGAAACAACCTTCAATTCTTCATCACTGAAAATAAAATATAATAAATGTATAGATGATGTGATTTAGAAAATCGACATGAGGGTGTTTTCTCCAGGGACCCGCGTAGGATCGATGATATTCAAGCATTCTTCAACATCCAGGGACATGAACACAATATTGGCGAAGCTGGTCAAGAACTCCGAAATGTGTTTTCTGTAAGCAGTTACGGATATAATGCAGACTCTGCACTCTGCAGTGACCAAGCCGAGTAATGTGCGAATTTGAGAGAGTATCCAGAAACCACAGTAAACTCCCAGGCAAAAACTTCTTTAAGCATTTAGAGGAAATAGTTTATACATGGACTACAGTCGGCAGCCGTAGTTGCCATATTCATAGTTTTAACTGTAAATTACAGTTTTTTTTAGACAAGCTTACAGTTTTAAAAATTACATCCTACTACAAATTAGTTTTTTTTTTTAATTTAAGATCTGAAAGAATAAATTAAAATGTTTTCGTTTTTTTTTTAATTGAATTGAATTTCTTTAAAATAAAATGAAAATGTGATTTAAATCGTAGTACTGTCCTATTTAAGATTGTTATCTTATATAAAATGATTGTTTTGTGTTATTTTTGTTTAATAAAATTTAAAAAAAAACCGTAATTTCACAAAAATCTTTTTGTTTTTGAAGGTTACAATTTTTTGGTTGAAAATACTTTTTTTTTTGGGAATTTTGAGAAAATGTGTTTAGGCTCTTTCTTTGTAACTTAGAACATTTCCTAACAATTTTCAAAGCACGTTTGCGACATAACCGAATATAAGGCCAACACAAATTTTGCCACTGATCAACATACAATATGCTTACAATTAATTTAGCCAGACTAAAATGTTCAAAAGTAACAACATCACAATTTTATCTAGCCACTAATTAATTTTTACAACAAATCACGATAAATAAAAATGTTTACATAAATAAAACATACAACCATAATGTAGCCTGCTATCTTTTAATTAAAATTCATTCGACCAACAGCCAAGTAGGTCTATATTCCAAGACACAAAAAACAAAACATCACGCCTCACTCCATCAATGCCACTTGAAAGCAATTAAAAATAAAGATAATCTAGCGACAATAAATCCGAAACCGTGATGAGCAATATGCTGCGGTATTTAATGTATATCCCGATTGTTTCGTTTTACCGATCTTGTTGTCAAGAAGACCAAATGAAGCATTCCGTTTTTGACCAGGGTCTGACAGCTGACAATTTGTATTACTCATCTTTCTGAATCACTTATGCACTAGCCTGCATAATAAGTTCAACTTAAACTCTTAAATTTATGTCTACACTCATATAGGACGGCACTCGAACGAGTCATTCCTCATACAAACAATAGGCAATAACTGATTTATGTTCCATGAATACTAAAAAGAACACTATTATAAGACCAAGACAATACGTGCCAGCAAAATTATGAAGGCATACTGGAAATGAAGACCCTAAACGGTTCTTGACCGTTCGAAAGTTGTTTACTCCAACATCTATAGTGTGTTTGTTCTTCACGTGGTGGTAGTGCATTCCACTTCTAATGGATAGTTGATTAAAAATTCAAAAACACAAATAGTCCATAGTCAAATCAGCGATCAACCTCGGAATGAGAGATAATAAGCTGAATTTTGGTATATCTACACCTTAATTTTGGCGTTTTAAAAGTTGTCTCAAAAGTCTCATAAAATATCGTGTCTGCGTCGTAAGTTATTCAAGGTCAAAGGTCAACAAAATCTGTTTTTCGCGATTATCTCGGTTTCTATTGCTCCAATGATGTTAACATCTATTAGGTACAATCCTATTGATTTTAATCAAAAGTTCAAAAAATACATACCAAATTACCTTATATCTATGGCTTTTATGATTCGATTTTGATGAAACTTTTTTTATTAGTTAACTGCACACTTTGTGAATATAAAATAATTAATGTTAGGAAAATTCGACATTCCGATCTTGAAATGTTGGTACTATTTCATATGGTATTTTTGGAACTTTGGGGCACTTCAAAACTTTGCAGATTTGAGGTGCATTAAAATCAATTGGATTAAACAAAAAAAGTATTTTTTTTTTTCGAATGGACAGTAAAGTAAAATCTACCACGTTGCGCGCTCACCGCCCTCTATCTCAAAAACGGTTAAGCGCATGAAAAATTTTTATAAACAAAAATTGTAATAGCTCATTGGAGCAATAGAAACCGAGATAATCGCGAAAAACAGATTTTGTTGACCTTTGACCTTTAATAACTTACGATGCAGAACGAGATTTTATGAGACTTTTGAGACAACTTTTAGAAAGCCAAAATTAAGGTGTACTGTACATATACTAAAATTCAGCTTATTATCTCTCATTCCGAGGCTGGCCCCTTCTTTATGCTAAAATTACTGGACTAAAAATGAATCCGAACGAGAGAATGAGAAAATAAGGAAAAGGAGATAAACAAAAGGAAAATAATAATTCCATAGTTCTATTCTAAAGCGCGGAGGCATAATGTCTGACAGGTTTGCTATTTGCTGACGTATACTCGTATGTATGTATATTGTACATATATAGGGGTAGGGGGCTGGGGCACAATATCTACGGCGTTCCCTTGATATTGAAACAAAGAGAGCAAAAAAAATTATTCAAAAGCCTTTTCAATGTGTTTATCATAGGTCTATTGACGATTATTGCCAAGGAAAGTGGTGCATTGACACTTTAAGGAAATTACAACGACTTATGTATACTTAACTGGCAAAATGGGTATAATACGATACCAGCGGCTGAAGAAATTATTCTCACAGTCAAGGGCATTTCACATTGGGTGACAGATATATCACCAGCTATGTAACCGTAGTAACGCGGAGTAACCGTTCCACAGATCGAAAGACTTTAATGGCTGTTTAACTCCCGCAAAACAATTACTTAGCAAATTGGGGAGGCGGTATAAATAACTATATGTGTACATACTTAGTTGTTGTTTGCTGTACGTGACATGTTAAACATATAGCGCGGGTTGATTTTTCACACCTCCTACGAAGGCTAATAAATTGATTTACCCAAGCTTTTTGATTATAGCGTAGACAATGTCCGTAGACAAAATTAAAGTTATATTCATTACGCAAATATAAATATATGAAGGGGAATTTTATAACATGGAAGCCGACTACAAACATGCGAACAAATGATTTTTAATTTTCAGTATTCGAAATGCATAACATTTAACTAATTGAGCAGTTACATGTACTAATAAACATTTAAGAGTTGCATGGAATTTTACTTTTAATGCTGATGCCTATAATTTTACGCTTTAAGCTTTAGTCTCGAAAAGGTCTCTTGAATCAAAAAATATTTTCGCACAGATCAAGCCGTTCCAAAAATAAAAATTCACACAAATGAATGTTTTTTGTATCAAGTCGTACCTACAGTACCGCAAGATAAAAACTAGACTTGTAGTTAAATTGCGAGCGACAGTCGCCAATTTCGCAGTAGACGGTCATATAATTGAGAACGAAGCTTTCCAATTTCCTCCCACTAGCATTAATATCATAGAAATACCTTATCAACGGTTAACACTCACTGAGGTTCGAAAATTGTCTGATTCATTGGTGAATGGTGACTCATAGCCATAGTAATCTATACCTACTATCTGAACCGAAAGATAGGCTCGAAACAGGTAAGAAATCATTTGAAGAAGCTCATGAGCGGAATGCACTCTTCAGATTCGCCAACAAGCAGGAATGATACAGTCCGCATTATAATGTTTGAGTTCATGTTTTTTTTTAAGTGAATTTTCTGTGCAATCTTTTACTCAGAGGCAAAATTTTTCAAAAGTCCGTTCAACTACTTGCATAAATGCAAATGATATTGACATTATTGGGAGAACTCAGCGAGCTGTCAATGGCGCGTTTGCAAACATTGAAACAGGCGGCGAAGATGGGTCTGGCTGTTAATGAGGACAAAACGAAGTACATATATGCTGTCACCGAGAAAGAACTCTCAACATATCGGTGACTCGGACAAAATGTCACAGTAGACAGATATAACTTCGAAGTATATATCTAGACTTTGTCTACCTATAGGCTCTACAATTACCTTGCCGTAAAAATTAAAAGAAGAATCAATCTTGCCAATCGCCGTTTGTTAAGAAGTAAAACACCCTCTCCCATCCCAGAACCAAGGTAATGTATACAATACGAGACTTTAACCACCCCGGTCCTGCTGTATGGTGCAGACTGCAGAAGCATAGACCTTATCGAAAGCTGATGAAAACCTCTTGTCACGCTTTGAGAGAAAGATTCTTCGAGCGACTTTCGTTGCAGTTTGTATCGATGGAGTGACGAGGATGAGATTCAACGACGAACATTACGGGCTCATTAGCGACGTAGTTGACCTAGTCAAAAAGTGATACAGTGATTGAGATGACTGGGTCACGTGGAGCGTATGGACAACAACTCGCACCAACCCGATGAGTCTTTGAGTCCGAAGGACAACGAAGCAGAGGAAGACCCCGCCTTAGGTGGCGCGCACAATTGGAGAGCGAACTCAACCAACTTGGTGTGCGTAATGAAGGCAGCTACCTAGGGACCGAGCTGACTGTTGGTTGAGGCCGTGGTCCACCCCGGACTGTGAGCGCCATCTAAAGTAAGTAAGTCTACCTGTCTCTATAGACAAGCCATTTATGAAAATTATTCTGTAGTCATTTTATTTTTTAACGTGCTAGTACAGAAACAGTAATATTTACAATTTTCTGCGTAAAATTTACAATTTTAATTGTAACTATAGTCATTACAATTTAATAGTAAATTTCGCTTATTTTTTACTATTTTCAATTGTAAAATGGAATTTGAATTTTGTTTTACTATCTGTTGTGGGAGGCCACATTTCCTGAAGTTTTATGACTCGGCGGTAAATTTCTTTGTATCGCCTGGCCGATGGATAGGTCCCTCAACGCCAACTTGGTTGTATCCATTTTTTGAAGAATTTCAATACTTTTAACTGTATCCCGACTTCTTTTTTCTGGAAAGCTTCGATTCCGATGTCACAATGCAGGAAATACCTCGCGGTTCCCCAGCACGATAAAAAAACATAAAAACACAAATCAAAATTTGCTATTTAAATTGTAAATAGATGGTTTTACAATTCGTATAGTAAAGTCTTTACAATTTTTGGCAGGATTTTACTTTGATGAAACTTTTTTATGAGTTAACTGCACATTTAGGGAATACAAAAAAAATAATTTTACAAAAATGGGACACTCCATTCCTGAAATGTTGGAATACATACTCACATACTCACAAAGTTTCATAGTTTAATACGTTCGCGCACGTAACGTGTATACACGTCTTCGTCGCCTCTCTCGGTGGTGGATGACGTTCATACACGTCATTTAAAAATCTCCTTTTTTCAGCAAGACGTGTATACTGTATACACGTCTTAAATCACATTGGGGCATATTCATAGATCTTTGATAAGCTATTATTATGTAATAACTAAACCGGGGTTTATGTAATTCATAGACAATTTAAACCCATTTCTAAACGATAAACTGGAGTCTAATTTTAATCACGACAAAACGTATGTTTAAGTTGTTTTTAACTCTATTAAACGTCAAAACCAAGTGAACGAAAAAGATTTAAGAATTTTGCAATGCTTTTGCTTTTCTCACTGATGGATAATAATTAAATATTGTGATGTCTGTTTTGTTTTTTTTTTTTTTTTTGAAATTATTTTAATGACATTTATTTGATCGTCTACAACTTTTTTTTAGATACCTTCGGTCCAACTCATGCAGCGGCAGGATTTTGTTCCTGCTTCTGACCAATTCCGTTCTCTCGCTCTTTGAACACTTTTTTGCCGCTCATCTTTTTTGTTTACAAAACAGCAGAACAACAACAAAATAAAAATTTCAAGTCAAATTCATCGACATTTTGTTGTCAGAAAGTGTATATTGTAATAGATTTGTAGTAGATTACACGTTAGACTCGGATCTAATTAAACAGAGCTGGAAAGTTCTTTATGAATAGCAGTCGTGTTTTACCTGTGGGTTAACTTTAGAATCGGGTTTAGTTAGACTCCGGTTTATAGTATGACTATGAATATGCCCCATTGAGTTTAAAGGAAACCTAATTTTATACGCACCTGCAGCAGTAATCATATCTGTTCTACTGCTGATTTTAGCGATATTATACCTGTTTGGGTTTGACGGGACAGGAACGATTATTTTTGAAAAATTTAATGACATAACGTGTAGACACGTCATAGCCATCATGCAAAACGCATTAGTTCAATTTTGTATGTCGTTGTGAGTGGACGCTTTCCAAAAATAGAGATTTTGAGTTTATTTATGTTTATTTATTATAAACATTTTACCTAATCCGTTGAGGAAATAAATAAAGTTCTAGTCTATATGCGTTTGTTTGTGTTTCTCTGTCGTTTACATAATTAAAATATTATTATGTATATTTAATAATAATAATTGTAATTATAATCATAATAATAATAATTATAAATATGTAATTATAGTTTTTATAATTATAAATATTATATTTATTATTTTTTTCGGCACTGGACGAGTTATCACGTTTGACGTGGATAGACGTCATGTGCCTGTGGGTAGTTTTTGTGCATCACTACGCGCAGGACGTTTATACACGTCCCAAAAAACAAATGGTAAAAACCATAAATATTTAACAATATTACTTCAAATGGTTTTTGAAATATTCAAAATGCACCAACGCAAGTCATCAAATATAAATACCGTGCGCGAACATGTTTGATTAATTAGCGGGCAGTCAAGCCAGGTTTTAATTAGTCAGTCAAGTCAGTCCATCAGCCACTACAACCTTTATAAACCGTTTGAAAAAGGTTTTGACGACAATGCTCTAAATATTATTTTAACTACTATGCGAAATCTATGCTTGTGCGACTGCGTTTCTTTGATACAAATTATTTATCAAAATTATTATTTTAACTACTACGTATGCGAAATCTATGCTTGTGCGACTGCGTTTCTTTGATACAAATTAAAAGAACTCTAGTTCGTGAGGAGGTACACGACAATATAAGATTTTCTATACAATCTTCCAGTCATAATTCTCATACGCATATTTATTGTAAGCAAATTAGACACGTGTACTCCGATTTCAGCACTAGCAGATCCAATGAAACACTTGAATAATTTAGATTTTATATTTCTACTTTCCTACTTTGAGTGTGGGTGAATATGCTCAGAGCTATAAGCAGTCTTCTATAATAGCAGTCTATAGACTCAATCCCGACTTCTGTTTGGTTGTCAAGGAGACAAATTAATGACGTTGTGAACAGATCAGCATAAATTACTTTATCCCACATGTTCTTGTTGGCCACGATTGTGTTAAGTGTATCTAAATGTGCTTACAAAGCTATTAAATCTTCTTTTTTTTAACCGAGTTTGAAAATGTGAATTCATTTGATATTTAAGGGACAGCCGGTGACGATGACGACCTTCTTAGATGCCCTTAACACAAGTAGTCAGTCGATGACCCTCTAAAAATAGGTATAAATATAAAGCAGATGTCACTACTATGGATAGTACTACTCAATTTGAAAGCCTATAGCTCCCAGACTTCAGTCAACCCACTAATCTATGACAAATATCGATAACATTATAATAAAAATTCATAAAACAATATTAAATTCGGAATTGATTTTAATTTTTAAAGAGCCTCGTCTAACCGGTCCCTATTTCACACACACTCTAGGCCCCGTAAATCACATTAACAATCCTCTGCGAGAAAAATCACGATTCGAAGAAATAAATTAGTGTCCCCCAAGCAATTAACATACGTCCGTCGACATTAATTGATTTCATTTCGATTTGTCGCTTTCTTCATTCCGTCGAATGTCATTAATTTACACACATGCAAATGTATCTTTGCACACAGCTTCCCACATTAAATCTGTCTCGTGCACCCAAAAAAGTCGACTATTAGCGCCAATCGAACTAACCCGTTCATCCGAGAAGCAGCCGATATGGTGCTCTGAATATGGGCATTAGGCCGTAATTAAAAAAAACGAAAACTTGAATTTAATAAGAGCTTATTCAGTTAGGCGAAATTTCTGTGTCAATTATACTACTGCTACTGATGTCATCGTCTCGCCCGCCCGCAAAAAAAAAATGCGCAGCTGATTATGATATTTTTATGCAAATTGCAACGTTTTTCTTTTTGTCGCTCAAGTAAATTTGAACGGTATAGCAGTAGAAACGCAATGCGATATATGAGTTCCATTCATCCGGCTATAATACTGTTATAAAATCTAATGGAAGGACTTGGCGTGGCTTAAGATATGTGCCAAGTGGCAGAAAGAAAACTACCAATAAATAGCAAATCGCGTTAAATATGATCGTTAGATGGTTGTTACTGTATAGTTATTTGAAGCAAAAGCAAACATGGGCGGATGAATTGGCGGCTGGGGGGAATTACATGAAATTATGGGCGAATTGTTTAAGCAATCGTATACAATGGGTTTTATTTCTACTATAAGAACTGGCAGTATATGTTGTAATGTCTGTCAGTTAATGTGTTGTGAAATTATATTTGCAATCGTATGCTGGAACAAAGCTGGGTGTTATAGGCTTTACACAGAATTTTGCTGACATACTTAGAAGGATGATTAAACTTTTGAATTTCAATAGAAAACGATGATTCGACGAATTATGACTGTTGTTGGCTGGATATCGATATCAACCAATTTTTGAAACAGCTAGAACAAAGTACGCTAAGAATAAATATTGGGGATCTAGATTAACAAAACAGAGAATTATATGAAGCATTTAAAGAAGATGGCGCCAAATATCACTCAACGGGAAAACCGTTGGAAATAAATCCAATTCTTTATATCCAAAAATATATATTCGAATAAAATAAGTGTAGGAGAAGGCCCAAATCTAATAATAATAAAAGAACATACCCCTAAACTAGTTGATATGCTGACTGGAACTACATACTTCAGACAGAAGTTGGAAGAAAGTATTCAACTGTCATCAGCTATTCAAACAGAAGATCAACTAGAAAAAGCAGTCCAAATATTAAGACTCAATACACAAAAAGCTGCGTGGGCTGCAACTCCTACAACAACAAAAAAGATAAAAAAAAACTCTTATCCTCTCGAAATATGTCAAATTATTGCAGAAAAGAGGAAAGCTAGAAAACGTTGGCAACAGACAAGGGCGCCACGCGACAAGACCACACTGAAAAACTTAAATAACAAGCTTAGGAAATCTATTAGAGAATTCAATAAAGAATACAAATTTACCTCACCAGCCTTAGAAATGATGCTAGTACTGACTACTCGCTTTGGAAGGCAACAAAGAGGATGAACAGTCCAATAGCTCATATTCCTCCAGTAAAAACCAGAGAAGGTAACTGGCCGAAAAGCAACCAAGAAAAGGCAAGCACTTTTGCAGAGTATCATGAACACGTATTTAAACCTTATGAAGATACAAGTTATCAAGGGATCGAAGTAAGGTGCGAAGAAGATAGACCTATTCGGTCGGTAACAGCTAAAAAAACTTGCCAAAGAAATTAAAGATGGCATAAATATAAAAAGGTCACCAGGGTTTGATTTGATTACAGGAGAAATTTTAAAACAATTTCCACGAAAATGTCTGAAAAAACTAGCGCAGATTATAAATGCTGCATTTAAGTTGAGATATGTTCCAAGCATGTGGAAAGTCGCAGAGGTAATAATGATACCAAAACCAGGGCAAAAGCATGGACAACTTTTTGTACTTACAGCTTTAATAAAATCCACGACACTTGTCAAATCAATTGCCATATTGACATGACATGGAGAAGGCTCATCTGTTGATGTAGGAGGTGTCGAAGATTTTCATACAGATGTTCTCTTCAATTTAATTAAAAACTATGCACCCAAAGACGATGAAAGCGGAAAAGGACATCAAATAAGTTAGGTGTAAATACCTAGCGAACCCCCTCCACACTTCGTAGTGCAAAATAGAAAAAAGCCTCTTTGCAGAATTTTTCCGATATTCACAGATTTTGAATACTTCTTTTTGTATAGACGCTGCAACGCCCCTTTATCTAATTTTGACTAAACTTCACAATAACCATCTCCGTCCAATATCAAAGCTTTGAGTTGAATCGGAGCAAAACTTTTCGAGTTTTTGAAGCGTACACAAACGAACATTGTTCGTGTTCTTCAGTTCTTAGTTTGAACATGCTAATAAAAAAAGGGGGGTTTCCTTATTGCGTCGACAACGCACCTCGGATAAATGCGTTGAAAATTGTACATTTTCCCCGACGCGACGCAACAATCCGGGGACTACTGTACTCCAAAACGAATAAATGTATCGCTATCGAGATACTGTAGTGTCGTGTGAGTGGGTTCGAACGGACGGACAGACATTGTAGTGAAAACAATGAAGTTCCGTTTTATCCTTTTGGGTACGGAACCTTAAAAAAGGTGCTTGTTTTTTTTTTATTGATAGAGAACGGAAAAAATCAAGACTAGTCTAAAATAACCTAACTTAGAGACTTAATATCAATATATCGTTTTAGCTATTTTCAATGATTTTTTAAATGCATTATAATATTAAATCTATAATTCACTTACCTATTGCACAATTAAACACATTACTTTCTGAAAAAAAAAAAAAAAATACAAGTTAAACAAAATACAGTTAAAGGATAAACATATTAACCTATTTAACCTTCATTTTGGTAGCAATATTAGTTTTCAAACATTAGAGCGAAAATTTGCTTATATTATAAATTTAAATTAAATCCCCAATTATATTAACACGCTATTTTGCTTGCCATTTTTACGAAAACACATTCATTATCATCGAGCCATACAATTTTGCATTAAAAATCCAACCGATTGAAAATTTATTACAGATTCCTTCCTTCATTATGTGAGAGAGCGCTTTAACAATAATTCAAAATACAAAATACAGAAATACCTTGGCTGCCACGAGGACACATGTTAAGAGAGAGTGTCAAAGATATCAAAAAAGACGATCCATTTGAGTGGGTTTTTATTTTTGTTTGGCTTTTCTTTTCTTTTTCAAAGAGATAAAAAAATTGGCCAGAAAATCGCGGCCAATGTGTTGACGACAGTATGTCTAATAGCGATTCAAGACCAAAAATTATTCAATTAGTTGGTTGTCGGGCCAAAATAAATTAATATATCAACCAATAGATCATATACCTAGGTGGCAATACAATTGTCGTCAGGACGTGATGAGAGAAATTATTGAAACGAAAAACTCGAATGTGAGGTAAAGCGTTCCAAGGACTGTAATAAGAAACATCTGTTGGATGGGCTGTTGGAAGCGAGGTCAACAAGATCAATTGCCAATGTGAATATGAGATATGTGACTTCCATTCCAATATACAAAACCGCTACGACATCATATATCATCCAATATTGTCGCCTGATGACATAAATCGTGAATAGAAAACTACAATACTATAGTGGAGGTGCACAATTTGTTTTTACAAAACTATTTGTTTAGCGAAGACTTCCAAGGAAAACATGAGGTGAAGGTGCCTACTGAAAGCAGCGCCCTGGGGCTGTGTAATTAGCAGCAGCTGTATTAGAACGAGATTATGAAGGTGTTTGTTTGTCTTGGCATCGAATTTACTTCAAAAAGTCATTAAACAATATGGAAAGCCAAGAAAAAGATCAATCGTCATTATAGGACTTGTCGAGAAGTTTAGACAATTACTTTATTTCAGGAAAAGAAAAGAAACACTTTTTTCGGAAAAAAACCAACAAATAGAGATAATGGAAGACGATGAAAACAACAGCAGAGTCTAGGAATCACTTTATAACGATGAACATTTTTAATGACGAAACATCTATAATTCTAAAAGATTTTATTGTAGGTTCTTTAAAAAGCAGATGGAAAGTCCTAAAAATTAAAAAAAAAAAAAAATGTATCACTCGCGCACCGAAGGTTCCGTACTTGACCAGATTTGGTGTCTTTGTCTTGAAAACGTTAGCGTGTCGGTTGTTCTTTTATTTGATAGACCTGCAAATATAAGCAGTTCTTTGAAGGAAAATATTTTTTTCACAAAATTATTAATTACTCCAAAACTATTCAATTTATATCTATCTGTGTTTGTCGTATAACTAGAGGTTATACCTGATGTTGTGTGCAAATTTCAGACTTCTACGTCAATTAGTTTTTGAGATATCTAGACCTAGGTACAAAATTGGCTTAGTGCGTTTGGACAAACGGATAGACATCGTAGCGAAAACAACAAATTCTGTTTTGTCCCTATGGGTACGGAATCTTAAAAAAATGTACAATGTAACCAACCAGTGTTTTAATATTGTGCAAATTTAGCGGCAGTACTTCTACTTTCTATACAGACACAAAAAACGCGTAAAGCGTCTGCCAAACAATTGAATTTTTCCGTTTTCATACGTAGGTATGTTTTCTGCTGAAATGACTATAAGCAGACAATTCTGCATAACGATATGAACTTATATCCATACAAAATTTTAGTTACATGCACAGTGAAACCAACCGTTTGGAAATTTGAATTCTTAACATTGCGAGAGAGGATGACAACCAAAGGCAAAGTATGCTATGAGCTGAGATACAATACTTGAAATACTCTTGCCTATGGATGCTGGTTGCCTTTGCCGAAACCCATAATTGTGTTTTCGCTCTTTCCTATCTGCGCACGTCATTTAGGATCTGGGACCGATTTGAAGTGCGAATTTGTTGGACATGCGTTTTCCGTCGATTTCAATCGCACGATTCATGAGTATCAGCCTTGCGATTGATGATGCCATGTGCGGTCGTTCAAACTGAAAGTTATGAGGCGCCTAGCCTTACTGAAATATAATCCTTGACGTTCCGTCGGGGTTTGACAGTCGGCAATACAAAATTCCATGTAGCATTACTATAGCATTCAATAGAAAATTTTAGCTTGTAGGCGAATAACCACCCTTCTTCACTGTACTGATTTACTTTCTCTAAATTTAATATTAAAAGGAACGAAATTATACACCCTTAATTTTTTTTTACCATAAAACTTGTAATAATATTTAACCTTCAATAGGTTTGACCTCAATGTCATAAGAAAAAGCTCTTGATTACGCAACCTTTTGGTAAACCCTTAATGACTGCTACAGCAATTATAATTGCTTGACATCTCCTCAAAAATAAAACTCTTTTTTGACTGGGTCGTGTTTCGCAGTCTTACAGCGATTAACTTAATTACCACGAAAAAAAAAACAAAAAGGTTTCTCTTAAGCTATTGGCATTTAATTAAAATACAAAAAAAAAAAAACTGAATGAAAAAGGACCTTTGAGCAACACAAGCACATTAATTAAATTATCGCAGTATCGGAGACAAATCTCTCAGATTACTTTACTTAAGCATTTTTCTAGATTTTGTTTAAAACTTTTCTTGCTGGAAACATTCTTGTGGCAGGTGTTATTTTTTTTAACTTGTACACGACTATATAGAAGAGTAGGTAAAAATGCTTAAGGTGTCGTAAGAACAGAAAGTGAAAGTTTTCCCGCTCATTAAAAGTTTCAGCTTTCCTCCATCATCGTCGTTGTCGTCTCTATGTGAAACAGATGCAGAAAAAGAGGCAAGAGTATTTCGTTGAAGGATATATCTGAAGTGGATATTTCACAGGTTCAACTTGAAGATTCAACTTTGTATTTAGTTTTCTTGAAGGATTTTCTAAAACGAAAATAAATCGATGCTCAATGATGGGAATGGAATAAGCAATCGTTTTATTAATTCCGTATATAATGGAAGGGATGGAAAATTCAGCTTAATTGATGGCAAAAAATAATCACATTTAGAACAAAGTTATTATTTGTTATTATATTATTAATATTGAAATAAATGCTCGAAAGTATCGAGTTCTATCTTTCTTTGTGCGAAATGGAATTACATTTATGGAAATTAATCAGGTTAATATTTTGTGATTATTTACATGGGCAAGTCTGTCAATTTCACTCACTTTGATGTAAATTTAGGTAGAAATATTAAATGTGGAAGACTGTCAGTGAACAGACACGAAAAGCCTGGACACACGCAAAATATAGTAAACTAAAAGTTATTAAATGCAACTGTACGTTAAATTAAATGGTTAAAACATTTTCGTCTGAAAAGAAATTATTTTCATCTCATTTCTCTAATTTGTTCATATTCATCTGCTAGTTTTTGTCAGCTTTTTTTTTTTAAATATTCGTCTGAAAAAACTTGAAATTTCGTCTGAAAATCTGAATAAATCGTCAGCATTATTTTTGACAAACATTTACAACTAAGATGTTCGATATTCGCCACATGTCAATACCCCGCGATACCCCTTCAACTAAACTAAGGCATGTTTTTTTGAAACCTCGCCAGCCAGCCGTTCATTTGGACAATTGCCAGCAAGATGAAGCCAGCCAGCCGAGTTTTAGTATAAAATTATGTATTTGGTTGAAATATTTGCTACATTCTGACATTTTTCTCTGGAATGTTGTGTGCATGAAATAAGAACGCCATTATGATTTAAGCAAATTGTACGTTTGTTCATTGTGAATTGAATTTAGCCAGCTGCCAGCCAGCAGCTCTCCGACTGGGGAGGAAATCAAGAGTTGTTGCCAGCAGGTTGTTGTTTTAATTAGCATGTGAAATGTGCCTCAACTAGCAACTACTGGCAACCACTGGCTGGGGAGGTTTCATAAAACGCAACTTATATTATATTTTAAAGAATTAAAGACCGCAACGCCGAATCTGAAAATTCATCTATGAATATTCCCTTTTACTAAAACTTATGATAATGTTTTCAATAGGTATCTATATTTACGATCGCACCGCGGATAGTCTAAATTCCTCTATGAATATTCCCTTTTAATCAATCTTATAGTAATGTTTTCAATATATAGAGTCGAAGATCACATCCCCTACTAATATTCTCTTCCAATCAACTATGTGGAAATCTCTTTAATGTTTCGGGAAACCATATTTCGCCGAAATTACAAAACAAATTTTCCCTTTTACTAAACTGTATGATCATCGAGGCGATGACTTGAAGCTGTGAAATTATCAATAAAAAAAAATTTTGAAATTTCATTGTTTTTCAAAGGAACCATTGGAACTATAATCTTTTCGGAAAATTAGTTTTTATTCCTATTTCTGTCATTTATTCAAAAGAATTCAACATGAAAGCAGCTAAACGGATTTCAGTTCCTTGCGATTCGTCAGAAGAAGGTAGTAAGATAGTAATAGTAACTGTATTATATTGAAATATTTTTGTTTTCAGAAATAGACATTCCTGATTTAGAAGAAACTGAAACTGAAACTTGGGAGGAAATCAAAACTTTCTTAACACTTGAGGAATCCAAAATTTATATTGAGAATCTGAAGATTTTTTTTTATATTTTCAGAGGGGTTCTTAATTTTTCAGACGATTTTTAAGTTGTTTCAGACGTTTCCAATACCTGATTTTCTGATAATTTCTCTTTATTTTCAGACGATTTCTGAAAAATACTATTTATTTGTAGACGAAAAAATTGTAGCCAAATTAAATTAATCGACTTAGAGAATCAATTCACAGTAAGCATTTTTTTTTGTGTTTAAATAAAGCAACTTTTCGCCCGAGAAAATCACAACACTCGGTGCATCTTATGAAAAATACGAACTTGAGCTTACGAACTTGAAAACGAATGATTTGTGTGGGGCCTTTCAATGAAAACTGTTTTAAAAAGCCGATTCGACTTATAAAGGGTCGGCCAAATAACTTTTTTTTTGAAAATCCTAGACATAAAAAAAACTACTGAATATTTTCTCAAATTTCTTTTTTTATTTGAAAGTACAATCCTTCCGGTTAATAATGGAAAATCATTTTATTCAAATGGCTGCCTCGGCTGGCCATGCAGTAGCCTACACGATCGGTCCAATTTTTAAGCACATTATCGATTGTGTGCAGCTGTATTTCACCAAGGGCTTCACGAATATTGTCCTTTAAAGCGTCAATTGTCTCTGGCATGTCGGCGTAACACTTATCTTTTACGGCACCCCACAAATAATAGTCCAACGGTGTCAAATCGCAGCTCCGCGGTGGCCAGACGACATCAGCTCTGCGGCTGATAATGCGATCTTCAAAAACAGGGCGCAAAACATCGAGTGTAGCTTCGGCTGTGTGGCACGTAGCGCCGTCCTGTTGAAACCAAATGTTGCCAATATCCTCCTCTTCAATTTTTGTGAACAAAAATTCGTTCAACATGGCCCGATAACGATCGCCATTGACTGTAACGGCCACTCCTTGCTCATTTTCGAAGAAAAATGGCCCAATTATGCCTCTGGACCAAAATCCGCACCTAACAGTGACTCGTTTTGGGTATATCGGCTTTTCAATGTATGCGTGCGGATTTTCCGTGCCCCAAATGCGACAATTTTGCTTGTTTACATACCCGCCAAGATCAAAATGAGCTTCATCTGAAAAGATGTTTTTTTTGGCAAAATCGGCATCTTCTCTAAGTCGATCGCAGGCCCACTTAGCGAAGCGAAAACCCATTAGATGGTCAGTTGGCTTCAACTCCTGAACCAATTGGACTTTGTATGGCGTCATACCAAGGTCTTTATGCAAAATTCGTCTCAATGATTTCTCCGAAATGTTCAATTGTTGAGAACGACGGTGAATTGATGTTGATGGCGCTTCACGCACACTTTCTGCCACAGCAGCAATTTTCTCGGGTGTACGCACTGTTTTTGGCTTTTCACGCTTTGGTTTATCGATGAGGATGCCAGTTTCTTTCACTTTTTTCACAAGATAACGAACATACGGAGCTGACGGTGCTTCTCTTCTTCCAAAATCCGTACGCAATTTTCGCACACATTCTGCAACATTACCATGATTTTCAAAGTAATGTCGCAATATTTCCCAGCGTTGTTCAAGTGTATACACAATCATATTCGTTCAGCGGAAGGATAAAACTAGTTATCTGTCAAATCAGACATGAGCTAAGTGTTACCATTCGCGAAATAAGCACTAGTTGAAAAAAAAAACTTTTGATGGCGGACCCTTTAGTTCAAATTGAGTGTTTACTATATCTACGCTCTCTGCATGGTTTGTGTCCTAACTTGACTTATTTCAGTTGAAAGTTGGGAACACACTTATAACAAAAATCGGAAGAGCTTCAAGAAGTAGTCCAAAGAAAAGAAGATTTCTGTGTTTTTTCAGTATTAATGCCAAATAAATCATCATCAAATTATTAGCAAAGAAAACTGACGATTTAAACAATATAAATGGCATATAATTGACAAGAACCCTAATCGCCAGCTTGACTTGCCTGTTTCACACCCTACCTTTTCACAACCAGTCAATTATGTTTGATAGTACACTAGCTCTATAGAGTCGGCATAATATTGGTCGTTAGGGCAACAACATCGACATCCTTACGCACCCACAGGATGGTAATGTAATGAGCTAATGACATATAATTACATTTACTTTCGAATTACATTTTCTATTTTCCAAGTTGTTGTTGTAGTTGACCGCCACAGGTCATTGAGTCAGGCCGGCATCTTGTCATCCATTCACGGATGAATACGTCCAATAATAATAGGCCCTCGCTCCCATTTACATTTTTAATGTCTAAATCTTAATTTCCGTTTGGTTTGCCAAGTCAAATTGTGTTCATTCACAGAGGCATTTATGTGTATATTGAAGTGGTCTATGATTTATTATACATTTTGGGACTTTTGCATGCGACAGACGACCTCTCATATATATCGGTGGGTTAGATATCGTCATTGAAATATCCTTGACAATGTGCTTGTTTGTGTAAACAAAAAATAATGTATTAAGCAATCATTTATCAGTAACGACAAAAAAACAGTCTAACAAATTAGACAGTAGCATGTTGTCGGCGACCTTGAGACTGGGCTTTCTCTTAATTACATATACCAAGAGTCTGAAAAGGAGTTTCCCCACGAAATGAGCAGTGACCAGTGAGGGCTATTTGTAGGTGGAGAAATTTGTAATTGGCTTCAAGTGACTGGTCAAATCGACAAATATCAATCGCCATTCATAATATCTACTAAAATTTAAAATCGACGATCGATCATCGATCATTTATCGACACTCACAGGGGCCATTACTTTTTTTAAGTAATTATTTTCGTACCGGGTACCACACTGTGGTGACGGTGAGGGTATAGGCTAGATTTTACTTACTTTACTGCACACTCTAAAAAAAATACTTTTTTTTTGTTTATTCCGATTGACTTTAATACGGTGAGCTCAAATCTGCAAACAAAATTGGCGGTCTCTTAACGTTTGGACGTGGCACGCCACAAAGTGAAAAAAAACATATAAAATAGTACCAACATTTCAGGAATGGAGTGTTGATTTCGATGAAACTTTTTTTATAAGTTACTGCGCATTTAGGGAATATACAAAAATTAATTTTACTAAAATTGGATACAACATTTTTGAAATTGTGAGAGACCGCCAAATTTTTTTTCAAATTTGTGTTTAGGGCACTGAAATTAATCGGACTGTACAAAAAAAAAACGTTATTTTCGAATGGGCAGTAAAGTAATATCTTGCCACTTTGACATTCCATTTGTAACGCAGATAAGGAGGCGTTGTAGGTATGAGAAACTATATATTATTGATCAGCATCACTTTCTTAGTCGATCTAGCGATGTCCGTCAGTCCGTCTGTCCGCACGATTACGGTCGTAATTTAAGAGCTACCGACTTGAAATTTGGTACGTAAGCTTTTATCCACTTAACTGAGGCTAAGTTCGAAGGTGAGCAAGATCACATGAAAACTACTACTACCTCCCATACAAAAATATCGGATTTATATAGCTTTTTGATGTTAAAAATTAAATTTAAATAGCTACAGTAAAGATAGCAAGTTTAAACTTTGCACATATTGTTTTAGTAAACATTTTTTGACAAAAAATGAGCTTGGTCGAATAAAAACTACCCATACCTCCCATACAAATATACAATTTTTTAATACTAAAATATTTTTTTTATTTTTACAATAATATAGTATATAGTACCTTGCTTGTATTTAACCCATCTACATAAATCCGTCATTAGTTTTAATCGCCAAAGTTATCGTACTCTCCTTAATTTTTGTCCTTAAATTTTAAGTTTGAAATTGTTTTTTTTTTTTTTTTTTCAAAACTATGAAATAACTTGATTTAAAAATAATATGAAAGAACAGAGGCGTTTGAATTAAGAAAAATGGATCTACATAAAATTGGAAATTATTATCCTACCATAGACAGGAAGGGTTGGATAATAGCTCACTAGAGGAGATCGACTGGGAGTTGTCTTATCTAGGCTAAGCTAGTAATGCTATAAATCGTTACACGAATTACACTCGACATATAGACTATTAGACTCCATGAAGGGAGTCTATGATTGATACCTTACCTAATCAATTATTGCTTTAAATTGATCAGTTTCGACACAACCAAAATAATTGTAATATTTTTCAAATAAGCCTTCAACAAGATTCTGAATCTGATCTGAAAATGCTTATAAGACAAATACATCCCTGTTTGAGAAAAACACTTTATAAACATAAACATACGAACCATGCCAGGCGCTTATATAGAGGCAAATGATTGTACTTTGTTTAAAGTTCTATTCTTAAAGTTCGGTGAATGAGACACTATGCACCACAAGAAATTCTTCACAAATTCGTCACTAACAGATAAATCGCTAACGAAAACAAGCAGACAAAGTCCATGCATACCGGACACCGCATCTTACCTCGAAATTCCTCGTTATAAATCATAAAAAATAAGCCTCGTATGAAGCAGCTAGCAACAGTGTGGTGCAGCGAATAGCGAAAAATAATGCCAAAACTTGTGATCAAAAAACAAAACAGAAGCTGAAAAAAAAACAACTACCAAACACAAGTGCCAAGAATACTTTTTTTGGTCAGAAGCAAGCACATTTCCACCGCCCGCCCGTCTAAAGCGGTTGCCAAATGCCTGATGCATCATCATCTCTACAGCATGTCGACTATGTGAGAATCAACTATACACAGATTCAGTATCCGTACCCGTAGTAGTGCCTCAATTTCATTTTCGTTTCGTTTTATAAAAATTTCATTTAGTTCTTCTTTCTTTTTGTGAACAATTTATTTTCGGGGTGCATCTTTTCATGGTCAAGGTTGAGTGTAAGGAGTTGCTGCGCGCGCTCTCACTTAAACACGTCATTTTTCGAATGATTGTGGATATTTTTAAATATTTGCTTTTTTTGGATAAAAACCTACAAGAATACAAATTCAATTTCCCTCACGATTATTTTATAAAGGTTGTTATATGTTATATTGTAAGTTTCCTTTTATACGTACGATATGTATGTATGTGTGTGCTTGTGTAAGTGGAGGAACGCTTTTTTGTATTCCAATTTCCTGCTTCTATTTTGGGACGGAAGTCATTAGCGAACGAACGAATGTGCGGGGGAGGAGTGAATTGCGACAGTCAGTGTGCCAGTGGAATGCATTTTCAAAGTCGCATATATATATAGTAGGTGCATCAATTTTGTCGCGCTTAGTCGCATTTTTGGGGCCTAAACAGTCGCGCGATTGAAATCGCATGTGTTTCGGGCCCAAGGGTGGCATCTGGCATGAGAGGGTAAATTTATATTGCGTCAATGTGGGGCTAAGAAACGCCAAGTCATCGTTAGAGGCAATTTGTTAAAGGTGTCACTTGGCGGCAACAGAGACATTTTTTGAGCTGGTACATAAATATGAGGACGATGGCAGAGAGAACAATTTTGCTTTGATGAAAAATAATTATCGTTTTCGACACGACCAAATCGACCGTAAGGCAAAAATTGGAATTTCGTTAATAAACATTTTTTTTTCACAACATTTTTGGCAAATTGTGAACGCAAGCAAACAGAATCTGCAAAAACGAAATTTTTTGCAAATTTCAAATATTGAACGAACTGAGTGAGTTATTGCAGCAAACCATTGGGTGTGTCTGTGTATAGTGGCCTACGTGACAGTGTGCACGAGAGGATGGCTGCGACTCGTGATGGTATAAAAACTAGCTAATACAAAAATGTTTAACACAACTTGTAATGGTCTTAACAAATTTGAATGAATTTTTTTTTTATCACTCTAAATAGGTCTATGAATTTCGAACACGATTTAGTAAGAAAGTAGCCCACATTAGATCATGGATGGGTCGATCAAGGCACTACTCTGTAATCTCAATAAGATTCGAATGAGAACCAACAACAGGATAATAATATCCAAAGGAACCATACAATGGAATTATATTTTTAAATTTTTTATTTTTGGGACGAATGGAAAGGGACCTACAATTTTATGTCGAGTACGAACGGCTGAATTGAGAAGTTTTTTCGGGACTTTTTTTACTTTCGGATGGTTGTCAAACCTTCGCGAGAGGTGGCCCATTCGAAAAAAAAAACTTAATTTGTGTTTTTCCGGGGATCGAACCTGGGACTCCTCGCACATTAGGTAGTCCAACACATTAACCACTGATCCACTGCTCCCATAGGAATATCTTGTCATTACAAAATGATGTATACTGTATACAGTATACTTACACTCAATAAAGGACTTCTTAATAAACTGCAAAAGCACACCCTTTTTAACTAAAAACAATCCGAAATAGAGAAAGTTGTAGTACGTATTGTAACAGTAAGAGGTACGAAGAGTAAAAAGAGAACAAGACAAATGTAATGGTGCTGCCGGTATGTTAGGATATATACATGAATAGAGTTGCACTCAATTTCATACTAAGAGAGATCGACACAGTCGGCGTAGGATTTTGTAGAGAACGGACGTGATTGTTTTAGAAGAAATAAAGTTGTAACGTGCATCGAATTCTTTTGTGTTTAATTTCTTTTATTTTCGCGTAAAAAGTATAGATCCACGTTAAAGAAGTGATCGGTTTGTGAAAAGAGGCCACCCTTTACAGTTCAGAAGTGGGATTTGCCCAAAAAAAATCGAAAAAAAATATAATAATATTCCACCTTGTGTGAACAGTGAAAAAAAAAAAAAAAAATAAAAAGAAAGAAAAAGAAAACAATCCACCTTGTGTGAACAGTGCGAAAAAAAAAATATATAAATATAATAATAACGATATCCACCTTGGGTGAACAGTGAAAAAAATAATATAATAATATTCCACCCGCAGACGGCGTTGAAAGGAATATATATATATATATCTGATTGTGCGACGGTTGGAAATTTTCCACCACCGAAGGCCAGCTGCGCATTTGAAAATTCCGATTGGAATTGCATCAGGCACAAACGTGCACAGACTTGTTTTGCGGATAATTTTTTTTTTATAGGTATCTGTGTGTGTGATGGCAGACATCGAAAAATTCAAAAGATATACTGCGTTGCAGTTGAAGTCGTGGTTGCTGAAATTAAAAAAAAAGACGACCGGGAACAAGAGCGAGTTGTTGCTTCGATTATTGGAGATACCAGCGGAAGAGCGAGGCGAATTTACTGAAAACGAAGAGAGCTACGAAATTGTGGAACGAGATTTGAACACATCGAGTGACTATGAAGACAGTGTGGAACCTGAGGCAGAAGACGAACGATCGAAAGAGATGACGAGCGGAAATATTGGTAAAGAGAAGATGAGCGAAAAGACGATGATGACTGAAAATGTTGCGATGATGACTGAAAATGTTGCGATGATGACTGAAAATGTTGCGGTGACGACTGAAGATGTTGCAGAGATGACGATGACGAGTGGAAACGTTCGGAAGACGACGAGTGCTAACAATGATGAGTGGCCGATGATGCGAAGGGAGCTGGAAATGCTGAGAAAAGAAATCGAGTTACAGAAACGAGAAAATATGCTACTAAGGAAAGAAAATGAGTGGCTGATGAGGAAGAAGGATGATGACGGTGGCAGTGATGGAGCAAAAGGAAATTTTGCCAATTTTAAAGATTTGTTGGCGGAATTTTCTGGCAAGGGGGACTGTTTTGCCCACTGGGAAATCCAGTTAAAAAATCTGGCTGCGGCGTACAAGTTGGACGATAGCGGTATGCGGGTGCTCATCTCCTCTCGTCTACGAGGAAGAGCACAGGAATGGTTCCACTCAAGGTCGGACGTGACCACCATTCCAATTGAGAAATTGATGGAAGAAATGAGGGATATGTTCGGTGACCGGACTAGCAGGTTGGCGATGAAGCGAGCGGCGGAAGCAAGGAAGTGGCTGCCGACTGAGACGTTTCAGCAGTACTTCCATGACAAAGTAATTTTGTCAAATAAGACGTTGATGGACGAGGAAGAGCTGTTAGAATGTTTAATCGAAGGAATTCCCGATATACATTTGAGATCACAGGCGAGGATGCAATGTTTTACGAGCAAATTGCAATTGCTCAACGCATTCAGCAACATCCAGTTGATGAAACCAAGGGCGACGTCAATGCAACCTTCGACGTCCAGACAAGCAGAAGACAACAGAGCAGCGAAGACCATCAGGTGCTATAATTGCAATGTGTTTGGTCACATGGCTTATGAGTGCGAGAAACCGAAGCGGGAGAAGGGGGCATGCCACGTATGCGGATTGATGGGGCATCTCGCTGCAGCTTGCCCAAAGAAGAAAGAACGAATGAACGCCATCTTCCACGTAACCGAAGGATGGAGCGACGATGATTATGTAAGTGTATTACCTTTTACGTTTATGAATTGTAATGATAGTTATAAAACATACTTAGGAAATTTGATTGACACCGGCAGCCCAGTGAGTTTTATCAGGCAGAAATATGTACCAGCGGTAATGATTAAAATTTATAATGAAAAATGTAATCTTTTTGGCATCAATAAAAGTAAATTATTTATTTATGGAAAAGTTGATAGTGTCATTTCGTTTAAAGGAAAGGAAATAAGCGTAAGCTTACTGGTCGTGCCTGACGGCACAATGGATTATCCAGTTGTGCTAGGTAAGGATTTTTTAAAGAAAGCTAACGTAAAGATGAGGATTGAACCAGTTGAAGGTCAAACGAATGTTGATGTGTATGATGAGAATTCTATAGAGTGTCAAAATTTGATGCAGATCGATGTAAGTAGTCACAGAGATCATGATGATGATGTAAATGTAGATTCAGAATACAATGAAAGATTTAAATTGATATATGAGAAATGTTATGTGAGAGCCAAGCGTCCTGAAGTCCCAGAAGTGTTAGGGGAAATGAAATTGACGTTAAAAGATGAAAAGCCTTTCCACTGTCCCCCACGGAGGCTCTCGTATTACGAAAAGGAGCAAGTACAGGGGATTTTAGATGAGTTAGCGAGGGAGGGAATCATCAGACCTAGTAAGTCCGAATATTCCTCTCCGATTGTCTTAGTCAAAAAGAAATCGGGCGAAATAAGGTTATGCGTAGATTATAGAACATTGAACAAGGTGACACTGAAAGATAACTATCCCATCCCCTTGATTGAGGACTTGTTGGATGGACTGGTTAATAAAACCATTTTTACGTTGTTGGATTTAAAGAGCGCGTTTCACCATGTTCAAATGCATGCCGAGTCAGTTAAATATACTTCTTTTGTGACTCCGTTAGGACAATTTGAGTATTTAAAAATGCCTTTTGGTCTGAGGAATGCTCCATCGGTTTTCCAGAGATATGTGAATCAGGTTTTTGGAGATTTGTTGAGGAACGGTAGGATAAGAATTTACATTGATGATTTGATGATAGCTACAGGGACGATTGAGGAGCATCTTGAGATACTCGAAGAAGTCTTCGAGCGGTTAGTAAAGAATAAGTTGAAGCTTAGGTTAGATAAATGCCAATTCATGAAGCCACAGATTCGTTATTTGGGCTATACAGTGTCAAAGGAAGGGATAAAACCAGATGCGAAGAACATTGAGTCCGTGAGTGAATTTCCAGTACCGCATAATGCAAAGGCGGTACATAGTTTTCTGGGATTATGTTCCTATTTCAGGAGGTTTGTACAGGGGTTCTCTCTGATTGCACAACCCTTATACAAACTCATTAGGAAAGATGTTCCTTTTAAATTTGGAAAGGAAGAGCTCACCTGCTTTGAGAGACTGAAGAGCAAGTTAGTAGAGGCACCGATATTAGCGCTCTACGACCCGAAAGACGAAACGGAACTCCACTGTGATGCGAGTTCATTGGGGTTTGGCGCAATTCTTCTGCAGAAGAAGTCCGACGGGAAATATCACCCAGTGTTTTATTTCTCAAAAAGAACGACAGATCACGAGGCGAAGTACCATAGTTTTGAATTGGAGACGTTGGCCATTATTTATGCGCTCAAACGATTCAGGATATATTTGCATGGGCTTCGTTTCAAAATTGTGACTGATTGTAATTCTTTGACCCTCACTTTGAATAAGAGGGAGATAAATCCACGAATAGCTAGGTGGGCACTGGAGCTCCAGAACTACGACTATGTTTTGGAGCATCGGGGAGGATCAAAGATGCAGCACGTTGATGCATTGAGTCGGGCGACAAACATTTTGGTTTTGGAAGAGAATACTTTTGAACAGAACTTGTCTATTAATCAACATAGAGATGAGGCAATTAATAGGATTAGAAAACAACTTGAGGAAGAAGAGAGTCAGTTTTATGAGATGAGGAATGGGTTAGTGTATAGGAAGGTGGGGCCAAAGATTTTATTCTGTGTGCCCAAAAGTATGGAGGGAAATATAATGAGGATGCATCATGATGACATGGGTCATTTAGGACGAGATAAAGTGATAGGATTGATAATGAAGACATATTGGTTTCCGAATATGACACTGAAGGTGGTCAATCATATAAAGAATTGCTTGAAATGCATTGCTTTCTCGCCAAAAATGGGTAAACATGAAGGATTTATGCATAGTATCCCCAAAGGGAATACGCCTTTTGAGACTGTGCATATAGACCATATGGGTCCGATTTCGATGAAGAATGCGAAGAAGAAATACGTGTTTGTGGTGGTAGACGCGTTTACGAAGTATGTGAAGTTGTTTGCCACAAGGACTACTAATAGTCAAGAAGCTATGAGTTGTTTACGGTCCTACTTTACGTATTATAGCCGACCGCGAACGTTAATATCCGATCGGGGTAGCGCGTTCACGTCGGCAGATTTTGAGTCATTCGTGAAGGAAAATAATATCCAGCACAGAAAGATCGCTACGGGGTCCCCTCAAGCCAATGGGCAAGTTGAGAGGGTGAATAGGAGTCTGGGCCCAATGATAGCGAAAATGACGAATGCAGGATCTGTTTCCTCGTTGGATGGGGTTTTACCGACGATTGAATTTGTATTGAATAATACTATTCACTGTAGCACAGGGATAACCCCGAGCGAATTACTTTTCGGGGTCGGACAAAGAGGAGTAGTGATAGATTATCTGAAGGAAAGTTTGGAAGAATGTGAGAAGCAAGTAGCGAATAGGGATCTAGGGCAGATGAGAGCTGAAGCTGCTGCCAAAATCGTTAAGAGTCAGGAGCGTAATGAGGTACTGAAGGATCGCGGTAGAAAAAACGTGAAGTATAAGGTCGGGTCGTACGTTATGGTGAGAAATTATGAAAGCAGACCTGGAGCTTGCAAGAAGATCATCCCAAAGTTCAAGGGACCTTTTAGAATAGCCAAGACTCTGCCAAACGATAGGTATTTGCTGAAAGAGATTGAAGGTTTTCAGTTAGGACGAGTTCCGTATGAGGGGATATGGGAAGTGGCAAATATCAAACCATGGGTTGATGTTGAGGGAAAGACTTCTGGTGAAATCGGGACGATTGGGAGTCAGGACGGCCGAATTGTAACAGTAAGAGGTACGAAGAGTAAAAAGAGAACAAGACAAATGTAATGGTGCTGCCGGTATGTTAGGATATATACATGAATAGAGTTGCACTCAATTTCATACTAAGAGAGATCGACACAGTCGGCGTAGGATTTTGTAGAGAACGGACGTGATTGTTTTAGAAGAAATAAAGTTGTAACGTGCATCGAATTCTTTTGTGTTTGATTTCTTTTATTTTCGCGTAAAAAGTATAGATCCACGTTAAAGAAGTGATCGGTTTGTGAAAAGAGGCCACCCTTTACAGTATCAACATCAACTCGGTGGAAAATCAGCACATTCATTGACAAGGAGCAACAAACTGGCAGACGAATATTAGAGTGAAGCCTTTCGTGACCAGCAATTTTAACGCTCCCTTCCCAACAGGCCATTAAGGCTAATTTTATTATTCAAGCCCACATTCGTAAGTGACAGCGAAATAATGTAGACGAGAAAATATGCCTATTTATTTAAATCCCGTGCACACTCACAGCAACACAATGCGATAAAACTCTACACAGAACGACAATAAAAATAGTCTGGGCTCGTAAAAAGTAGGCAAGCAATTGAATGACGAAAATGAAAATCGATATTCCTTTCTTAATACACTGAGTGAATGACAAATCCCATATAACAGCTCCCAGCTGTTCGCTGTGGTAAATTTCATCCTTGACATTGAACTTGGATTTTCAACCCGCATTATAATGTCGATGTCGCCGCTCTGTATAGCATGTTGGTGGTTGGTTTTTGTGTGAAATTCTTTGAGAAATATGCCAGACGTGAGTGAGTGGCAATTAGTCTTACGACTCTGCTACTGCTACTGCATTGTGAAACTTAATACTTATTCAAATTGTATTATCTCAACAGCGCACAAGGAAGGAGTGGCTAAGTAATTACATTTCTGCTGGCATCGAATCCCTTTGCCATTAATCAAACTCTGCGAAATGAAAATGTAACACTACTCACTCGTGTATTATAGTACATAATATACCGAAAAAGGACATTGAAAGACAGAAGCCATATATATACATATACAGTATACGATACCTATCTATCCACTCTCGTGGATGAACAAAAACAAGTAAACTCTGGTGGTACGAGTGTAGCCTCAACTTTTCAATGTGCCGGATGATTGATTTACATTTCGGAATATGAAAACTGATATTCTACGAGCTGATGTTGGTGTTGATGCTGCTGCTGTTGGTAGAACAAAGTTCGAATACCTATTTAGACTGTTAAGCAAACACAATCGCTTGCTGTGCATACATTGTGCCCTTCTATTGCTTCTTTCGTGCCAGTGTAGGGAAATGGATATTGACCGGACTGCATGTCTGTCTTCTCTCTCCAAATGGTGTTTGTTGTTTCAAAGTTTACTCATTCTTCAGCATTTTGTTTGCATTTAGTGGCAATGTGAATTATTGGTTATGTTTGAACAAAGTCATGCAAAGACATCAATACAATCTTGTTGGACAGTTTTTGACAGCTTAGTTGAGTACATACACATACACAGTGGGGGGGGGGGAATCATGGCTTTTAGGAATAGGGATCAATTATACGCCAGAGCATAATCATCACCCACCCACTTCAAAACTAACAAACGCTATGTGCTACTCATTGTTAAACCCGAAAAGCTACCCACTTTCTCCGCGGGGCACATTTCTCTTCACCTTTACCATTTAAAGACGAAAATCACGAGCGCGCGACCTATAAACTTCTTCTCAGTCATTTGCATCCACTTCCACACTATATCATCCAAGGGCCCCGAATGCAAATCTCACTACGTCAAAACTATATTTCGCTTAATCTGCTCGGTTTCATATAACAACATTAGTTGTTATTTGTGTACACAAATCAAAAAATACCAACTGCCCACTGCAATTATTCGTAGCCGCTGCGTGGGTTTCTATCGGCTGTAATGTTTGCTTTATGCATCCATACCCCGGCTACAGATGTTTTGAAGGATGTGATACATTGACACGCCCTCCAATCTTGAATTTACCCATGAAAATTACACACTTTTGTGGTTTTGACATATTTTTCTCTGATGAATAATCGTGCGCGCGACGACGCGACGCGACGGTGCTAACGAGTATCTATAAAGGTCATAGGTAGGTGAAGTTATGCAAGATGACCAGAAAAATGTCTGACATTTATTTTTGTGCGGTTTTCCTATCATCATAACTGGACTTTATTGATTTGTTACTTGTTGTTCGATGAGAAGAAACCCGATACGCGGTTTCAACTGCGTTGTGGGTTGTTGTGATGGTCTTAATTTGTTTAACTGGCCATTGCTGGTCAGATAATAGCATCATATTGGGTCGGAAAAACAAAGAAATTTGTGTAATTTGGGTCGGATGTTAATGTTTTTATGATTTATCACCGCGTCCAGGGCAAGGAGGGTCGTGAAAGTACTTTTTGATTACGTTTTACCACAGCATAATAAGACAAGAGGCTAATAACCAGACTTTAGAGACGGAATTATATAGCCATAGACAGTTGAAGTACTTTTTGATTGAGTTTCAACAGAGAAAACAAGGCAATCAAACATTTTGACGATATATTTATTTATATGATTGTAAAATTTACTTTTAGTTTATGTGAATTTGTCGTCAGAGGAATCTGAATATTTGGTAGTTAGGTGTTTTCAAGTCCCATCAGCCTATCTCATTGCCTCATAGGCTAGTTTGAACCTTTAATATCTAAGTATCTGAAGGTCCTTAGAAATTGTTTTGATGGCAGAAGCACATTTTTAAAATCAAAGGGCAAGGTATTGCTCCAGCCAATTCTCTAGTAAAGGCACTTACCCTTTTTACAGGACCTGGGACTCATCGCACATTAGGTAATCCAACACATTAACCATAACCACTGATCCACTGCTCCCATACGAATATCTTGTCATTACAAAATGATGTATACAGCATACTTACACTCAATAAAGGGAATAAACTGCAAAAGCACACCCTTTTCAACCAAAAACAATCCGAAATAGAGAAAGTTGCAGTACGTATCAAAATCAACTCGGTGGAAAATCAGCACATTCATTGACAAGGAGCAACAAACTGCCATACGAATATTAGAGTGAAGCCTTTCGTATCGGCTGTACGCTGTGACTCGTCGCGACGTTCGACTGATTTGAAAACGTGAACCATTAGTGTGAGGTGGAAGACAACCCTAAAGGTTGTCTGCTGATGCTGGGCTCTACTTAGATAATTATGGGATGCTTTTTGCAAGGCATAAACTGTAACATGGGAGTCTGTGTGAAGCTTAAGTCTTTGTGTGCCGTATCAGCAAACGGCCCTAAATCAAGGCCGAACCAAGGTGTCATACGACCCGTGCCGAGGGTTACCCTGGCTGGGGGCCATAGCTCAGTCGCTAACGGAGTATTCGGATAAGAACTCGCTCCTGGATACCTGCCGAACCCTCCGACCCCGCGACTATACTCAGAAGGGAGTCGGACAGAATCCCGAAAGCCCAAAATCCCGAAAATCTAAAATCCCGAAAACCCACAATCCTGAAAAACCACAATCCCGAAAACCCACAATCCCGAAAATCCAAAATTCCGCAAGGCCAAAATCCCGAAAGTGAAACTAAAAATTTTATTGTAGCAACAAAAAAATAAGCCAAATTTATTTAACAAAATAAACAAAATAACAAACTTCAAATAAAAAAACCTAACAAAAACAGTTCAAGTCTTATTAACAAAAACATATGAAAAACGATCCATGACAAAACAATATCTAATACAAGTTCATATTGTACGCAATTCCTGTTAGAAAACTTATTTCAGAACGCTCGTTACGTTCCGCGTAAATTTTTTTAATTTTTTTTTCTTCGTCACATAACGTCTTCTTAGTTGTTGCGTCTCACCGGCAATTATTTTAGCTTTGCTCTTCAGTGTGCATCAGTGGAGCGCTTAGGACCACTCCAACAGCGGCGATGGACATACTATTCCACCTGATACCGATAGACCTCTATTGCAAACAAGTGGCAGCGAATGCAGCGATTGGAATGAAAGCAATCCGTCTGTGGACTAGTCGACAAACTGGTCACTCGTCTATTCTAGATAAAATAGAATGCATCCCAAAAGAAACTGATTACACCCTCCCCCAGTTCCAATTCAGTAAGAATTTGGAAACCTGCATACCCTCCAGAACTGACTGGGAGAGTGATGTAGTGTCTCACAGGAGATCCGTCTGATTTATAGAGATGGGTCCAAAACGGAAACAGGAGTAGGGGGTGTTTTCTCCCAAGATTTGGATTGTACGATCTCATTCCGTCTTCCTATTCACTGTAGCGTGTTCCAGGCGGAAATCATGGCGATCAAGAAGGCCCTGTGGTGGCTACGGTATAATGTAATAGCCGTTTTTTTATTATCAGCTATGATCCATATAGATCATCGATTTACATGCACTTACAACAACAACATGTGATCCTGATTTTCACCGAGATCACGAAACATGATCTGAAAATTAATTATTCAACTATTTCTCGTTGTTGTTTCGTGGCGTTGTTTATTTCATTCACTAAATGTTGGTGTCCCTGTAAATTATAGCCACACAGTAATGTTGCCAGACCAAAATATGAAACACAATTAACAACACAAAAAATCAATTAGCATTTTTTCAAATTCGAATAAGTTATTTCTCCGACTTTCGATATGTTTTGTTTCGCTATATAGCTAGCACTGAAATATAAATGGAAATATTAGCAGTACAATACGGTTATTGCATATTTGAACATAACCAGGGGCGTAGCGAGGGTTTGAGCCGTGAGGGGTGACTTTCATTGAAATGCCGACTTATTTCAGGAACTTGCCGACTGTATAGAATTCATGAAAATCGGCCCAGTGGTTATCGAGTTATATCTAACGTCAACGAGTTTCACTCCATAGAAGATGTTTTTTGTATGGGAGGCGCCACGCCCCTTTGTCCAATTTTGACCAATCTTAGCAGGAACACCCCTGGGCTAAGACCATTCACATAAGAGCGACCAACTACCTACGATCGAACGACTATTCGCGAGCTTTGACAGTCCGTTCACATGAACACTTTTATAGGTCGCGGCAGTTCGCGAATTTCAGCCATCAGTTTCTACCCACAATGTCTAGTTTGAGCTTAAGTTCGAACGAATGTTTAATTTGCTAGTTTGTGGAACACGTATTAAATGATGTGGATTGCAAATAAACTTTGACAATTCGCGCGGGTGTTTTCGTTCGCGGCAAAAAGTTTTGAATTTGATATTTCGTTATTTAAACTGTTTATAAACTTATTTTCTTAAAACATTTTGATGGGATAATTAAAAATTCGTAAAATTGTAAAAATTCGCATTCCACATCAATAAGCCGCGAACTAGCGAATAACACATTCCTTCGAATTTAACCTCAAATTAGAAATGCCAACCGTCCTTTTTTAAAATCGAATCTAAACTCGCTAAATTTTAAGGATTTCAGTCGGCAAATTCACCGATGCTGACTGCCCTTTTCAAAATCGAATCTCTATACTCCCTAAATTTTAAGGATTTCCGTCGGCAATCAATCACCAATGCCGACCGTCCTTTTTAAAATCGAATCTAAACACGCAAAATTTTAAGAATTTCAGTCGGCAAAATTCATAGATGCCGACCGTTTTTTTTTTTAAATCGAATCTAAACTCGACAAATTTTAAGGAATTCAGTCGGCAAATTCACCGATGCCGACCGTCCTTTTTAAAATCGAATGGAAACTCGCTAAATTTTAAGGATTTCAGTCGGCAAATTCACCGATTTTAAGGAGTTCATCTGGAACCTTTGAAAATGCCGACTTTTGTATACATTTACAAGTTTAAAAACCTATACCTAATGGAAATCCAAACTTAAGACCTAATTTTTGAAAATTGATCGTTGATATGCCGACTCTTGAAAATTGTGGGGGTGCGACACCCCACGCCCCCCACTCGCCACGACTTTGAACATACTTTCCCAAAAAAAAATTTAATGCTAAATGTATGCAGATTTGTATTCATATGCTAACACCCCGACACAACAAGCGAAATGTCAAACTCAAATATGAGGAAGTGCAATGGAGAAACCATCGCATTGTGACGTCACATTGTACCGTGTGGCTGCAAGATGGCTGGTGGCAATACGAAATTTGTAATAATTGGTATTGGATTTTATATGTGAAAAACAATTATTGCCACAATGATCCAGTTTGTTTTATTTTCACGATCTGATCCGGATCAGATCACGCTGATAATAAAAAACGGCTAATATCCGCTAAGGATATCATAATTTTTACCGATAGTCAAGCCGCGATTAAATCCTTGGATTCGGTCATCTTCAAGTCCAAAACCGCCCAAAATTGCCGCTTATCTCTTAACGAGCTGGCGGAACAATTCAACATTCATCTTATATGGGTGTCGGGCCACAGGGACATTGAGGGAAACTCGCTAGGCATGGCACAACTCTGTCGATTCTACCGGAAAAGGTGTATCTCTATATGCCTCTCGCTACGTGTAAACTTTTAATTAAACAAAATGCGATAAGCGCCACTAATCGAATTTGGTCAAACTACACCGCGTGCTCCATCACGAAACAGATCTGGCTCATGCTGGATCTCAAGCGCTCCAACGATCTTGTAAAACAAAAAAGATCCAATACAATCACATTAGTAGGTGTCATCACGGGACACTGCATTATTAGGAGACATGCTCTCAGGCTGGGCCTCCCTTCCAATGATTTCTGTAGAAGCTGAATGGACAAAGAGGAAGAAGAGACAATTCTTCACCTCCTACGCACGTGCCCAGCCAATCTGGGCGAACTCGCTAATACAAGCATAAGTTGCCTCCAACACTCAGAGAAAAAAATAGTTACTTTTGTAACTATTGACATAGTCACTCTATGAAATCCAATGAAATTTGTCGAATGACTATTTTTGCACAAAAATAAATTGAAAATACTTACAAAATAGTTAAAAAATAGTTAAAAATCAATCATTTTATTTAGTGACTATACAAGATAGTTAATTGTGACTATTTTGATATTAAAGCATAGTTATTGAACAGTTTCTTCAAAATAAGAATTAACAATCAATTCTGACTATTCTATAATAACTTCCTACTATGAAATAGTAGTATTTATTTAATTTAATTCACAACGACTACAACATAGTTAAAAATGACAATGTGTAGTAACAACATTATTTGCAAATGGCTATGTCGAAGTAGTTTCGCTTGCGCGTGGATTTATTTGTTACATGACGATCATTCTGTGCGGAGTGTCCTTTTGGAAAAGATGTTTGCAATAAAAAGTTCAAGTTCAATTTGTCGACAGTGAAGGACATGAAATACGTTTAAAAAACCAAAGTGAAAATATTTTCCAGACAAATGATAGGTACCTGTGAGACAATCGAGGACGGCAAGCTGTATTCTATTTTACAGAATTGGGATCTGGAAATTCTCTATTAACATTTTGTTGGTAAGTTTTTATCATAGATTTTGATATAATAACTAGATAGCTAACTCATACATTTTTGTGCGGGACAGAAGTAAAGCTTTGCCACCATTTTGTATAAGGCAAAACCGAAACATTTTTTTTTGTTTTTGTCTAATACAAAATGGCCAATGAGCTTAACTTTTCAATGTGAAGCTAGCTTTGGCTTTATTTCACGGCGCCGAAGCGATTGTGTTTTTATGTTGTTCTAAAACAATATATTTTTTTAAAGATCTGGGCCTCGATTTTAATATTTTAAAATTTTTAGACAACGACAATCTAAGATAAATGACAAGAAATCGTACGGATTGTTCGTCCGATTGCGGGGAAATTAGTTAATCTGGAAAAAATCTGAGGTAGGTAACTCTGTTAACTTAATTTATGTTACATTTGTTTTACTTTTAACGCAAAATAAAATCCATTTCTAGTGCATTCGGCTGCTGGCGCTGCTACAGTGGAAGAAAGCATAAGTGGTTCTTACGCAAACATAAGGCTATCATCGCCCTCAAGTTCCTGTAGTTCGAGCTCAACATGTGCCACAGATTATGTAAGTAACTCGTTTGTGTTTTTGTATTAAATAATATAAAATTAACTTGGGGCTGAATACAAAAGACCTTTAATTTTTAAGTTTAACGAAATTAATTCCCCACCACTTCATCCTCATTTTGTAACGAACAAAAAATTAATAAGACTTAAATATTTCTTATTGTTTGTTTATCATTTGGATTTTTTTTAATTCTTATAAATAAGATATAATAAAATGTCAATTGAAATTATTTGAGAATAATGTTGTTGTTGATTTTTTGAAGAATTTTCAGGAAACTAATTATTATTCTTCTTGTATACGCGGCAAGTAAAAAACTACCAGGTAAGCATTTCCAAAACGCGAAACAGGTATTGAAGATGACCACATTAATAGTCATTCAACGACTATTCGATAAAGTCAAATTTAACTATGCACAATATATGTTGCTGCTTAAATAGTTATAGTGATTATTAAAAAGTTGATTCTGAAAAAAAAAACAATTGAAAATCAAAATAGTCACAAATTACTATTATTAATAACATTGACTATTGAATAGTTGATTTTACTATTTAATAGCTAAATTTGACTATTGAATAGTTAGTTTTGAAAAAAACATCAACTGACAATAAAATAGTTAAAAATAACTGTTGTAACTAGTAATATTAACCATTAAGTAGTTGATTTTATGAAAATTATTAAATGACAATGAAAATAGTCATAAATAACTATTTTTTAACTATTAAAAATAGTGTTCCCGATTTTTACTATGAAAATAGTTAAAAAATAGTCAAAAATGACTATTTTTTTCTCTGAGTGAACGCTTCATTCTCAGCTCCTCATGGTTCAACGGGTAGTTATGAGATCATTAGATCCTGTGGTATCACAATGGGCCTCCTTCCTCTGCCCTAAGTGAGACTGCTCTTAATGCAGCCTGCCACTCTAACCTAACCTAACCTTTCCAATAGGCCTTTAAGGCTAATTTTATTATTCAAGCCACCATTCGTAAGTGACAGCGAAATAATGTAGACGGGAAAATATGCCTATTTGATATGATATATGATTTTAAAATTTACTTTTACTTTATGGAAAATATGGGAATTTGTCGTCAGACAAATATAACCTCATAGTATCTGAGGATCCTTAGAAATTGTTTTGATGACGGTATTGCCCCAGCCAAGTTCTCTAGTAAAGGCACTTACACTTTTTACAGGAACAAACTCAGGCTTAGGAACCAATTAAGCCAAACACTTCAAACTTGAAACATTTACCAAGCTCATTAAAAAGGTCCACCTCACCAAATTCATCTTTATATCATTAGTGGTTCTCAACATACAGTACTTCAAAAATCGCAATCACTCACTTAGATGATGATCATCAAAAAATTATGAAGCACTTCCGGCCATCCTAGAATCGTGAAATTTGGCCCAATGCTAGATCCTGTGATCCAAACATTTTAATTTTCCATTTAGGGGGCGTGGTATACGCCCACATTTGAAAATTGGTTATTATGTATTTATTTGGGCCACTTCCCATTACGTAGAATGATGAAATTAGGTAGAGCGGTAGGACCTGCCTTATACGGAAGGAGAAATATCAAAAATTAACAATTCCCCATTTAAGGGGCGTGGAATATGCCCACTTAAAATATGAATACATAGTAGTTAATCTACCTGTTGAATATAATATTAATAAATAGTTTATAAGAAAGAAAGCCAAAGTGATGGTAGTTAGTGTCTGTTGACATATTAAAAAGCGAACGCATTTGTTATGTGTTTGTTAAGTCTAATAACAAAAACTTCGCAAAAGGTAGTGAAATCACACCAAAAACATTAACCTTCTTAACTAAGAACTTGGCGTACATTTAGATCTGATTACTTTTCGTGGCTGACTAGTTACGCACCTAATTTTTGTTGTTCTATATAAGAGAACTTGAATCTTTTTTCACATTTATGTTTTTGTGATTTGTATTTCTGTATCTTTAATCAAATACTTAACCTTATTAAGGTTCTAGCCGATAATCATAAATGTATTGAGTCAGATACCGGGTAAAAATTCTTGTATACCAATTTCATGAATACAATAAAAACCCATTCGTGTCACTGCAATTGACTCATCATTTCTGACTTCTATTATGCATAAACAAGGCGGAAATACCTTTCTACTTTCTTTCTATCCTTCCAAATAAAAACAACGAGACTTATTTAAATTTAGAAATACAAAAAAAAAACTTGAAAACAGAAAAACTTTTCAAAAGGGATAGGTATTCGGAATTTAAAAAAACCTCTAAGGCAAAAGGCAGAGTGAACAAAAATCCTTTCCTTTCGAATTCTATTTGAGAGGATTCTATTCTAGAATGATAATTGCTGTTAACTTCCATGAGACTTTTCATCATTATCCTATAAACAACCCCATGCCTCGGACTTGAGAGGGTTCCAGCAAATTGCTTACACGACCGAATATTTTATTATTTTCACATAATCCTTCTTGTATGCCACATTGTGTATGCTGTTAGAAGAAAATACGCATCAAACTTTTTGCAAACTAGGATGACAGGAGTTTTGTTAAATATGTGTAATTTTGTTTAATAGCAACACACACGCACGCTGGATAGGGTAACTGAATAGGTCAATGAATTTGCAAAAAGTAGATGGGTATTTATATATACCTTCAATTCGAGGGTCACAAATAACGAAGACTTCTCTTTATTCAACCTTTGAAAAGGATAAAATGGATTGTTGTTGTATAGATGAGGGTTTTTGGAAGAGATTACAAAAGCCGACCTATTGTTGGAAGGGTTGATCCTTATGGTGACTGGTAGAGATGTTTTGATATTATGATGCCAGTTAATTATGGCACCATTAAGTGATAAGTCCTTAAATTTGACTAACGATGCATTGTGCTTTATGGGCATCAACACATTGGGATCAAATATTATACAAACACATACATATACCAACTAAATACTTTTAATGTTAAGAACATGAATTACTAAACAGAATATTTTAAATGGATCAAGTAGGGATAGAAAATAGTGTTGATAAGCTTTACCCAGAAATTTATGTAGTCCTTTAATTCGCCGGAATCTATCTATATATATATAAAAATTAAGCCTTAAAATATTTGTCGTCGATTCACGCCTTAACGCATTTACCGATTTTAATCAAACTTTCACACATCTTTGGTATTGGTCCGTATGATTCCTGCGAAGTTTTGTCAAAATTGGACAAAGGGGCGTTACACCTCCCATACAAAAAAGACATTCAAAATCGTATATCTCGAAAACCCCCAAATCTATTAAACTCAAACTTACAGATAATCTTATTTATTGTCCCTGGGGTGCTCCTGTGAAGAGTGATCAAATTTGGACAAAGGGGCGCGGCACTTCACATACAAAAAAAAAAACATTCAAAATCGTATACCTCCTATACTAAAAACATCTTCTATGGAGTGAAACTCGATGACGTTATATCTCGATAACCGCTGGGCCGATTTTCATTACTCATTAGGTATTCGACATTAGGCAGAAAGAAAATTCCAGCAAATCAATTTATTTTCATTTCTCGCATTTATTATCTAAGACCTAAACAATACAATTCCTGTGCACGGGCAAAGCCGGCGGGTACAGCTTCTTCGACAGTCTTGGAATTGGAAGCCAAAGTTTTTAAAATTTGTAACATTGATATGAATAATACATTGTCCTGAAAGTCAAGAATATTATCTAGACAATACAATTTCTGGAAAAACAAAAAATGTTGTGTACCACAGAGCATTACAATAAAAACTGTGTAGGTATCTATTTAACCACTTTGCACTACGAAGTGTGCACGGGCTACGCTAGTAATAATATAAAAAATAAAAAAATGTTTCAAAAAAATAATTTTTTTGTGTTATTCCTTTTATGTAGGACGAAATTATTAATTATATTAATTATTAAGAAACAAATGGAACAACAACTAAAATGTAACGCACGCTATTCGTGTCTCACTCTCTCATTATCTCATTAATCGAGTAAGGGGCCAGTTATAGCCATCAGTAAAATGCATCCATAAAAACACGAAACAACAAAACTAAAATATTTAACCATATCATATAAATTCAATGAAACATGTTGTGGAATTGGCTGGGAAGTTGAACAGAAAAAGTTTTACGAACGAAAAAACTAATAAATTCGTTTTGAGATCAATTGCTTAATTTTTTTTTTTTTTTTACGAACTAACTTTAAAATTCATAAGCAACATTTTAAGATCAAGATTGAGTTCAACAACTAAGTTTAGGTAGTCCTAAAAAGAAAGACAATTATTTTTCGGTCGCATTTTACTGATAGCTATAACCGCCCAACAATTTGTTGGGAGAAAAGCAAGCGTTTTTGTATTCCCATTTTTTTAAGCCAAAAATAAAGAGATTAGTCTATGATATGTTGGGTTATTCAATTTTATTTTCGAACAAAACTTTTTGTTCTCGGTATTTATACAAAAAAGAAGGAAAAACAATTTTAGATCTGGATGGGGTTATATAGATGAATTTGCCAGTTCATTAAGTTCATAATAATCAAAGCTTATATTTACAGGGTGTATAATTATTAAGGTTTAAATTATGTAGGACTCAACATAATTTTAAATTAGAATATTCTCCAATGCATTTAAGCTGCCGAAAATTATAAAATTTGAGCATTTTTTCAAACCAAAACAACGACTAACATTGAGCGTCAAAGGTCAAAAGTGAGTCAAAACAAATGCTATTTTCATTTGTCTTTGAAGGTTAGAAACGAATTCTGGAGACTAGTAAATTATTTGAACGGTAAAAACGTTACTATCCATTGTAATATAAGCGCGAATCTTCTAGCTACGCACTTTAAAAATTTATTCAATCCTGTTCAGGAAAGAGTTAATTTCCACTATGCTCCTCCTGGGTTTACCAATGAAGTTCTGGATGCTGACATCACACAACAAGAGGTAATATCAGCGGTGGCAAGGTTAAAGGGTGGCAAAGCAGCTGATTCAATTCGATATCAGTTGATTTTAATAATTATGGCACAACAGGTTAACATTAATACAGAAATTCAGAGAATCTGTAATTTTTCCAATCCATAAAAAAGGAAGCCCGTCAGAACTGTCCAATTACAGAGGTATGTATTTCGTTTTCAAATGCTGCGTACAAAATCTTCGCCTTAATCTTGCAAAGACGCCTAAATAAACGAATTGATGATAATAAGCTATTAAAGGTTGTATAATGAGCCCGAGTCTGATTGCTTTATTTATTGAAGACCTGGTAGACTTTCTACATAGCGGCATTGAATACCCAGGTTGTACAATAAAAGCATTGCTTTTCGCTAATGACATTGTACTTTTCGCATCAACACCTGAATCATTGCAGCTCATGATTAACCGGCTGTGTCAAGATTGTAGCCTTTGGAACTTGATAGTAAATCTAGAAAAATCCAAAATTATGATTTTCAAGAACGGATAGGAGGCAGGAACTGTGCAAATGAAAAATGGTACTAAAACAATGAATGGATTGAAATTGTTAAAGAATTCAAATAGCTAGGAGTCACTTCACAAAGAACTTAAGTATGGAAAGGCATCTGAAGGAGAAGCTGACTAAGGCGAAGAGTGCTATCAGCGCAGCGTGGAACAGATGTTTTTACAATAAAAGTATTGCGCATAGCAGCAAGTTCAGAATATTTGACGCCGTATCGGGATCCATTGTACTTTATGCAGCACAAGTATGGGGAGCGATGAAGAGTACTGACAGAAAAAGGAAAGCAAACGATGTTTTCAGTTCGAGAGTTTTTTAGAGACTGATTTGTACAATGGTATAAACTTATGTAATTAGTCAGAGAAGAATGTAAATTGGTATAAAGAATACATATACATAGTATGAGCGTTGATAATTATGGAGTGCCAAACATGAAATATGCAGTTGGAGGCTTATTTACAATAATGATTCAACAAGCGTAACAATATGAAACCGTGGAGAAGCTGCTGCGATACTTTATTAAGCGAATTTTCCGACTGATACTCAATGTGCCTAACTATATGATTAGATTATGTTGGAAACAGGCTTATCGCCTCTCTTCATTAGAACGCTTAAAATGGAAATAGACTACGCTCTGAAAATTATGACGATGGAAAATCACCGGCTTCCGAAGATAGCGACTCTTCAAGTCATACACTCAAAAACAAAGTTGGTTTGCTGAATGAATAAACCTTCCTAGATACTGCGAGATGGATCTCAGTCTAGATAATTTAAACAACTACGATGATTGGAAAAGACCGCTGTACCAGCTTGTTTCTGCAGTTGACTTAAAATACAGAGAGAGATTTTTGAACAACCCCACAGGATCATTACATAGAAACCTGTACTCTCGATTGGATCATAATCTGGAAGAGAAGAACTATTTTCGAGATGAAAATAGCGTCGATGAAATATAGATGATGGTCAAGTTACGTGATGGAGAACTAATGCAGTTAAACTTTATTCCACATAGAGAGGATCTACCCATCCTGTACACATTATGTAACACTATCGAAACAGAAGATACTTTTCACTTTATGGGAAAATGTCATATTTTAAAAGAGTTTAGTAGGAACACATTTGGAAGCGATTTTTTGACGGAAAACCAAGTTATATAACTGCTCAACGATATGGAAGTTAAAAATAACTATTCCAATACTGTAAATTGGCGCTATGCTATAGAGAGCGGATTATTAGTGAAAGTTTTTAAAAAAAGGGGATCTTATTTCATTGTACGTAATATAATTTTGTTTTAAATTTTTTGTAAACTCTGTAAGCACTATTCCAACAATTGAAATCAAATAAAAAATCGTATCTATCTATCTTATATATCTATTATCCTTCGGACCGTTGATATGCTGGCTGATACTCCGCTGTTGGCCCTTATTTTAGTCGCTGGTAGAGTAGAATTTGAGGCAAGCCGTAGAATTAACCGCTTTTCTCGCAATGATGTCGCTTCTGCCGCGCCTCCTTTTTGAATGTCCCCATAGTGTTGTGGATCCGAAAGATAGCTGTTTACAACAGTCTTACTTCTATTTAGCCCCCTGGCAATTTCTCGGCCTGTGTCCTAACTCCTTGAAAGCATATATTTTTCCTCTTTCTGTTTTTTCTTTCTATTTTCTTTTCTTTTTTAACTAAATAAAATAAGTTCTTTTAAACGCTTTTTTAAATATGTAGATATTCATAACAAAATCTTTGAAAAAGATCGCTCCTGCAAGGAAATATTCGCAATGGCCTTTATTTACCCTTTAATTTTATGACTTACTGTTGGGAAAATATGTACCTACCTGTTCTCAGGTAGTAAAAATGTCCGGGTACAAAATTTCTAACAGGTATAAAGAGTGATCGCCAGTGTATATCAGCAAGTACCACACGACACCATGTTTCAACCTTCATTTTAAATTCGAACATTTTTGTGCGGATTTTTTAAACATTTTCGAACTTTTCACAACAAAAATATTCTTTTTTTCTTTGTTGGAGGACCAAAAAAAAACAACACTAATTTGAGTTGAAGTTGGGTGTTTTTTTTTTCGGTTTCACTGTACTATACCGATTCTAGAGTTCATGCCAAATCAAATACAATCCAAACACAATAAAAATTCGTACATTGTACCTACTTTTTTCCATTTCAACCCCTGTATGTGTAGCTGTTTCCATTTGTATAGGTACTTCTCTTCATTTTAAAATCTTATTACGAAATTGTGCTCGCGATCTCTAGACTCTAGCGTTTGATGCAGCACGGAATGTCAGGTTCGGTTCAGCTGACTGCATTTGAAATCTTCTAGCAGAGCAGAGAAAGCAAAAACCCATTAATACTTTTTGAATTAAAATTCTCCGCACCATCTGTGTGTTTCTTAGAGAGAAGAATTGAATTACATAATTACGCGCTGTTTCTTCCTCGTTTTTTTCTCTGTATTTTTTTGGTTTCTACTTCATTTGTAAAAAAAAAATGCATAGCATTTAAAAACAATTCGTGCTTTTTGACGCGGAAATGGAATTGTACAGTTATAATCATTCATAATCGTGGGTTGAATTACGTAGTTATTTGCATAATTTTTGCGCCCATAGACGCGGTGAGCTGCGATTGTTTTACATACACAATGGAACCGTTTTAATGACGCATCATTTTTTTTACCGCACACAAAATTCAGCACAAAAATTAAACAATTATCAAACTATATTTGTATCAGCCGTTGAAGCTTTGGTTATGGGTGTTCTATGTACAATAAATACAAGTACGAGTATCAAAGTGAAGATGATATTCGATACGCGTGATGATTGAAAGTGACCACTTCTCGTTCTAGATACAATCTGAGGCGATGATAAAGCATGTGCTTTCGAAATTACATTATATAACAGGAAGCAATTTATGTGACGTCTGGGTGCGACTGGTTTTGTATTATTATTATTAATTAATTTGTCGATGCAAGTAATTTTTTAAAAGAATAAGTGGTGTGGCCTATTTCCGGCATTTATCCAAGAAAGCGCCTTCAAATAGAGCAACTTTTTAAATGGATGTCACTCAAAAGCATCTATACCTAGATATGTAGAGGTCGTTTTCTCAAATAAAACTAGACAAACTTATGCTGAAATTCGAGTAGTACCCGAAAAGCTTTCCAGTAGGTAAACCGATACAAATAATTTTTTCCCCAAAAAAACATTTTTAGAAGGACCGGACGTTCGATTTTTTTCAACACCACTGTGAAGCCATCCACCCACTGCACTGTTGACATTCACATTCACAACGCACATAAGTCATAATCTGTAATTCAATAATTGTATTCCGCCAGAGAAACCAAACGTAAGGATAATAACAAAAAGAAGAAACATAAAACACGTTTTCGTTTGCGCTCCTTCTGGCGTTCTTACAATTATCCAAATTGAACGAGAGAGGGTGAAGACATTTTTTGAACGACTTGAGCTGGTAGGGGGACCACTCTGACGACGGTTCTACTGATGGCCTGGCAGCTTGATTTGATGTATTAATTTAAATTTAAATCACCGAATCATCAACGGAGGAGCATTGGTGCTGCTGCATCAGAAATACCTACTTCTTTATACGTACGAATGGGTCAGTGCTCTTACGAAGGACGTCCAATGACCCTCGGTTGCTTCGGCTTTCGATGCAATTCTAGCAACAGCTGGACACTGGCAGGAAAGCATGCATGCAGCACCAGCAATAGCATCACAAGGTCATTGATCGCTGCCAAGGAAAGGATGCACCAGCGCAATGTTGCTGTTGCATCTAGACCAACAACAGCACCATCAGTGTGATGTAGAAAAAAATAAATGAAAACGCCAAAGAAAAACAAACATCCCACCCCAGAGGGAAAACCGAGGATAGATTCTGATTTGATTGCGCAATTTTCCCAATCTATCGATGGAGCAGCGGTCTACGATGGACTAGGAAAGTGACTGTGTTTAGGAAATGGTTATCCATCTCTGCGGCTGCTGATCCTCCTCCGCGTTCGATTCCTGTTTTTCTCCACAGACAATCTGTGCTGTTCTGTTCTCCTTCAACCGACAACAATATGTAATCAATCCGGTTTTTCTGCAAAACTGGTGTGTCGTCCAGACACCAGCATCATCATCGCCGCCGCTCCTCATTGTGACGATTGTATAATATTTACAAAAAGTGTCTGCATGCTGCGCCGCATGTTTCTGTCCGTCTGTCATTTGCGTGCGCGTACAGCAACCTTTTTTGGAGAGTAAAGCGACCGAACAGCCTCTCGATGGGGGATTATCTTGATGGATTCTACCCCTCGAACTGCCCGTGTCGTCCCTTGGAAACTAGAATTTCAATTGAATTGCAGTGCACAGCTTTGCCTTTTATTTTTGCGGGGAACAACGCAATTAGCATACTACACGAGTAAGTACGGACCGACTTGAGCAGCAATTTGTTTATGATTTTTACACTGAAGCACTGAGCTATATGGTCACCCGCATCATGGAGACGCTGGATAATCTTTAGCGAAAAAAGTTTTGAACTCTGAATCAATAGTTGTTGTTTCAGACTTTTAGTTGATGATAGTGGAAAACGTGTGCCTTGCATTATTTTACATTCGTTTAAAGATGCAATTAAATTAATGCAGATGAAGGTGTAACCGAAACCAAGATGTGGGATGAACTTGGTATATAGGTACACTCCCATGCACTTGAATAGGGACAAGATTTCTTGTTTCTCTTTTGCGGTTTTTCAATAAAACAACATAATATTTATATAAACATACATTTTTTTAATGTTTTGATTTCAATTTCGTATAAAGGGAAAACAAAATTAAGAACCAAAATCTTTCCGTTATTTTTCAACAAATGATTTTTGAATGTAGTTTTAAAAAAATGCATTTTTCCCTTGCCGCACTTGAATAGGGACAGTATAACTGGAAAAAAGGTTTAATAAGAAAACTTTGCAGAAATCAGTTCAAATTCATTTCTTTTTATCTTGTTGTTAAACTTAGTTAATAATGGGTGTAGCCGCATTTGTTGGAAATAACTTCATAAATACCGTTTGAAAGTGAATTAAGCAGAGATTCCAGGTAGCTAGCTCAAGGAAATGTCGCTCCATGCGGCATTAATGGCTGCTGTTAATGATTTAACATCTGAGAATTGTTTACCGGACTCGTATACTTTCCGGGACAGCCATCCCCAAACAGTCTCAATTAGATTGAGATCAGGGGAATAAGGTGGGCACCCCAGTATAGGCACGTTTTGGGTACGGATACACTCTTTTATCACGCGTGCGGTATGAATGGGGTGTTATCCCGCTGAAAAGTAAATTGCACAGGTCCAAATACACTATCGTAGTAAGGAAAAGCCTTTTCCAGTACGCCTTTGTAGTTATTCGCGTTCATTCTTGGTGACGGCAACTGCAATTAACATTGCTCATAATAAGAGATCGCACAACATTCCACTACAGCCCTTTCACGGCTATGGTGTCGAGGCAGATAGTGTTTTTCTTTGCGTATGTCATGAATTTAGTAATTTAACCATCAAGGCCATCTAAATTAAATCGGGCTTCGCCCGAAAAAAATGTTTGATGCCACTAGCTATTCCATGTCATGCACTTCCGAGCAAAAACTATGCAAGTCTCCTTACGAGTAGCCGTAAGAGACGGTTTTTTTTTTTAATATTAATCTTTTTAGATATCCAGCTCTCCGAATTACTCTTCTTACCGTGTCAACTCTAGCAATGATTCCCAAATTTTATTCGATCTGCGAGGCATAACAGTGAGAATTTGATGCTTCTCCAACAATCCGTCTATTTTCAGTAGGTGTAGTAACTGTTTTGGTCCTCCCTTCATGTTGTTGCACTTATTTTTAAGAATATTCCAAACCACTGACTTGCTTATTACAATTTTTTTGGGAATAGCACTATAGGTGAGACTACACTCCTTCAAGCCAATTATCTTGACTTTCTCTTCTGCAGGAACAACTTTTCCTCGCCCCATTTGATTGAAAAACGATTAAAATATACGCGAAATAAAAATAAAATACCTTCAGCTTCAATAAATTGATCCACAGCAAAGCAATTGCCTCTGTCCCTATTCAAGTGATGCAAAAAAGTTAACTTTTTTTTTGCATGGTCAAAGAAAAACCAAAATAACATATAACTGTAAAATTGTGAGCATTTAGTTTCGCTCCTAAAAGTTGCCTATTACAATGTGTGCTAAATAATAGCGTAAAGGAAATGCCGATATTTAGGAATGAGAAAGAGAAACACAACATATGTATAATGATTAAAAAATATTGTCCCTATTCATGTGCATGGGAGTGTATTATGTGGTATAAACTGAACACAATTAAATCATCAATTTAGGAGGTATACTGTTTTGTTACACATTTATGTATGTATCTATTAAACGCTGAATGCATAATAGGTACGTACTACGTACACATATATCACGACATAATTTATATCATGAAACATTTCTACGCATATCTATTTGTTTAGAGACTTCGAACAAAAATAATTACATACCTACTACCTTTCAAGTATATATGTATCTACTAGGTAAAAAGTCGACAATTAGATCTACCTATCAGCTCGATTGTCATGCAGAGCCTTGCATATAAAATCACCTCTCTGACAGTGTAATCTAAAGTACAGCACCAATTACAGCTGATTCAACAGCAACTACAAGTATTTCGCTTGTTCAAAATAACTTCCATATACATTAGTATATGTTTGTATAGCTCTATAATGTATGTACATATTATACCGAAGTTATAATGGAAACTTTTATCATAACTCTTCTTTATCAGCGTTCAGTGGCCTGCGTGCCACTCCTTTCATTGCACATATGCAGTTGACTGATAACACAATTTATATTTCGAGTTGCTAAAATAGCTTCAATTGATAGCCATATCTCGAAAGTTTTCGAAACAAAGACCCTCTAAGAAACTAGTACAATAACCTTCTATCTATAACTAATCGAAAAGAACAAAAATAAAATTAAAACAGAGCCCATTTCACAAAAGTTGAAAGAACCACCATTCTTGTCTATAATACTCCCGCTGAGTCCCTCAGAAAAATGTTCCTTCAGACTCCAATTTGGCGCGGTCGAACGAACGAGCGTTCCTAGTCCTACTACGAAATGATCGTAGAGCTCTATGCCAAAGCAATCAAGCAAAAGCGAAAAACGAAACAAAAAATCAGACAGCAAACTGGTAAACTGGATCTTTGTCTACTCCGAACACTTGTATTTACGATGCAGCCCACAAAAACTTGACCCCACAGCCCGCCAAATTACGCCACCGCAAGACCACGCGAGATCAACATAAGAAAACACAAAAAAAAAACGAGAAAAAAAAATTTGCAAACGCCTCTCAAAACTACAACTTTACTACCGTCGCGTCGCGAGGGGCAGGGGATAACATATGTGGCCGTAAGTTACGATATATTTTACTGAGGTCTTCGGTTCGTATGGTCTGGATCGAACCGCGAATCGATCCCCACAGAGATCACCTCATCGTATGTTACCTGTTATTTTTGCTTTCTGTTTTTTTTTATGATTTTGGTTTTCTACCTCTTAAGTCTGCGGAGATCATTTAAGGTTTGAGTAGCAAGACAGCTTAAAAAAAAACTCATCACCATGATCTGAACCACCAGTATAATCATCATGATCATCATCATCAACGTCGTCGTCGTCGTCGTCTCCGTCAGAATAAGCAACAGCAGCAGCAGTAAGAATCAATGCAAACGCAACGGTGCAGGTGGTGGTCGTGGCGGTCGGTCGCGTCGCGGTTGTATCTGGCTGCTCCAGCAATGAAATTATCATGGGACGCGTCACGATTTATATATAGCTCATGGCACAATCCATGTTGTGCTTGCCATTGGACGAGAGACAAATGTAGAAATGTACGTGCGGTGCGGATACCTGGTCGTTGCAAGTATCAGGGAAGGTATTGGCCGTCATCAAGTCAAAGATCTTTTTAGACAGTTGGTATTATACGCACAGCTGTGCGAGTCTTAACTTTTATTTTGACTCTTGTCAAAAAAAAATATATGTATAGAAAACTTTGTTTTGCGCAAATGGAAACCACTAATGTTTTGACATTCCTGACAGTTCCTAGTGTCTGAAAATTCTGTTTAAGGGGGGTGATATACATCAGTGAAAGGTGCGCAAGTAAATTACATTTTTCGTTAAGTGGCACAGACTTTGCATTTTCGGCCTTTTTCAGCTGAAAGCAACGATACATATCTATTTTCATTGGTGTGAAATTAAGCAAAACCAAGCACGAGATTTAGACTGACGTCCAATACCATGATGCCGTTTAAGCAACAACAATGATGTGCCAGATTAGATAAGAACACTGTTCAATCTAAATCTGCGCCATCGCAAATTCAATGAGCCACTGAAACGTGTCATTAGAACGACAAGTCGAAACTCTCTGTTTGACAGAACAAAAGGAAGTACAATGTTGCCAATGCGATCGTTCATATTAGTCACTGCATGGAGTCCCCTTTCAAACGTACCAACCATATCCATAAGAAACAAGGTCACAACAATATTTATAGCAAAAAATAATCACAAACACTCAATTTTCAAATTTTAGAACTAAAAAAACTAAAACTACAAATGAGTTCTTACACGTTTTTTTACGAAACCATTTTTGTTTCTTCTGTCCGCACAGTTGTGCTGTTTTGTTCTCCATATTTATTTATGAACTTTTAATTAGTTTTGGCGTTGGTGTGTCTTTTTTTTTTTTTTTTTTGAATACTCATCAGCGAAATTGTTTAACATTTTTAAGTACTACACCAGGAAAATAAAAAAAAGAAAAAAGCGAATAATTCAGAAAACCGCACTTACATGACGTTTAGTGGCGGTTATTTCGCAATTTAGACGTCCATGACAAGCACTGTGTGTCAGAAATTGAATGAGGTTGTTAATTTGTACCATGATACAAAGCAATTAATATGCCATGAGTAGATTTTGATTATCGTATGATGGAGGAAAACAAATGAACAATAGCAACATACATTCAGAAGGTAGAAAATAAACAGATTTTCGACTCTTATAATGCGTGTGGCTTTTTTTGTTAGGAAAATCTGGTTTTATAGCGAGATGAAATGGACTGGGGTGATAGATGGGTTATTTAGGTATAAGTAAATCTAAATGTTGGATTGAACGTCTCATATAGAAATAATGAACAGGTAGAACAAGTCAGTATAGACAAAGACCTCAACTGAATTGCAGTGCGCAACGATAGGTCAAGATTCGGACCGACTGAAGAGGCATATTCGCTTGAGGCCCAGGTTTACCCAACGTGTATCGAGTTCGAGTCTACAGGGAAATTCTGTATTGCATTTCGGTAAAAATTTGAGTTTTAAAAATTCGGAAAAAAGGCGACCTCTTTTAATGGAGTTTGACACGCCGTTTTTTCATACAGTCTGTCCAAGTTAAGAGGTGTAATGCTTTTAAGTGGCAATTCCTCAAGTTCCGGCGAACAAAGAATCCGGAACAATACGTTTGACCGTACAACTTTAGCACGTATTCACAGAAGCCCGTAAATGCAAACACAGCATTTCGAAGTTGGCATGCCGATGTGAGGCATCTTCGTTTTGGAGGTATAAAAATATTTTAAATGGTACATATAACTTTTCAGCTATTAGAGTTACAGTGTACATTTTGGAAAGACAATTCAGTAGCGCATAAAAATGTTAAAAACTTTATGTAATTTTATGCAGCCATTAACGAATAATGCAGCCTTAAACTCAAAAATTATGACATTACTTATGTCCCTTGTCATACACAACCTTGATAGAAAAGTTGTCTGTCAAAACACAACAAAGATGGCAGTGGTTGTCTATAAGTTGTTAGTTAGTTTGGGTTGTGTGAAAGTTGAGTTGAATTGAAGACAACTCAACTCAACTAAGTTGAGTTGTGTTCTACTATAGGGGCATTAATGTATTTCTGTCAGTGCGATACCACGATACAAAATAACCAAAAAGTACGGAAACATTTTAAACCTCAGAACGTGAATTTCTTAAAGACCCAAATTCGGGGAGTGCCCAGAAACACTATGGGACGGACATTACAGGTAGAGACTCTATTGCTACTTGCGAATTTCCTTTAAAAAGAGACATCTACGTCTATCTTCCTTCGTTAAGAGGTCATAATGGTGACTGAAGCAGTCAACTCATTTTTTAAAGTTAGCATCTCCCGGTGGCGGTTTGTCTTCGGGTAGGGACGGAAGGTGACCATAGCAGTCTGCCCCCTGCCTATTTCTTCTGATAGTCCATCGCTAAGGAGAGACTGGTGCATGGCAGAAATGGGCACATAGTTGAATTATACCGCTTTTTTGCTTGACCAAAAGTTATATTTGAGGGATTGTCTACTGGAAAAGGATGGAGGGTAACTGTAGTAGTCTGATCCCCTTTTATTTCTTTTGACAACCCGTCCACGAGACAGAGACTGGTGCTGAGTAGAAGAGCCTGATAGAAGCAAACCATCCTACTGCTTGGTACCGAAAAGGGAGTCACGGTTTGTCCTTCGGGGAAATCAAAGACGAAGGGTGACCGAAACAGTCTAACTGTCTCTGACGAGATGTTCAAAGTGTCGAAATGAATTTGGTGTAATCAAACTCCAGGTGAGTTTAATGACCGAAACAGTCTAACAGCTCACAAAAGTGCACTTTGTTGTAGCCTCTAATAGATGAATATATATGATGGTGTAGCTCGAAATAGCTATAATTCCAACCAAATTGTATGTAGGCAAATAGCACATCAGTGGTATTCCTTTTCCCACATTACATACTGATAAATGTAACGTATATAGAAATTACAATTTTCTAATAAAAGATTCATCATCTAGTACTAGTTGGTAAAATATTTTCACACTGTATGAGATTAAATAGTAAACAAAAATCCGTAATAATAATAATACTATACTCACTGACTGAAGGACTGAAAGATGTAGATATACATAGTATTAATTTTCGAACATATCGTAATAAAATTGTAAAAATGTCAATAAATAAATGTAAAATGTATAAAACATGCAATAATTTATGAGTGGAGTTCGGTGGTATACATATATAAGCAAAAAGGGTTAACCAAAACAGTTGAGCCAATTGAAATCCTGACAACATAAATGGCTAAACAAGTTTCGAAACATTTCTCTCATTCTGTACAGGATTTTGAAACGTTTTGTCCTTGAAAATAGCAAAAGATATACTAAGAATGGATAGGGTAGAGAACTTGTCATTGAGGATTAACATTTTTGATATTGTTTTTTTTTTTTAATTGTTGATTTGATATTTCTTTATGTAAAAAAACTCATATTATTCTGTATTCGGCCCTTTGGATCCCAATTTCGGCCACCTTGGCTCCTCCACTCAGCCCCCTGAATAAAACAAAACTATGCTTAAGAATTAATTTTAGGTACCTATAAAGGAAACCTGCTGTATTCATCACAAAACTAGTTTAACGAAAATCTGTCCAAAATATATCTCAAACCATTCATATAATTGCATCCAACTGGTTTTATAAATTAAAGTACTTAATCACGCTTGCCTTAGCATTTATTTTTACTATTCAAACTAATTGGTTGTTGACTGTTTTTTTTTTCGCTTGACACAAATCAATTTATTTGCTAAGCTGACTTTCATTGGCAAAAACTAGTTCAGCTTCAGCTCTTGTATAGCAAGTCGGAAGATTTTTTGGAATTAGACAGTTATAGAGTGATAATTATATAAATTAGGTAATTGGCGTGTGTAAGGTGTGAGGATCAAAATTTGGTAATCGTGTTTGTTATTATTTTTGTTGTATCATAATCATAAAAATATAGCTGAGAGGTTTTTATTAATTGTAGGTTTTTTTGGGAGTCTTATTTCTTGTTTACATTATGATTCCTTTATTCACGTAGATTTCATTCGAGATACTAAAATACTCCTATATTGAATATTTTAAAGTAGAAGACATTATGTTGTGGGCGCAGTTTACTACTGAGCGAGGGGTCTCACTATGATTTTAGTATAACTGTCCTGAGAAAGCTTATCAATTCAGCTGTCATCTAGCTCGAAGTACATAATTATCAGCTCAACTCGAAAAAGTGATTAGCATTCTTACAGTTCTTACTGATACTGACAGGTACATATTTATGCAAAAAGCCAACTTCAATTGACAGATATACAGCTCCATTTAAGATATTTTTTTTAGTTTCAGCCCGTTCGTTGTAATCACATGAAAAGGATACCTACCTACAATGAAAAAGAAGAATAACTCTCCCTAGCTTTTTCCTTGACTTGAGAAGGCTACTGTGTGATAAGGCCCCAGAATGAGTTGGTTGGATAAAGTGCGACGTCTATAGGTACCTACTCTACCACTGATGATTCAGACTCTGTGCAAAAGAATAATAGTTATGAAGGGGCCACTGACGCATCCTACACCCGGCAGGTCGATATCACGAATGAAGTTATAAAAAAGTTTTTGTGCTCTGGCAGAGCAAAGAGCAATGTACGTTCGAGCCTCAGCAGGGAATAATGGGAGAGTTCAATACGCTTTGCCTGCAAATTAGGCCAGTTTCGTGTGTTAGGCAAGATTTTCTACCTAGTTGTATGGTAAAATGTCACCTGCATATTTAGGTGCCTAAGCACATTGAACGCGGCCAATATTATACTGCCACTAAACATACAACAATATCAGAGATTCTACACAGAAAGAGACCGTACCGTTGCTGTTTGTACCGATATTCGATTCTGAGTCTGAGGTTGAGTTTAAGGACTTGAAATTCCCCCTTTTTATAAATAAAAATGATATTTAAAAAAATATTGCCAAACTCGAGCAAATACATATTACCTTCTTGCCTGGGCGACTACCTCGCAAATCGGCATGGTGATTAAGGAAACTGAACCGACATTATTTCCAACCTATTCCTATAACAACGAAACCAGTCGTTTTCTCTGCATATAATGACAACTCATTTTAGAACATCCATTCATTTACAATTGACATTTCGCTGACATCCGTCATAAACGTGTTCTGCTGTTGGCCATTCAATCTTGCTGCGGCTCCATCTTAGTTCGGCCAAACCGTTTTTCCTACATTTCTCTCTGACTGTTGGTTGACCACCATGGCCAGCGTTGTTATATGGTCGTAAATATCGTAATTGTGACGATTTTGGAAAGCAAATACGACGCTCCGATTTTTGCTTGATTTAGCCTTATTTCTACGATTTGCTGATTTTTTGTTCCGATATTTACGATTTTGGAAGCAGTCAAATACGACGCATAAAATATATATAAATTTAAAAATTTCAAAACCCTGCCGTAACTATTTCCTTCCGGATTTTAAAACTACGAACGAACAAATTTAAAACCAAATGTGCAAATCAAGAAAAGTTAGAATTTATTTTCGCATTATTTTTAAATACTTCACACAGGAAAGGCGAACAGAATCTTTATTAATTTTGCACTTAATTTGTTCTAAGTTGTAGTCCTCTGGAAATATGTTTTCAGGAAGCTAGTTACAAAGTTTGCTTGTTTGCTATACATGCATGCATGCTATACAAGATGCTGTTTCCAAACTTAGACCAGCATGAAAATGTACACAACATACGTTGCATTCCATTTTAAGCCCTCCGACTCCAAACGTCAGTGTAGCGAACTCGTCTACTCATAATAAGAACTGCTTCAGGTTATTGATCGTTATGTTGCAAGTTGCTGTAAGTGAAGTTATACTTCTTTTGGCTTTTTTGCTACATTACACAATTTCATTCGAAAATTCCGCCACTTACTTTGAAGATAGTACTAATGTTTTAGTAGATATCCATATACGATATACCATATTACATTTTACGAACGCAAAATTGCGAAACTTCGAAATTGAATTTCAATATCTTGAGAATTACTGAATAGTTAAGGTAAGCGTTTAAAATGATTAATATTAGATAAGGCCCACAGTCCTGAAGCTTTTCAATCGCCTACCGTAGTAGTCAAAAATCCCAAACAAACATGCTAGCTGAACATAACCGCCTTGAATGGGGGAAGTGGGATTAACCCAGTTTTTAAATTGGTGGTCATTTGCGTCCAAAAATGCTGATGACTTTTTCGAGTTCGATATCAAAATAATCCCAATTTCTCAATTTTGGGACCTAGTTTGAATATTTAGGGCAAATGTGGTTACCACAGTTCCACTACTGTTAAAATTTATCAGTATCTATACTTTAAGAGGTTCGCACTGAACTAATAGAAACTAAGTGTTTTTGTGTACTAAAAGCTATGGTTTAAGTGGTCCTCGATGAGGTGCACTTTAAACAAGATTAGGTCCATTGTGTTTCGAATTTTCGTATAGAGAAAGAAGTTTCAGTAGAGAAAGACCGCGACTCAGGTGGCGCACGCATGTGGAAGGGGACCTTAACCAACTTAGCGTGCGAAACTGGAGCCAACTGGCCAAAGATCGTGCTGGCTGGAGACGCTTGTTGGTTGAGGTCCAGGTCCACCCCGGACTGTAGCACTACATTAAGTAAGTAAGGAAGGTCCATTGTGTTGCCACTGAAAAGTATAGGTGATTACAATGTCTGCTCCTGGACTTCTGCACCTTCTGCAGAAGTCGTTGAAGAGTAGGTAGGTATACCTATCAATCGCACAGTGTCCGATTATTACATTTGTTAGAATGGCACATCCTTCTAAACACCCTAATACGTCCCTACACAATTTTTTACAAAATACGATAATTACGATTTTCACAATCCCAAAAATACGATTCTCAGAAAAAGTTTATAACAACACTGACCATGGCACCATCTGAATCTGACCATCTCTTTTATTGCTCTCTCACTAATTTGAGATAATAAAAAAAAAAACTACAACTGACTGGCAATACCTACGGTAACCGGTTCACAATTTCTACCTTCTCTACGTTTACAATGTTAACACCGATGACTCAAGTCAAAACTGAATCAAAGCTTAAGCAGTTTAGCGATTAGGAACAAGAAATAAAAGGAAAAACTAATTTAGCACTTACCATGTGTGCGTCAGCTAACAAAAAAACACGTCAACGCGATCCTCTCTGCTAGTATAGTATAGACTATACAGTGTCACTTTTGTCAAAAATGTAGGTAGGTATAAAAAACAACAACAATGTACCAAATAAAAATCTATAACCCAACAAATCACTTTGTACTCTCAATACCGCTAAATATCACTAAAAAAAAATATTTGTCTACATAATGTATAGGTACATATAATTGCACCAGATAATTAGAACACAAAGCACAAGTGAATTTTTGAAGGTGAACTTGAGGTCTACCGGTGTTTTCCCTTTTCCTCACATATGAATATTATTCCGTACAGTATGTCAAAGAAAAAAATTATTCAAACTATTTTAGAACAGGACATCACACATCAACACCAAAAATGCAATGAAGTGCATCGCTCGCTTTACTCATTGACTGTGATAGTACAGGTACACGATCAGTCTCGGATGACTTTCAGCAGTTATTGCTGCCCACTTGTCCACGAAATCTCAGCCTTAGGTACGCCAGCAAAATAGACAGTGAAAACAGGATGTACTATATTATACATCTCTGATCTAAACTGGGTGTTGAAGTGTGTTCGAATGTAAATTCAAAGGAAGTAACGATTTCCCATCCAGAAATCGAAATCGAAACCAAAGCCGAAGCTTGTTGTTTTTCGTGGAACGTGCAAGAGTAGAAAAAGGCTTTTTCTTCCCCCTGCAATACTCATACAAATAAACGAAGAACGATGTTAATATTACTGATGGGATGGCGCATCACACCACTATTACTACTGAGCGTTGAGCATCGAAGAGCCTCAGCCCTGTCCGCCCCCTTCTGGCTGATGCGGGTGCTTCGTGCTTCACTTTTCTTTTTCAGTAACCGGCCTGCTAAAGCGCACACAGTCAAGTACACTCTCCTCGCTCAAGGCTCAGGTCCTCAGCTGCTCTGCAATTCTTCAACCCTTTCACGCACTCACACTCTCACACACTAGTCCTCTTGTAAAATATGTAACACCGGAGGATATAGATTATTAACTGGGTTGGGAACTGGGAACTGGGATGCTGGCTGATTTACGATATAAGACAAGAAAATGCACAAGCAATTTATAAAATAAAATTCAGACTCACCGGCGAGTTTGTTATGATAGCGGTATGTAGATGTAGTTGATCAAACCAACAACAAAACTTTAATCAAAATCGATTTGGACCAAGTTAAATAAAATTCATCATCTCAAATCAAAGATTCACTAAATCGCGCTTTGCACTGGCACTTTTTGTAGAAGACAACCAACAACGACTACGACGACGACGAAGCACACACTATACGAACGAAATATACGACTACAGACTAAATCAAAAAAATATTATATTTTTTAATACTACACTAGCACAGCATTTGGCTTATTCACTCGCAAACGCAAACTCGTTACTCTCGCTCACTGCCACCCATCGAACGCGCTGACGGCTGAACGTGTAATGACAAAAAAATATCCGGTTCGTTGTTGGAGAAGCATCGCCTCGCCATCGCCAGTCCCATCGCCACCGCTGCCGACAGTGCTGTCGAAAGTACTACAAAAGCAATACTTGTATGCGTAGCCGTACTGCTCACTTTTGTTTTGTACTGATTTTTGAAGTGGATTTTTGGTTCCTGTCCGGTATTTCATGGAACCTTTTTCGAAGTTGATTTTCGTATAGACAGGTAATCGGTAATAATGGGCAAGGGGATCAAGGGGATCGTCTGTAGAAGGATGCTGGCGTATTGAGTCGGTTGGAATATTTGTTCAAGGCCGGTCACCACATGATGCCGTATAGAATAATCGGTTTTATATAACCGCAGAATAAAGCCAATGCATTATATTGGGTTAAAGGCCCCACCTAGAGAAGACACCTCTTGAACAAGACTAAGAAATAAAACAAAAATACTTTTATGTAATTAAGTTATTTATTAACTAAGAGTTAATAAAAAAAAATGTGTGACAGAACTGGCCGCCGCTGTCCGACCGAATATCGTAATATGTAAAGCCCAAAAACGGCAACACTTTGAGAGTACGCCAGCTGCCTCTCCTCTGTTTGAGTGTTGAGTATGTGCAATTCAAAAGCTCTATTTCAGTTATTTTATTTTGACATGTTACTGCACGTTGAGTTGCGTCGTCGTTCGTCGCCTTATGCACGCACCATGTGCTGCACGCCACGAGAAAAAGAATAGAGCTATGAATACATTTGCACAGACTGGGCTCTGTCTCTGTGTTGTGTGGGTTTGCTTGCTTGATTTCTCCTGCGCTGCGCTCTCTCTCGCGCTGAATCGGGCATAATGATTCTCTATTGGCATAGCAACGGGCCAGATGTTTGAAGGAAAAAATGCAATTTGAAGAGGACGTCTTTCGTGTTCTCCGCTGAGAAGAGCTTTTCGCATGTGTAAAAAAAAAATTATTTCCTCGTTTCTATGGGGTAGGTCGGCAAAGGTGTGTGTAATTATAGCAGGAGATTGCGCTCACGTGCAGAAGGTAGGTGAATGCTTTCGTTCTCATGAGGATGACGCGGCGCACGATGGGAATTGAATGCGGGTGGCGTGCTGTGTCTCACTGTGTGTGTGTATAAGCTGAAAAACATAATAATGCTTTCGCTTTGGCTTTGGGGGAATGCAGTGAGAGCTTTATTTTATTTTTAGATACCAACAGTAGCGCAAGGTGTTAAGGGTTAACGAATTCCCTGCCTATACTCTGTCCAACAAAAATTGTCAGTAGAGGCCTTATGGGGGAGCTTTTTTTCTAACAAAGGTGCCTGTAGATACTCTCACGGCACTCAAACACAAGAATTGCCACTGAAATAAAAACCAAACCACTGACATACCAAGGAATTGTTGTTGTCATTTTTCTAAAATTCGCATGCAGTCCACCACACAACCGCGGGCAGAATGATCGTTTTGTGTTCGCTCGCTTGCTATTGCTATTATCAATCATCCACGAAAATAAGCTGTGTGGCTGTGAGGGAAACACCAGAAGAGTGTTACCATGCATATAATGAAAACATATCATTAAGGGTGTTTCTATGGAATTTGTCAAGGAACTTTCGGTTTTGGTGCTATTGAGATCAGGGGTCTCATCGTGTAACTTTTCAGACGACCATCGTCTCGACGATAGCACTGAACGCTATCGTTTTAACGTTGCTTCATGTAACTCTACCACCATCGTGTCGTCTATCGTTTATTTTACACAATTTGCGGTATCTTTCAGATGCTGATTCTGGTAAAAGTATGCAATTTATGCTAAATAAAAGTGAAAATTGGTAAAAATATTGGATATTCTGTAATTTTTCTCTCTGCAAATGAGTTTTGGTTTGTGCATAAGGTATGCGCCATCTACAAAATGGTTTTCATACCATAATATAGATACATACTAGCAGTCCCTCTTCCACATTTTGTTATTGTCTCTCCCATTGACTTATTATATATGGACTCAGCGTTGCCGAAGTGGCACAATTGTGCCATTTTGGCACCTTGGCACCTTCAGTTCTCATTTGGCACCTTATGAGCTTGATACATTTTAATACATAATAATTAAAAAAAAGCATTTCTGAAAATGTTTAAAATTGATTGAGAGTGCAAGTCATTTTCTCTTTCACCTGCGAAAACTTATTTCATATTCACTGAACTGAATCATTTTTAACAACATAGAACGCAGCCCTTGTGTATGAAATCTATAGCATTCTCGAAAACGAGGTAAAATGTCAGCGCTTCAGTCAGCGGCTGTTGTTACGTTGTTCTATTGGTTAATGAAAAAAACTTAATAAAGTCATAAAAAAAACTGAAAAGAATGTTTTTTTTTTTCAAGTAGTGAAACATACATATTATCGTCTGTGTGTGTACGAATTCATACACAAATAATCGTAATGATACTAATGCGAAATTATATGTTTCTTGTGTTTTTAAATGTCTCTCTGCCGTTGAAGGGCTGGTGGCACCCAGTTGGCACCTTTGTGTTACCGTCAATGGCACCTAAGAAAATTTTTTTGCGGCAACGCTGTATGGACTGCTAGTAGACGTCTCGCGTTGGTTCCAACCAGTGTTGCCAGACATTTTCTAAGAGAATATGCCAAATTAAGAAAAAAGTATGCTAAATTGTATGGAGGAACTAAGCAAAATATGGTAACGTTTAAAAACAACTATTTTATTACAAAAAAAAAAGGGATAAATATAAACACAACATGATGTCTATCTATAATAAGGAACAAAAAGGGAATTCAGTATTTTGTAATGAAATTTACATTTAGTTATTCAAAAGCACGTCAATTAGGTAGATACAGAACTAAAACTAAAATCCGTATATGACTCTACATTTTTCTCTCAATTTTTCTTCATTTTTATCACATTAAATCATCTTAAAAAATCAGGGGCTTGTAAAAGAGACAAAAAGTGTAGGTATGTACATATTATGAAAGGGGAAGCAAAGGAACACAAATTTTCTAACGAATTTATTTTCAAAAAGTTAGACTTCAAAGTAACGCGAGGAGAAATGCCAAATAATGTTAAAATGTCAAACAAAAAAAAAAATAAAACTCCCAGGTGAAAAATATAATTTGAATACATTTTCAATGCATTTTTTTATATACATTAATAAAGTTGTTGTGTACGCAATCACACCTATCGGGAATTTTCTTTCTAATTTTTCGTACTGTTCTAGGTTCATTTTAAACGCGTGAAATATACAAACAAAAAATCTAGTGACATACGGGCTTAAGGTCATCATCTTCCCCGTCTTCGTCATTGTACTGATATTTTGCCGAGTCGTTATTTTTTATTCAACAATTTTCTTGTAGTACCTAACAATTAAAAAACTGTCAGCCACTTGACAATTGACAGCTTATTTGAAATTTGTCGACCTATTTGGCATTTTGGTATTATGCGTGCTATTACTATTCCCATTTATGTTTTGATTTCATTAAAAGAAGTTACATTAATACCGAATAAATTTCATCCCTGGATGATTCAGCTTGGTATTGGTAGATAATAAATTAGCAAATTCTTCGCGTTTATCACACATTTGAAATACCTACCTACTTTTTTACTACTGCAATTATTAATTATTGTTGTAGTGGTCTGTAGCCCTTAAGGAACTAAAGCCCATCACCAATAATTGAAAAACAAAAACGTCACATCGTATACTGTAATTTATGGAAAAGAAAATGCATCTGTTATTTTACAGATAGTTTGGGTACTATAAAAGCGTTCCGTAACTTTTTCGTAAATTTCTCTCACTGTCAGAGAATAATTCAACCCCCCAACACCGTCATTTTGAGAGTCTTTTCCATTTTTACTGCAAAAGTAAAGGAATAGACCTCTAGCTCTAGGTACTATTGACATTCACATATTCAGTAATGCCAAATACAGAAAATTTTGATGGATGCATATACCACGAATATGTTCATGATGGGTATAAAAATAAAGTTTTTGATTTTTTTTTATGTTGAATGTTGAAAATATGCTAGATTGCATATATCATATTTTATTTATACTAATATGCAATTTAAGGTTTAAATATGCTAGATCTAGCACAAAAAATTCTAAAATGGCACCACTGGTTCCAACATAACCACTAGCCCTCTTGGTTCGGAGCGGAATAATTCGGAAATTCACACTTTTTTGTAGTGGCATCTATTGTTAACAATGACGCAACAATTTGAATTTTAAATGTTTTAGCTCATAAATTCTCTCACGCCCAATAGATGCCTCTAGCATTCTATGGATAAATCCAAGATGGTTCGTTATTTTGTTTCACTTATTTTTCGCTCCGAACCAAGAGCGCTAGTTTATGTTGGCGTCACTTTCTAAACAAAATTTGTATGAACTGACATTTCACTAGCAGTCCATATATAATAAGTCAATAGTCTCTCCGTCTTCGTATGTTTGCAATTTTCGTTTTCTTTGTCATTTATTAGAAAAAGAATTAATTATTTCCAATGTTTTATGGATGAGTTTTTATATAATTTGAATCATAAAAAACAATCTGTAGTCACCTTACAATTCATGTAAAAAGCTTTAACTTGTCAGCAAAATATACAAAACAATGCTAGACGATACCCCTTTAGCTATCGTGCAAACGCTATCGTCTTGACGACAGTAATCTGTCAATTAATGAGCTACACGAAGCAAATGTTGGATCGTCGAAACGATGTTGTCGAGACGACAGTGATTTCAAAGGTTACATGAAGCAAAACTATGGCCGAAACGATATCGTCCGACGATAGTGCTCTTACGCGATGAGACCACAGGTTTATTCGTGAGGTGTCTTAATGCATTCAATTCATTAGAGTGCAACAAGTGATCGTAATATAAGTGCGTTGTAGTAATATTGTTTTAAATTAATAGGGCAACCGGATTCATGCCCGAGTGTTTTATACAGAGCTAAGTACATATTTTGATCACTATTCGTTAGGGCATATTTGTACATATTTTGGTATAAATGCATATTTCACTTTGTAGAGCATATTTTAGCAGTTTTGTTATATATTTGCACATTTGTCTTTTTTTCATTAAATATTTTTTCAGATGGAAAAAGGACGCCAGATATACTTATTCTGCAATATGTCGCTCGCTGGGTTTTTACCACATCCGGTCACTCGTCCCCAGTAATGAAACGCCTTGAAAGGATTTTATGACGAATATGTAATCTATGTATAGGTAGGTAATAGGTTATGTACAAAATTGCATGTATCTACATATGAATGTACCTATATTTATATTCTATTCTATATCTATATATAATAAAACTGTAGAAATTTTCTTTGTCAGTTAAAAACTCGAAAACTACTGGACAGATTTCGATGAAACTTTTTTTAAATGTTCCTTAAGACTGTGAGATTGCTATAGGCTGTGTCGTTTTTAGCCAAAATGTATTTTTTGAAGTGAAAATATATAAATACACATAACCTCGCTACAAATGGATGTTTATACTTTTGCGATCGTGCGACACGACAAACAAAAACAAAACCACATTAGCATACGTAGTTAACACGATCAGACACTCGCATACTCAACAGTTTCAACCACATCAGCACTTTTCACGATATGCACTCTATGCATTCACCACACCGGATACACGCGCTGCATTGATTTGGCGAATCAGTAGATTGGGTATGGCCGTATGGCACATGCGTCTATCCACTTCCAGACGCTTTAGAATAAGTTAGTTCTTAGTTGGAATCGGAATTGTTAAGTCATATTCAAGAATTAAAATATAATTATAACGTGGTAATTGTTGTTTAATTTAAATTACGAACAAGTTGGGCCAACCGCAAGTTGGCGTTCGGTTTTTTTTTTTTGAATCCGAAAAGGATATTTCTGGCGCCCGAGCAGGGACCAGCTTCAAAAAAAAAATCTCATCCTTAAGTCGACTAGTCGGCTCTCACATTGAGGCAACTGGCAATAGGAAACACGCAATATTATCTATTTTCAATTTATTATATGTACCTCATCCTCTGAATGGACCCGAAAAATAATTTTTTGCTCAAAATACTCTGTGAAGTATTATACCTAACCATGCCATTTATCCTGTATTGTACAGGATACCCCTGTATTTTCAACGAAAATCCTGTAGAAACATGACCCCTGTATTTTTCAGAAAAACCCTGTAAATATTCTGTAATTATCCTGTTTTATTCCCATTGTCTTAAAACCTTTGAAAACTCTGTTGAACGAGTGTTTGCAATAGAAAGTTAAAAAATTTGACGTTTAAAAGAGAACGAAATTCTTTTGTCGTTATGAATATTGGTGACCGTGTCCGGTTATAAGAGAGTCCCGCTGATGAGAGTAATTTGTTTGAAAAATCAGATATTTATTCCGTTCTTTGAAATATGTCCGGCTATAAACAGTGATGCCATTCTGACCGGATTCCGGTCATATCTGACCGAAATCTCTTTACTCTGACCGGAGAAAATTTTGAAATCCGGCCTAACCGTTTTTTTACCGGAACGAAAAATGTTTTTAACCGGAAAACCCTTTTTTGACTGGAAAAATAAAAATGCCCTACTGAATATAAATAGAAATAGATTTCTATAATTTGACTAAAACTTTGCCACGAACATGCTCCCAAGTTCAAATAGAAACCAATTTAATGCGAATAATTGGACTACAACTTCACGCATGGAATTCTGCTCCGGGAGCAGGATAATAAATTATCTTATAGGCTAATTTTTTGACGTTTTCTTTTGCTAGAATGTTGAAGAGAAAATTAAACAATGAATATCAATAAGTTTGAAATTCGATAAATCTCAGATTGGAGTTTGGTGAACTACTCTTTTCAAGTGTCAGAAAATGATCCGAGAATAATTATTTAGCCCAATTGACACATGGCCTTAGTAAATCCATTAAAGATTTGGCTACACTCAGGCGTCATTGCAATGAAATAAAATTTGGCAGGTAAAAGAATAGTGAAATTGAAAACAAATTCTATAGGTAGTTAATCCGAAGCGGACGCCCGTTTTTACGTCCTCACTCTATCAACGCAAATATCAAATGAAGATTTGTATCGAAAGCACAATGGTGCGAAAAAGAACGTGCCAGAATTATTTCTGAAAGTGGATTTTCTGTGCATTTTCTATCCTATCTACCTTTCTCATTTACTCACTCAACATCTACCTGAGTCGCACCTGTGTGACACCGACACGACGTTCATTGGAAGGCGTGTATGGCCATGCACTAAAAGTGTATTTCAGAACTTAAAACATATCATATAAAATGAAAAATTAGTTTCAGTAAATTTTAAACAAATGAAATTAAAAACAAGTTCACAAACTCAATTTCCACATATTATAAAAACGTTTTCTAAACATCGATAATGCAGGTGAACATAAAAATTGGTAAATTGCATAGGTAGGTATAGGTATTTCCTATTTTTGACCGGGTTTCAGGTCAAATTTGGATTTAGAAAATATAAACCCGGTCATTCGGTCAGATTTGACCGGATTCGCTTTTTTTGAGTGGCAACACTGGTTATAAGAGGTGTCCTGTCCGTAAGGAGAGAGTATTCTCTGTATTCTGTTTAATCCTAGAAGGATTCGTCGTTTCGCCGATGTCTCGATCATAATCTTGCTGTACGGTCGAACTGAAGACGAATTAAACAACAAAATCATTGGCTCTGATTAAATTTAAAATATTAAAATATTCATTCCTTAATATTTACAATGTACATAATAGTTACTCTTACTATATGTGGGGGTAGTGGCTCAGTGGTTAGTGTGCTGGACTATTGTGCAAAGGGCACCAGGTTAGATCCACGAACTTAAGGTTTTTCCCACTACGTCGCATATCGCGAACTTCTGACAATTATCAAAGAGTACAATTAATATCATGTAAAAGCTTTTCAATTCACCCGTTCGGACTCGGCATAAAGTTGTAGGTCCCTTCCATTCGTCCCAAAAATCAAAACGCACACAAACGAATGGTTGTGAGAAGCTAGGGTGCCTATACAGACCTGGTTGAGCCAACTACATATTTTATTTTTTTAAGTTAATGTATTATTCTAATACTATCCTGTAATCATACTGTATTCCGAAAAATAAATCCTGTGAAATGAAAAATTTTCTTTGATTTTTCCTGTTTTTCCTTGAAAAATAAATGGCATGCTTAATTATACCCTATTCACACCAAGTCGAAAACCGAGTTTTCGTCAAAAAAGTTTAGAAAACTCGTGGATGCATTCACACCGAACACCAACTCGTTTTCATTTGACGTTTCAATTAGCTGTGAAACTAGCTATATGAAATGTTTGTGGCGACTAGACTTTTATTTTAGTTACTAAACTTCGCTCGTATTGACATAATATACAAATAAAATTATTGAAGCTACTTGATAATCGTTCACTTATGGTTAAATGCATAAAATAATTAACATAAGCAACAATCAAAATCAAAACATCTGAAAATACCATTTAGCTGTGGCAGGGCCGGCCCCAGCCAAACTAGCGCCCTGTGCAAGATTTACAGAAAGCGCCCTTTTTTCATATTTGCACACATGCATAAGTCTTTTCCACATCACCCAGGAAGTAGACTTTCAATGGTTTTTTTTTATTGAGGTATCTAATATTGGCTTTGTATGGGAGGTAACAGAACTATACTTTACCGACATGTACCATTTTTAATACCAACATAAAATACCAACGTAAAAAGAAGTCATCTCACAAAATTTCTTTGGACTAAGTCGATTCGTTTGGACGCTATATTGTTTTCAACAGAAAGGTAGACAGGCAGACGGATATAGCTGAATCGATTCAGAATTTGATCCTGATCAAATCCGGTGACTCCTTCTTGGCGTTATAAATGTAATGACAAAGTGAATATACCTTAGTATGGAGGGTATACTAAATGTATTAACTCATAAATGAACTTTATATTACTAATCTCTCTGAGTCTCCTCACCATTTGCATCTACTCCTCATAGCTATGTCGTTGTTGCTTTTGTAAGAAGTAATATTAGTACTTATCTACCAATTTGTTTGTTACTTCGGTCGGTATAGGAAAGTTGAACCTCATATAACATTATTAGTAATGTAAAGTTCAAATTTTTTAAATTTTCAGTTTCAAACATCTTCTTTAGAAAAGGCAAGTACTTGTGTAAATGCAAACACATAAATTGGTTCATTGTATTCCAAGCTCAGAGCAAAAATATGAAATTAAATTGAATGAAATGAATTTTTTCTATTGCCACTTTGAATTTAAAAATGTACACTGATAAAAATGAAATTACTCGAAGCATTTAAAAACAGTCAAACAAAATTCGTATCCAGCTAAAAAAAAACACCTGGCTGGATTTTAAAAAATCGCCCAGCTATGCATATCAATCCAGTCAGATCTGTCTGGAAAGCAGTCACAAGCGTGAGCCCATGACGATGACGCTTCTACTTTTTACAACACAAATTCAAAGATTTATAAAAACTAGTCATTAAGGGATGTTCACTTTTTCGATAGAACAAAAAATATTTTTAAAAGAAAATGTATTTGTTAAAAAAAATACACAGGGCCAGAATTTTTTTGTTTGACATATTTTACTATGAAAATTTTGCGGGGACTGTGCAAGAAATAAAACCTGCACATACTGGGTGTAACTTTTTTGTTTTTAGATTTTTGAACCAGATTCTTTTGTAAAATGTAATTGGATGTGCAAGAGATATACCTACACGAACAGGGTGGAATATTTTGAGATTAGGTAGGTAAGAATTGAACTTGCATAGGTCTAGTGGGATTTTTTATTTTGCGATATTTTGAGTTAGATTCTCCTTGAAGTTGCAACATTGCAAATAATGTGAGTTAATGTGCAAGAATTTATTCAGCACAGGTGGGATGGATGTTGTTATTTTGGGCTTTTTTGAACAAGCTTTTTGTTTAAAATGCAAATGGCAGTAGTGTTCGCGCAAGATAAAATAATTTTTTCTGCGCTTCATTTTGTAGTCGCCAATGCGACTATGCCGCTGCATGGTTTATATGCAAGCTGCAAGCAAGCGTACAACAAGATGCAAATGACGAAAACGTGCGTATGAAGCGCAACTACGTGGACAGTAGGCCTTACTCCTAGCAATGCGCCCCAGAACTTGGCGCCCTGTGCATTTGCACATCTAACACATATGGTTGGTCCGGCCCTGAGTTGTGGCAGGTAGTGCTGCCGTTCTAAAATTATAGAAAAAAACTGAAAAATTTGTTCTTTATGGTGCAAAGATAACAAGAGATTCCACCTTTGTAAGCAAAAAACTAGAAGAACAGCACTGAGAGAGAGAGCTATCCTGTCAGCGGTTTTGCTGAGCTCGCTGAATGTTGCAAAAGGTGTGTCTGCTTCAACAGGTGTGAAAACTGCAATATGTATGGGAAAACTTCTGTTTTCGATGAAGTTTTCGACTGTTTTCGCGAAAACCCAGTTTTCGGCTTGGTTTGAATAGGGTATTACCTAACAATTAAAAGCATTTCGTGATTTGACGTAGTATGGATGACTCTGAGATTCTGCGAGAATCGCAACAAACGAGAAAGTTTCGTGCGACCCAGTCGTGAACTTTTTTTTTGACATGAGATCAATCACCTTATCTGGATCCGCATTAATATCCGAATAAACAGATATCACAGCAAGTGAGCTTAATCTTGCACTCTCCATAACGCTTTGGGACACTGTTTTAATCCTTTTCATAGATGAAAAGGTACTTTCAACACTAGCTGTGGTCACTGGAAGCATGGGCACAACCGTAAGCAAGAAGTTTATAGCTCTAAGTAAGTCTTGTCACACATATCATGCAATTTCAAAACTTCGCTAGAAGATCACTCGACGATATTTTTTCGAAGAGCTTGAAACGATGGTAGAACGTCTTCATTGAACATGAATCTGTCCGTAAGATTTTTTATTAACGAATCTATGCAAGGAATCAGTACACTAGTAACTCTAATATAGGCTTCAGAAGAAGAGATTTCTGGAACGCGTTGTTTGTTTCAATGAAGTTCTTGGAGCTCTTAATTCAACTTCAAATAAGTACTCGGCAAGTTGGGATGCGGATTGAAAAACCTCTCTGAAAAAATCTTCGGCATTTTCTCTGATGTTCTTAAAGAAAGTTTTTGTTTTTTGTTTAAACTTTCGGGGGGGGGGGGGGGGGGGGGGGCTTCAGCCCCTCAAGCCCCCTGGCAAGGTGCCTGGGCAGAGAAGACAGGTTCAATGCAAAAAATGCATTTGTTTGCTCTAAGCACTTTACCATCGACCAATATGCGCGAAACTCGCAACACGAACTGTTAAATTATTCACCAAAAAACAGTAAGAAGTTGAAATCACAAGCTATTCCCACAGAGGAAGTGCCTTTCATTTCAAAGGACTCAAACAATAAGCGTCAGGAAAGTTATGAAAGGCGGAATGCAAAACAAATTGTTCGAGAAATTTTGTAAGTTTTAAGTGTAACAAAAATGTTAGGGCGTAATTAGTAATTTAAAATTTTGATTTTCCCAGGAAACCCCTTCCAAATGAGCAAGGAACCCAGCAGCAGCACACCAATGACTACGGCAGACGAAGAAACTTAAGAGGCCGATGTTCCTAAAGCAATGAATACAGCATCTTCGAAATTCGAGCGGAATTTAGTCAAGTCTACAAGGCACAAAGGATTTAGAAGAAAGCCTTAGAACTGAGAGGTATGATTACAAATATATGTTTACTAAATTATCAAATCTATCTTCTGGTTTCAATTCATAGTAATGAAATGAATGACATTGTGAACGAAAACAAAAGATTCAAGGACATAATAAAAGAGAACCAATTTCTTAAATAGGAAATTAGTTGGATTAATAACTTGTTTACTCCAGGACAACGACGAAAGATGCAATCGAACAAAGTTGAACATCAATCCTGAGTTACTGAGTTCTGTGTGCGCTTTAATGAGAAGTGCCAATTTACCGCCTTATCAGGAAGTTTGTGTCCTCATCGCCAATGAGATGAAAATCCAAAAATCATACGGGTACGATCAGAAAAGTGATACGTTGTTGGCTCCAGCCAATTATTCAGTTAGGTATAGCTATCCGTAAAATGCATCCGTAAAAACACGAAACAGAACAAAACTGAAACATTTAACGAAAGCATATCATAGGAATTCAGTGAAACCTGTTGTGGAATTGACTGAGAAGTTGAACAGAAAAAGTTTTTCGTACGGAAAAATAAAGAAATTCTTTTTCTAGAAAATTTAAAGATCAATTGCTTAATTTTTTTGACGAATTAGTTTTATAATACAAAAGCATTTTAAGACCAAGATAATGTTCAACGATTAAGTTTAAGTGCTCAAAAGAAGTAAAACAATTTTTTTACGGATGCATTTTACTGATAGCTATAACTGAAAATTCAGACCCAGTTTTGGATAAATAAATTGAAGTCCAAAAGGACTTGAGTGAGAACAGCTTGGTTTTGTATTTAGGTGTTTCTTTAAAACGCAATCTTTTTTTATATATAAACGTGACATGCTTGCAATTAACACTGTAGTTAAGTCATTTAAGAATACACCCCATTTAATTTAGTTGCAGACTATAATTTATTAATACACTGTGCTCCAATGTGAAACGTCTGATGAACTCCACGCGTAATTATCTAAATTTAAAGTTGGGTCTATATAAACGACCGCCCCTTTGAACAATGGATAATAATTTCCCATAATAACGAACCCTTTTGGCGTTTTCAGTAAAGCAAATGTTCAGTTATAACGAACCAAAAATGCACAGTTTACATCGTCATTCAGGTTTTTTTTTTAATTTTTAGGGACTTCCCCGACAACGAACATTCTCAAACAACCAGCGTGTTTCTTTATTTTTTCCGGATAAGGAATAGAAAAGATAGAATTTTCGAATTTTTTATCCGGAATATCCAGAATGGAATAAATAAAGAAACGGAACTGGAATGCAACGAATGACAATCAGCTGTTTAGTTTATGAGGCACCTTAGGCTTCAGTTATAGCCATCAGAAAAATCCATCCGTAAAAACACGAAACAGAACAAAAGTGGCACATTTAGCCATAGCATATCATAGGAATTCAGTGGAATACTTCGTGAAACTGGTTGAGAAGTTGAACAGAAAAAGTTTTTCGTACGGAAAAATAAAGAAACTCCTTTTTTAGAAAATTTAAAGATAAATTCCTTAATTTTTTTTTACGAATTAGTTTTATAATTCAAAAGCAACATTTTAAGACCAAGATTATGATCAACGATTAAGTCTAAGTGCACAAAAAAAGTAAAACAATTTTTTTACGGATGCATTTTACTGATAGCTATAACTGAAGCCTAAGGCTTCATATGTCCCCAGGAGACCATTTTAAAAAAGAATTAAATTCTGGAAATCTTAAAAGAAAATCGAAAATATGAATAAAAAATATTATAAATTTGAAATAAATGCTCACCCATTTGATTGCCTGCTTTTGCTGCCATTATTGTTGTTCAAGTGCATCTGTCAAACGAGAGAATATTCCTTTTATTCCATCTCCCACAAGGAATAAAAAGAATACATTCCAAAAATTCCAGAATGAATAAAGAAACGACAAAATGGTTTATCCGGAATGTTCCGAATATTCCGAATGAATAAAGAAACACGCTGAACATGTTGTCCTATATTTATTATGTTTGCATCGAACACTCCCCAAAGGATTTTCAATGGACTTGCAGTCATAATGGTTTTTATACCAATTATAATGGTGTCAAACAAAACTAAAGGGTGTCCCATAATCCCAAAAAATATTTGAATTTTGCGCCATTTAATAGTATAGTGATGCAAACGGAAAAAAAGATAACAATGTGACAGCTGACGGTTCGGGGTTGGTAAAAATGGAGCGCTGTACGAAAGAATAATGCATTTTTATTGTTGAGCATTATTTTAAAAATAATGAAGTTTTGTCAGTTACAGTCCGCAATTTTCGAACAAAATATGACCGTCATAGTGATTGAAATCCATCTACTGTGAAGAGAATAATTGAAAAATTCAGGGAGACTGGATCAATTAGTGATCTTAACCCTGGACACCCACAAGTCACAAGTCTGTCAACATCATAGTCCGAAAGGCAGGGGTCCATTTTGAGCACCGTTTTTATGCCGATAGATTATTATCTTTACTCATTGATAGGCTTTTGTTGATAAGTAAAGTGAAGGTCAGCTGATGGCTGCCAATTAGGACGTAGGGTAATCCCCCCTCCACGACGCGACTGACTATGTTTTTTCAACACTACATGACGTCAATAATTTATTTAAAAAAAAATCAGTCGGCATAAAATGATTTTAAACATTTTTTTTTCGACAAGTTCCACACCCTCCCACAACCGCACCCACCGCTACCGGAACAACTGACGTTCGGTTTCGTCATTCTCTACATAATAGTATCTGTTATGTCCATTAAAATCAGCTGGCATGCGATGAGTCGGTCAAGAAGACCCGTGCCTCCCGGACTATCAAGCAGTTCGCGAGAGTAGGTCCTGCTGACAGTCCAGAAACATCAATTCGTAGTCAAGAATTGGGCATTTGGAGAAGCTCTCTACAGCGAATTCTCACGAAAGACTTGAAATTTCATGCTTACAAAGTTCAACTGACTCAAGAACTGAAGACTACTGACCATGCGCGAAGAGAGTGCGTTGAATGGATTTTGGAACAACAACAAGTGGATGCAGATTTTTCGAAAAACATCATCTTCAATGCTGAAGCTCATTTTCATCTTGATGGCTTCGTTAATCGTCAAAATTGTCTCATTTGGGGCTCAGAAAATCCACGAGTGATTGTTGAGAACAGCAAATGTGGCTGGTCAGGCAGTAAAAATGAATGGTGTTCGTTATCGTGACATGATAACGCAAATTTTGGTGCCTAAATTACAAGATATGGATGTGACCAACATGTGGTTTCAACCAGTGCCGTAGCGTGGGTTGGGGCCGCTGGGGGCAGACCCAATTTATGCCGCCCCTAGTATTTTTTTCACACACTAAAAAAAAACCTTTGTCTACGGTTTCAACCAATTAATTATACCTACCTTCACATAATGTATGTCAATACACTTGGTAAAATTTCTCTTCAAAATTTTGTCAACTGTTGTTCGTACTACTTTCTAAGAAGTGAAGCAAAAATGAATCCCAATCTCTAAGCGGATAAAAATTACTTACTTAAGGTGGCGCTACAGTCCGGGGTGGACCTGGACCTCAACCAACAAGCGTCTCCAGACAGCACGATCTGTAGCCAGCTGTCTCCAGCTTCGCACGCTAAGTTGGTTAAAGTTCACTTCCACTTGCGTGCGCCACCTGAGTCGCGGTCTTCCTCTACTGCGCCGTCCCTTAGGTGTAGAGTCGAAGATCTTCCGGGCCGGAGAGTTCGCGTCCATTCGCTCTACATGGCCCAGCCACCTCAGTCGTTGAACCTTCACTCTTCTGACTAGGTCGATGTCGCTGGGTCGTATGAATAAAAACTAACATTTGCTTTGAGTAAAAGGCAGCAAAGTAAAATAACTTAGCAATTATTGCTTTAAATCGGCATGAATAAAATCTTACTTTGTTAAAGTAAGTTCGAAAATTCGAACAAAGCATTTACTTCACTGCATGTGTCCTTCCCCCTTCCCTTGCAGTTAATGTAAAAATTTGCAAGTGACAACTGTAATGTGGTTAATTTTTTTGAATTTGAATTTGAGTTTAGAATTAGAAAAACGATTTTTGGGGAAAGTGAACAAAAACTAAAGTAATTTAATTAAGAAATCACATAAAGAAGACTATTTTATACAATTACCTAGTCAAAGAAACTCTTGATTGATGAATGCCAAGATCCTCTCCGACACCAACCAAAATATATTAATCTTCACTAGTTAAACCAATTCTTCTTTGCTTATAATTTTTTTTTTACGAAACTGTTTATTTAACTGTTTATAAAAAAAAAACACCGAAAATTCACAAGGCTAGACTGTTTTTGTAAAAAAATTTGCGCGCAAAATATTTAGCAAATGCTCTGATTCAACAAAATAGCAGACTTGAAATTTTTGTAGAAATATTGCTTTGTCTTCCACGTTTTATCCATCCATACCAATCTGAATAAAAGGTATAGGTGCGCCGCTTTTCGAAGATGTCAAAAGTTGGAGTTAACTCAAATCATTTTTTATTCATACGAAAGGCTTAGCAATTGCTTCAATTTTCACATTTACTCTGAGTAAAAGCAATTGCTACATTTTAGTCATACGACCCGCTGTACATACAGCCCATACACTTCGTCGTTGTACCTGCTCCCCCATTCACCGTCTATGCAGACGGGACCGAAAATTACTCGAAGAATTCTCCTCTCGAAGCGACCAAGAGTAACCTCATCTGCTTTTGATAGAGACCATGCCTCTGGACCATCGAGGAGGACTGGGATGATTAGGGTCTTATAAAGGGTCACTTTAGTTGTCCTAGAGAGAGCTTTGCTACTCAGTTGCTTTCTTATCATAAAGAAACAGCGATTAGCAGGACGCAGGAGTTATTCTTCGTTTAATCTCACCGCTGGTGTCATTGCCTGAGTTCATATTCAATTTAATTACATTAAAGTATTTTTTTAAATTAATTACATTAAATTATGTTTGTTTATTAATTAATTCAATTCATTAATAAATAAATAATTTCATAACTAACATTTGTTTAAAAAAATAATTTTTAAATGAAAGGATGAAAGCATTTAATTTAGTTTTAAGTAGAAGGGGAAAAAGTTATATTGGTAGGTACATAATGCAGGTAGGTAGATATGTAATTCATTTACAAGAAACTTTTTTATTTATTTACAGAAAACTTATATAAAATTTTATTTTTCCTACTTTTCATCAGGGAAAATCTCTTATTATTTTTTCAGTATCGATGGTCTCTGTGATTTCCTGCTCTATAGCCATTATACCCAGATTAGATAGCCTTATGCTTGTGACACACATATGGTTTCGATACCATGGTATCGAGATGAACCACATGTCTGTCAGGGTACACCACGCTAATACGAGGCGAGCAATGTGTTTTGAGCGTAGTATCGATACTAGGGATTTTTGCGTGGTATAGCCATCCCCCTAGCGAAAACAGCGCCACTCTCATGAAGTGGAGCATAGTTTTACTTAAACTTACTGACATTTTGAAGTTAATTTGCAAATATTTATTTTTGAATCTGATAATTTAATGTAATTAAGCTCAACAGATCCATCACAAAACGTTAAACAGTCTCAATTTCAAAGAATTCGAATTAAATGTCTGCCCGAGAATGGCAACTATCAAACAATACTAAGTTGTATAGTATTGTGTGTCACCTAGCATGGTATTGACGATGCCTTAGTATTGATACCATGGTATCGAAACCACATGTGTGTCACGCGCATTAGAGTGCTCATTGTGGACCTTAAATAATAATTTTTAATAAGAATAAGAATTTTGAGAAACTTCTCTCATAGCCGGCATTACTTATTGCAATTGTGAGAAAAAGACGAAGCATTGTTATGTTAGGCAGACTAACTTCCAGTCTAAACTGTAATATATATAAGTATATTTTAATAGTTCGAGTGGGCTTTTATTGGCGGGTTCATTTGTTTTGCCTGTAAAAGATATAATTGCTCTTAACCGTACGCGTTCGATCTCAAATTCATTCTTATCAATGCCATCCTCATGAGGTGCAACATCTGAGTTGCTTTCATAGTTTTCATCTAAGAGTTTGGCTGGAATTTCTGCACTGAAAAAATGTAGTTGCATACTAGGGTGCAGCATTCATTGGATTTTGTTGTTAAGCAACACTAGAAATGTAATCCGTTTTGTAAATTTTATATAGTATTCATGCCATACGGCCAGAGAAAAAATTCAATTACTGCATGAGTCATTTTCTAATCTAATCGGCCGTTTTTGCGATCAGAATTGCGGCCATCCAGATCTTGCGATTTAACGCCATTGGACTTTTTTCTTTGGGGGTTTTTTTAAAGACAAAAGTCTATGCAGACCAGCCCACGACCACCAACACATAGAAAGAGGAAATTGGGAGGTGTATTAATGAAATTCAGCCACATTTATGCGAAACGGTCATAGAAAATTTCAATAAAAGAGTACGTAGGTACCTATACTTATCAGCAAAGGCGCAACGGCAAATGCTATTCCATACATAGCCCCAATCTGTACATTTTCTCTATGAATCAATAAAAAATGTAAGCTTTCTAATTAAAAATCTGTATTTTCTATCGAAATTACATTTTGCGTGAATTATGGGACACCTTTTAAAATCCATGACTTGTGTTGTGTATAGATGGTAATGAAAAGCAACGTATTCGAACTTCAGTAACAATATATTTTGTCTAAGAATTATGATAGTTACAAACAAGTGACTGGTCAGTTCCAGGGTTAGATTAAGAAGAAAGATAACCGGAAAAGGGTGCACAGATCATCCATTATAAGAATGGGGTTTTGCCAACTGTCACATCCAAATACCATCGATAACAAATCAGTGTTGACACTTACATATATACAGATTGTAAAGGGTCCGCCATCTAACGTTTTTTTTTTTTCAACTAGTGCTTATTTCGCGAATGGTAACACTTAGCTCATGTCTGATTTGACAGATAATTAGTTTTATCCTTCCGCTGAACGAATATGGTTGTGTATACGCTTGAACAACGCTGGGAAATATTGCGACATTACTTTGAAAATCATGGTAATGTTGCAGAATGTGTGCGAAAATTGCGTACGGATTTTGGAAGAAGAGAAGCACCGTCAGCTCCGTATGTTCGTTATCTTGTGAAAAAAGTGAAAGAAACTGGCATCCTCATCGATAAACCAAAGCGTGCTGTGGCAGAAAGTGTGCGTGAAGCGCCATCAACATTTGCATAAAGACCTTGGTATGACGCCATACAAAGTCCAATTGGTTCAGGAGTTGAAGCCAACTGAGCATCCAATGCGTTTTCGCTTCGCTAAGTGGGCCTGCGATTGACTTAGAGAAGATGCCGATTTTGCCAAAAAAAAACATCTTTTCAGATGAAGCTCATTTTGATCTTGGCGGGTATGTAAACAAGCAAAATTGTCACATTTGGGGCACAGAAAACCCGCACGCATACATTGAAAAGCCGATATACCCAAAACGAGTCACTGTTTGGTGCGGATTTTGGTCCAGAGGCATAATTGGGCCATTTTTCTTCGAAAATGAGAAAGGAGTGGCCGTTACAGTCAATGGCGATCGTTATCGGGCCATGTTGAACGAATTTTTGTTCACAAAAATTGAAGAGGAGGATATTGGCAACATTTGGTTTCAACAGGACGGCGCTACGTGCCACACAGCCGAAGCTACACTCGATGTTTTGCGCCCTGTTTTTGAAGATCGCATTATCAGCCGCAGAGCTGATTTCGTTTGGCCACCGCGGAGCTGCGATTTGACACCGTTGGACTATTATTTGTGGGGTGCCGTAAAAGATAAGTGTTACGCCGACATGCCAGAGACAATTGACACTTTAAAGGACAATATTCGTGAAGCCATTGGTGAAATACAGCTGCACACAATCGATAATGTGCTTAAAAATTGGACCGATCGTGTAGGCTACTGCATGGCCAGCCGAGGCAGCCATTTGAATGAAATAATTTTCCATTATTAACCGGAAGGAATGTACTTTCAAATAAAAAAAGAAATTTGAGAAAAAAATAGTCAGTAGTTTTTTTTATAGCATTTTAAAAAAAAAAGTTATTTGGCGGACCCTTTATTTAGTAGCGAACTTAACAATTTTCCCCCTTTAACAAAATTTCAATAATGCAGATGCTTAATTAAATTAAATTCATTATTTAGAAACTATTATGAGTAGGTATATACAAAATATCTCTTCTACATTGTGTCCAACTCTTTACAATTTGTTTAAAGTAACAATATTTACATTAGTGCGGATAGCTAGTATTTTAATCGTAAAATAAAATATGACGTATTAATCATAATATCTCAATCTATCTACCGGTTTTCTTATTCCAGTACTCTTACGCAAAGCTATAGGCTCTTCTACAAAATTACTTTTATGTTCTGTGCATGCGGTTGCTCGAGGTTGTTGTTGGTCATCACAAGTTTCTCTTGGGTACAAAAGTGCATCGGAGACATGGTTACCTGCATTTACTATCTGATCAATATGTCTGCGAGCTGTTCTTCCATCATCAAGCTTAATGTTATAATGTAACAAACCAGGTCTATCAAAAATTTCCCCAAACTTCCACTTATCTTTGACAATGTAGTTTTTTACTGCCTGCAACCCTTTCCCCATTTGGAAATTCTCTACACTGCCTATCTTCATTAAAATGATTACTCTTGTATCGGGTTTCGGGTAAGCAAATATAATTTCAGAAGGGGACTTTTTCGTTGCTGGGTGTGGTGTAATTCTGTAGTGAACGAGAATATCATTCAATTTTATACTGAGATCTTCATCTTTAAACAGCGTAATTTGTTTTTTAATGTTTGCACATATCGCTCCGCTTGCCCATTTGTTGCAGGGTGGTAAGGCGCAGTACGTTTATGTACAATATTATGCCTGTCACAAAATGACTTAAATTTTGCATTGGTGAATTGTGCACCATTGTCCGTGCATACGACTTTCGGCAGTCCAAAAGTTGTAAATATGTTTCGCAATATAGGTAATGTGGTATCTGTAGTAATGCTTTTTAATATATGAATTTCCGGCCATTTGGAAAACGCATCGACCAAAACCAGGAAGTAAACGCCCATAAACGGTCCTGCAAAATCCAAATGTACGCGGTCCCATAGACGCGAATTGTAACACCCATCATGGGTCTCAACCTTTTCTGGGCTATTACGAGTCTTACAGCAGCTTGTACAGTTAAACACCCAATCTTCGATTTGCTGGTCCATTTTTGGCCACCAACAAAAACTTCGAGCTAATTCTTTCATTCTGGTAACTCCAAAATGGGCTGAGTGCAAAACTGTAAGAATGACTCGCTGTAACTTGGCCGGTATCACTACGCGAATACCACGCATAATACAACCACTTTGGATTGAAAATTCTTCTTGATTAATGCCAAACCTACTATTTGCTCCAACATATTATTGCCCTTTTTGGAGACCTTGAAATAAAGGCTTTAAAATTTCATCCTTAGCGGTTTCCTCGGCAATTTGTTTTGCGGTAAGTGGCATTGTCTCGATCTGGCTGATTTCGAAAATATCAGATTCTTCGAGTTTAACACAACCAGTTGTCGGTATTGGTAATCTTGACATTGCGTCAGCATTACCATTTAGTTCTGAACGTTTGTATTTTATAGTCTATAAGTAGCTGACCCGGCAAACGTTGTTCTGCCTAAAATAATTATTTTAAATATTTCAAGATTTATTTTGATATTTTTGGTCAATTATTATTTTTTAATAGGAGTGAAGGCGGGTAGCTTAAGTATGGTTCAGCGGCCATTATCCGATTTACATACGCACCAACGTTTTTATATAATATAAATATAGCTGTACCCACCCAGATTTGCCCGTGCACAGGAATTTTATTGCTTAGGTCTTAAATAATAATGTTCTTTCGTAAAATGCGAAAAATGAGAATAAATTGATTTTCTGGAATTTTCTTTCGGTGTAAACCTGAAATACAGCAATACAAACGATACAAAAAAAGAGTCATGAGAAACGGTCCAGCGGTTATTGAGTTATAACGCCATCAAAATCAAAAAATCTAGTTTCCGCCCTTAGAAGAAATTTTTTGTATGGGATCTTCACTGCAACACTCCATGACCATGGCCAATATCTAAGATTTATCTGTAAATTTGAGCTCAATCGGTTCGGCGGTTTTTGAGACATACGATTTTTAATGTTTTTTTGTATGCGGTAAACATTTTCCGGAAGAAAAAATTTGAACAAGAGGCTTATGGTCCGTATACAAAATCAAATGACGACCGTATAAAAATTGGTAGAATTTCTACACGCCGAAAATTATGGCGTATGCCTCTTTATCAATTTGGGACCATTTTCGCTGGGTTTCTAAAAGCTTTTGAGACGCAAATTGGATTGACCTGTCTTTGCCATCGGTGCAAATATGGGACAGGACTGCTCCTACACCAAATGGAGATGCATCCGTTGATAAACAAAGTGGTTTATCTTTTGAGTAGTGTACTAGAAAATTGTCCGACAATATTTCTGTTTTAATTTTAGTAAAAGTACTTTCACACTCAGCAGTCCGTTTAAAGTCATTATTTTTTCTAAGAAGCATGCCAGCAAGATTTCTAAAAAATCTACCATAATTCAGAAGACCAAGTAAAGATCGAAGCTCGGAAATATTTGTCGGTCGTGGTACCTTAGATATCGCTTCAGTTTTACTAGCCATCTTGTGAATTCCCATTTTGTCGATTTTAAATCCACAATATTCTATGTATTCTCTAAAATACTCAGATTTTTAAGCATTGATACGTAATCCGTAGAACTCTAGCTTAGAAAACACAGCTTCTAATCGTTCCAGATGAGTTTTCTCATCAAGGCCCGTAATGGCAAAGTCAATGAATAATTCGTCAGATGTGGGTAGAGGATGTTCATCCATGATAATAAATTTATTTAGAGTCACCTTAAAGTCGCCACATAGGCGAATTTTTCAATTTGCCTTGACAATTGGAACTATTGGTGTCCCAATCACTGTGATCAACCTTAATCAAGACACCTTGTGCGACTAAATCATCGATCTCTTTTTTGATTCGGGCTCTAATTCGGTTTCGCATTTGGAACTAATTCAATTGCAGCGGGTTCACCTTACACCTCCCCTACATCACTACATTCACTACACAAAACCCTATATTTAATTAATATCAATGGCAATTCAGGCGGAGAGTTTACAAAAATTTGTGAATCAAAAGGAAATTTGTCTAACCGAATGTAACCGGTTTGGACTGTACTCTTACAACACGATTTATCAAGCGCTTCTATCATCGGTAACCCGTCAAATGCATGTAGCCATTCTCTGCCAAATAGTGCATGTTTATCTGGGTCCATCGCTCGTTGACTTTGAAGACCAACAACAACCTCCGCAACACCAAACACCGTTAAAAAAGAATTATTATATGTACATACTTAGTTTAATCTTAGAGTTTTTAATTGACACATTATTAAAATTTGCAGAAAAATCTTTGAAACTCATTACCGATACACCGGCCCCACTATCTATCTTCATTTTAATTGACTTATTTTCGATAAGAACATCAATCCAAAATTTCTTTAAATATTTATCAGAATATTCACTTAAGGTATTAACGTAAACAGTTGGTTCGTCTTTGCAATGAACGTGGTCGTCATCTAACTGATTGATGTTATAACTTTTATACCCAATTTCACAGTGGCAGCTTAATCCTAGGCTTAGCTAAGTGTAGGATTGAACATAAACTTCGCTTAAGTATTTTTCCTTTTCACAGTCCATATTTAAACTTGGTTTAGCTAAACCACTAATTGAGTGTCATTGTGAACCATTTATCATGAATACACAAACCTGATGACTGTATGCGAATGTGTGTGCCATCTAAAACTACGAGTGTGCGTGGAATCGAAGCATGGCGATGTTGTTGCCGTTCAATGCTAGAGAGTATTTCCACCAACAACGAAGAGATAATTTGACATTTCTCTTGAACAGCATTGCCAAACATAATTATATTGTTGCTTATTTAGCTTTTCTCATAGAACTTTGAGATAAATATTATTTTATTGCACTTGGCAATTATGTACTCTCTGGATTGATACTTAAGCCACGGAAGTCAGTGGCTTAACTTAAGGCACTATTTAAAGGAAGTTTATCGTTAAACCTGCACTGTGGAAACCAAATTTGTGTTAATCCTGAGTTTATACTCGGATCGACACTTAAGCTCGCAGTGTGAAATCGGGTATTATTCTTTTGCTTACTTAAACAAACTTTTGCAAGATGACCACATATATTGCAGTACCTACAAACCGTACTGATATGATTGCATGCATTAGCTAAGTGTGGGCCGTCGCCGTCGCATCGGTAGCATTTCACTTTCTTATCACTTTTATTGTTGTTTTTACTCTCCTCCTGGTGTGATTTCTGGAATCTGTTAGTGTTTATCGTAGCATTCCCCCAGCGCCGGATTTACAATTTTTGGGCCCTAGGCCTTTACAACAAATGGTACCCTATTTTATATTTCCTTTTATATTATCTACTAGTTGACCCGTGCTCGCCTTGCGTCGCTCGGTTTTAGAAAACAAACAAACTTATATTTGGTCCGTTTCAAAGGTTCCGACACACAACGCTATCCACCAGATAAAAGCTGCTGATATTTTTTTTGTTTCATCGTCAAAGTCTCTGATAACTAAAAAATTTATCAGCCACTAAGTTTGTTTCGATACACCATGTCATTTGTTTGTTTCGTGTTTTCCAATATTTTTTGTTGTTTTAGGAAAGCCGAAAGAAAAAAGATAAATTGATAAATTAACGAAAGGAAAAATTGAGCCAGCAAAAATTCAAAAAAGAATTCTAACAGAAGAGCTGGAGGAGGTATCCGGATACTTCGTTTGGCTGAGATATTTTTTACTCAGGGCCCCCCAACCAGGGTGACTATCGACACGGGCCGTATGACACGTGTGGGAGAAGAGGGGGGAAGTAGATATGCTCTCCAGGAGTTTAAGAGTTTTTGGGAAGTTCTCAGTTCGTTTAAAACTGCCTGTCTATCATGGGTGACCCTATACTGGCGACTAAAGCCGCCGACAGCATAGCCTGTTGAATCATTACAACTTAAACCTTCACACCAACAACGTCTAGAAAAGGACGCAATGGCAAGGTGACTGGCCGGCTCCTTCGTGGTAGGAAGGTTTATGAGAAAAGTGAATCGAATTTTCCTTTCACAGTCGCGTTTTCGGCCGTTTTGGTAAGTCGGAATCAAATTCTGAAATCTTCACTGTCGAGTATTTCAAAATAATTTGGCCGCGGGCGAAATACTACGGGGTCGTGTAATATCAAGGTATATAGAACTACAAGGTATGATATTTCGCGATTAATTTTTCGTTTTTGCTGCGCATGTACGTCACTTTGACGACAACGATTTTAACGTTTCAGTGAAAATATATTGAAATACCGGTAGTTTTCTGTGCCCAAGTTTCATTTTTAATAACAATAATGTTTTGTGTGCTGTTTTCAGTGTAATAGAATAGCCAACAAATTAAATAAATTATTATCTGTTGCCTATGTTTTGTCGTCTGGTGACGTCACTTTGAAGAGAGAGATGCAAACAAACATGCGCAGTATCATACCATGAATTTCTATATACCTTGGTGTAATATGATCGTAATATTCTTCAATATTATATATTCTTCAATATAATATAATATTCTTCACAAACAAATCCATGTTAGGACACCTGTGACTGCTGTCTACGCTTGTGAACAAAAAAATGCTCTGAAACTACATATATTTTTTCCAGACACTTCAAATAAATAAAGGGTCCGCCAAATAACTTTTTTTTTTGAAAATGCTATAAAAAAAAACTACTGAATATTTTCTCAAATTTCTTTTTTTATTTGAAAGTACAATCCTTCCGGTTAATAATGGAAAATAATTTCATTCAAATGGCTGCCTCGGCTGGCCATGCAGTAGCCTACACGATCGGTCCAATTTTTAAGCACATTATCGATTGTGTGCAGCTGTATTTCACCAATGGCTTCACGAATATTGTCCTTTAAAGCGTCAATTGTCTCTGGCATGTCGGCGTAACACTTATCTTTTACGGCACCCCACAAATAATAGTCCAACGGTGTCAAATCGCAGCTCCGCGGTGGCCTAACGACATCAGCTCTGCGGCTGATAATGCGATCTTCGATCGCAGGCCCACTTAGCGAAGCGAAAACGCATTGGATGGTCAGTTGGCTTCAACTCCTGAACCAATTGGACTTTGTATGGCGTCATACCAAGGTCTTTATGCAAAATTCGTCTCAATAATGTCTCCGAAATGTTCAATTGTTGAGAACGACGGTGAATTGATGTTGATGGCGCTTCACGCACACTTTCTGCCACAGCAGCAATTTTCTCGGGTGTACGCTTTGGTTTATCGATGAGGATGCCAGTTTCTTTCACTTTTTTCACAAGATAACGAACATACGGAGCTGACGGTGCTTCTCTTCTTCCAAAATCCGTGCGCAATTTCCGCACACATTCTGCAACATTACCATGATTTTCAAAGTAATGTCGCAATATTTCCCAGCGTTGTTCAAGCGTATACACAACCATATTCGTTCAGCGGAAGGATAAAACTAATTATCTGTCAAATCAGACATGAGCTAAGTGTTACCATTCGCGAAATAAGCACTAGTTGAAAAAAAAAACGTTAGATGGCGGACCCTTTATTTTGTTCATCTTCCGGATAAAGGATTTAACAACCAATTGAACCGGCTGATACTCTATCCAAGACTATAAAATATGTCAGATATCACTATCCAAAACCTTTGAAACCAATAGTTGAAGTTTAGCTAACATATAGGTAAGTTCCGGATAGTCTATCCGAGACTTTATCAGCTAGTCTTGAAACTGGCCCTTAGAGTCTTGTTATTATCCGGCAGAAGAAGGTATTGATTCGATTTTGAACCCACGCGAATTTTAAAATAAAATTAATGTTTTACTTTTTTCTTCAAATACAATTTATTGACATAGATACTATTCACTACTACTATGCACTAATGAATGCCCTCCTGCACACTTGGTCTCTTGTCTTTATACTATCTGCTTGTCTCTGGGTGTGTCCTTTCCCTTATCTGCTGACCATGAGTGTCCTTGGGTGGTCTTTCTGATTCAACATGCAGGCAACCTATTTATGAACATTGGGTTCGTGCCATGTGTTGAACGGTCCGTCTCTTCTTCGGGGGTGGTCTCATATGTAACTCGCGCGATATTGCCACATATAGTTGCCCGTAGAAGAAAACATTTTCCCGAAGGACTACCCCAATCTATATTATCTACAATAAATAAAATAAAATATGGCACGTTTTTACGTGACTACTTGCTTATAATATAACAACAGAAAATGAAACATTTAGTAAATATCAGGAAAGTGTATATACGTTTGTTGGTTGTATATAAAAAAAAAGATTTATTTATACCTTGTGCACTATCATGTTGAAAAAAGAAGAATTAAGTCCACTAAACAGACAGAATTCCGAGGATTGGATAACTTCTGTTTTTCACTTTACTGCAGTTTATGTGCTAAATCAACGTTAAATATATGTATAGCCTTGAAAGTTTCAACACAATAATTAACTGTAGTTGTAACAAATATGGCATGAATAACGAACGCTTACCTTTCATTCTTTCTACAAAGCGCTATGCACCGTACAGCCAGCCTACTCGCACTTCGCACATAAGCCATATCATGATCATGCTTGCGATTTACGCCCACCACCCCAAAGCAGAGCAACAACAGAAAATTATTGGTTTATCATTGATTTCGCATTTGATCAACTAAGATCTGATATTTAACTTATTGTTTCTCAGCTTCTGGATGGAGTAGAAAGATGAATGATAGCTCAAAATACTCGGCGAAGAATTGCCTAAAAAACAGTTAAAAGCTTTTTTGTATTGATTGAGATTTATGAATATTATGGCAAGTTGAATGAAGCAAAGTCAAAATAAGTGGAATGGAATGGCATATGTATAGCCATTGAATAAGTATAGCGTAGGTACAAAAGGAAATTTGTTTTTGTATGCATAATTAAAGGATTAAAACGCAATTAATTATAGCCTACTGCACGCAGAGGTGCTTAAAGAATATTTTAGTGAAGGTTTCATCAAAATACGTTCAGTAGTTTCTGAGAACACTGCGAACATAATTTTATCAGTTACGTCTTTATATACCGTAAAACACCCTAACATTGACCGGTTTCTTAACTTTGACCAAAAATCTACGAAGTATCTAAACTGTCCTCATGACATTCCTGTCCTAGTTATGTGAATTTCGTACCTCACTTACACTGCAAGTCATAAGATTAGAAGCAGGCATTTTCGAAAAGTAAAATCGATATTTCTCCCGTTACATGGTGGATTAGAAAAAAACGACTATGGTAAATGAGAGACTATTTTGTTAACAACAAAATATAAAATTTGTGTATAGGAGAGATTTAGTTAACGGAACTTTGAAGACAAATTGTAAATTGAGTAAAAAATATGCGGAAATAAATCGAGTCATTAGATTAGAAGCAGTGAGCAAATCAACGGTTTTTTTTAGAAGTGAATAGTTTTTTTTTTCGGTTTAAACGGTACATTTTATAAAGTAATTCTTCTTGATTGAGTGTTAATAAAAATGGGCAAGAAAAAATGATTAACAGTGGAGGAAAGGGCAAGAATAGATGTTTATTGCTCTGCAGGTCTTTCATGCCGTGCTATAGCCCGAAAAATAAAGCGAAGTGATCATTGTGTAAGCCATTATTTAAAAAACCCTTCGTATTACCCAAAAAAATTATAAAGGAACCACTTCTTCTGCCTTAACACCTTGCGAAACGCGAAGTATCCTTAAAATAGCGTCAAATTCAGCTTTATCGGCAGCTAAAATTGGGGAGAAATCGAATGTTAAGGCCAGATTATCCACTGTTACCTGCACAATTGACCGTGCTAAACACTTAAGGCACCTGAAACTTAAGAAAAAACCACCAATTAATGACGCATGGAAGTAGCAACGCTTGTGTTTCGCGAAAGATCACATGAGCTGGGATGTGCAAAATGGAATGAGCACAAATGACTGGCTGAAGGTTATTTTTTCCGACGAAAAAAAGTTTTACCATATTGGCCGGATGGTTGTAATTATTATTTCCATGTCCTGAGGAAAGAGGAGCGGTTTTTAAACCGTCACAATAGCAGAGAAGGAGGCGTTATGGCGTTATTCCATTTTGCACATCCCAGCTCATGTGATCTTTCGCGAAACACAAGCGTTGCTACTTCCATGCGTCATTAATTGGTGGTTTTTTCTTAAGTTTCAGGTGCCTTAAGTGTTTAGCACGGTCAATTGTGCAGGTAACAGTGGATAATCTGGCCTTAACATTCGATTTCTCCCCAATTTTAGCTGCCGATAAAGCTGAATTTGACGCTATTTTAGGGATACTTCGCGTTTCGCAAGGTGTTAAGGCAGAAGAAGTGGTTCCTTTATAATTTTTTTGGGTAATACGAAGGGTTTTTTAAATAATGGCTTACACAATGATCACTTCGCTTTATTTTTCGGGCTATAGCACGGCATGAAAGACCTGCAGAGCAATAAACATCTATTCTTGCCCTTTCCTCCACTGTTAATCATTTTTTCTTGCCCATTTTTATTAACACTCAATCAAGAAGAATTACTTTATAAAATGTACCGTTTAAACCGAAAAAAAACTATTCACTTCTAAAAAAAACCGTTGATTTGCTCACTGCTTCTAATCTAATGACTCGATTTATTTCCGCATATTTTTTACTCTATTTACAATTTGTCTTCAAAGTTCCGTTAACTAAATCTCTCCTATACACAAATTTTATATTTTGTTGTTAACAAAATAGTCTCTCATTTACCATAGTCGTTTTTTTCTAATCCACCATGTAACGGGAGAAATATCGATTTTACTTTTCGAAAATGCCTGCTTCTAATCTTATGACTTGCAGTGTATAACATCTGTTTACTGACCAGAGTTGTAAAAAAAAATGGAAGCATTCAGCCGTCAGATTTAAATTTAACCGCTGATAACGTACGGACGGGTTTGGACGCTGTTTTTTTGTTAATATAACCAAACAAGTAAGTAGTTTACTTTATTTTCAATCAAATAGCATTGAAATCGGCACTATTTCTTTATTTTTAAGTAATTTAATTACCGCCCGGTCAATGTTGGGAACCGCTTAAAAATGGCAGGTTTCTCACATTGACCAAGCGTTGGTATTGCTGCGTTTAAAGATATTTATAACGATTTCCTTTAATGCCTTTAACTGCTACGTAGTGTAACGTTCTACAAACACATTTTTTTGAATTATAGATACATATTATGTTAATTTCTTTAAAAAATATACCTATTTTGTTAGCTTAGCTTTTATTTTTATACCCCCCACGGGAAGGTATATTCACTTTGCCATTACATTTTTGTAACGCCAAGAAGGAGTCACTGGAGACTCCATAAAGTAGGATTCTAGATCAGATCACATTCTAAGTCGATTTAGCCATGTCCGTCTGTCTGTCTGTCTGTTGAAAACACGATAGCTTCCAAACGAATCGATCTAGCCGAATGAAATTTTGTAAGAGGACTTTTTTTTACCGTCGTCAGGTTAGTTTTGAAAATGGTATATGTCGGTCAAGCAGTTTTGGTGCCTCACATACAAAACCAATGTTAGATCCATGCGTGTAAAAATACTAACTCACACGGAAAACATTTTGCATGCAGTGGAGGGTATCAAAGCATCGGCCAGGCCGATCAACACCTCTGGTTTTTTTTTGATTTAGCATTTCTGTGAAAAAGTTCCTTTTCCAGCTTTTTAACATATTTCTGAATTGAATATACCTATTTACAGATGTGATAACATAACCTACAAGTTTGATTGAAAAAAATATTTTCTGAAACATATAAAACCTAAAAGTATTTATTTATTTTTTATTTTTTTACTTTATATTTTTATTGTTTCTATTATTTCTGTTACTTAATGACGTCAGTAATTTGTAATTTTGAGTTTAATTTGTAAATTTTAATTAAAAAGGATTTGTGTTTATGTATTTTTTTAATAAATTATAAAAACATAAAACAAATAATTTTTCGTTTGCATACTGCCATAACCCCGGTCAATGTTAGGGCAACCGATGCTTTACTTTGACCGCTTACTAATTTAACAATAATTTTGTTAACAAAAATAAAAATCTCTGAATTTTTAAACATTATAATAGTGAATGGCAGTCCCCGTAGTACAATTATTTAAGATCCTTAATACGACATAACAGTAATTAGTAACAACGTGTTAAAGTTCAAAAGTGATCAATGTTAGGGTGCTTTACGGTAATAGTATAGAGTATAGATTGACGAACAAAATAGATAATTTTATATATATTTTTTTTGTTTTTAAATCTTCTCTCGGGAAATGCGAACCTATAAGCGCTCCAACAGCGCCCCGAGATGCTTGCAGATGTATGTTAGTTCTGCACTTAAATTGCTGCAAATTGTATACTTCTGGAAATATATCCCCAGGAAGCGAGTTCTAAAGTTTGCTTGTCCTGTAACAGAAGGAGTTTTGGAAAGTTGATGTCCTCGCGGTTGTCAAGTGAACTGTATGGTAATGAGCATTAGCAGCCTGTCTTGTGGGGGCCCAAAAGTTGCTTTTCGAGGGATAATCTCTTTGAGTTCCTCGGAACATCTACCATGGAAGTACCTATAGAACAAGCATAAGTCAGCGACTTGTCTTCTGTGCACCAAAGTTTGAAGATTCGATGTGAGTGTAGGGTCTCCAATAAGTCGAACTGCTCGTCTATGTATGCTGTCAAGTAGGTTAAGTGAATGTTTTGGGGCCGAGCTCCATATATGGGAACAATATTCCAGGCCTGGTCTAACCTGAGCTTTGTAGAGAAGGAGAAGTTGCTTATGGGGCTAAAGTACCTCTTTGCTCTAAATAGGTAGCTCAACTTAGCGGACGCCGATCTTGCGATATAGGAAATGTGGTCCTGCCATGTGATTCCTGAATTGACTGTGACTCCTAGAAGGTGCATTGAGTCCTTGGGATGGATTGGATGATCATCCATTTGGATCTGAGGAACTGTTGATGCATTTTTCCTAGAAAATGTTGTGAGCTGTGTCTTGTTTGCATTAAATATACAACCAAGTTTACTTTTCCCCACTGCAAGATTTTGTCCAGATCATCATTTAGAGAACTAATTTGTTCACATCTCTGTGTGATGTAGCCGCATTGATAGCAAACGAATTAGATGATACACCATCTACAACAACTTGGATCGATCTTCCCAGAAGAAAATTTTGCATCCATCCGCAGAGTTGTTGTGGTAATCCATAAGACGCTAACTTGCCTAATAGGGCTCTATGCCAGACTTGGTCAAATGCCTTTGATATGTCCAAGGCTACTGCTCTTGATGCGCCGTGTTGTTCAATTGCTTGCGTCCATAAGTGCGTTACGTGCCTTAACAGGTCTCCAGTGGAACGACGGCTCCGAAATGCGTATTGCCTGTCGCTTATTAACCGGTGGCCTTCTAGATATTTCATTATTTCGACATTTATTGCCTTTTTCATTACTCATTCATTACATTCATTTTTAGGAAACGTCTTCTGTGAGTACGACATGCTCTAAACAGCTTACAAAGTACAGGTGCAAGTTCTGGTGCACAGCTCTTGAGTACTATAGCCGGGATTCACCATTGTGACTTCGTTAAAGTTAGCCTGGACACTAAAAACGATTTTATTAGTACCGCGCAATGGTATAAGCGCACAAAATTATGTCCTACCCAAATATTACTTTCACATTTTCCTATAAATTGTATACAGGGTGTCCCAGTTAAGAAGTATAATCCTTTAAGGGGTGATTCCTGGAGCTCTGCCGAACAAAAAATTGTATGGCAGGGGGGGGTCTATTTTCATCGTATTTCCCGTTATAGCCCATCAAAGTAGGTGACCTCTAATTTGGAGGTGTTACGACTAAAATCGCTATAACTTCTAAACTATTATAGCTACAAAAATAGTTTTGTACATTTTAAAAAGACACTTCGGCTACATCTGGACAGCTACAAAAAAGTTCTGGCTCCTTAAACTCAAAATTTTAAAATTTTTGTTACAATTTTTAACTTAAAATTACTTTTTCTCAAAATTTCGAAAGCCACTTTTTGTCAGACAAAAATGGTAAAAAAGACTAGATCTGAGCTAACAACCATGGATTTTTTGTTCTGGGGTACTTGCTATCAAAGAAAAAGAGAAATATCGAGTCTTTTTTACCATTTTTGTCTGACAAAAAGTGGCTTTTACTATAACTTCTGTTGATCGTACGTAAAAAAGTTGCTTAACATAATTTTTAGGAAATTTTTCAAGGATAAAAATTTCATAAAAAAAATGAAAATTTATAAAGTCAAAATTTTGAGAAAAAGTAATTTTAAGTTAAAAATTGTAACAAAAATTTTCAAAATTTTGAGTTTAAGGAGCCAGAACTTTTTTGTAGCTGCCCAGATGTAACCGAAGTGCTTAAGACTTGTATGCGCTACTAAATTGTCTTTTTAAAATATACAAAACTATTTTTGTAGCTATAATAGTTTAGAAGTTATAGCGATTTTAGTCGTAACACCTCCAAATTAGAGGTCACCTACTTTGATGGGCTATAACGGGAAATACGATGAAAATAGACCTCCCCCTGCCATACAATTTTTTGTTCGGCAGAGCTCCAGGAATCACCCCTTAAAGGATTATACTTCTTAACTGGGACAACCTGTATACCTATTCAAGTTCAAAATACACTCTATCGCGTGACGAGTTTGTTGTGCAAGTGTTCTTACTTAGGATATTTAAAAAAGTGTACATTGAAAGGAAGGTCAGTGGTCAATTTAAACAATTGTTGGTCGATTATAAGTTTGTCTGCATTGCCTATTCTGAATATACCTACAGGGTGTTTCCAAGTTCAATCTCAATATGAATTTTTCACAATGGATAATTTTATATAGAAACTTTCGCCATTGTGACTTCGTAAAAGTTAGCCTGGGCACGAAAAATGATTATTAGTACCGCGAATACCGTGAATATCATTTGCTAAGAATTTAAGAAAAGGCTAACTTTGGTGTAGGTACCTTGACCCAAGATAGGAAAAATCCATTTAAAGTGTGTCTGCCTTTAATTTTTTTACAGTGGTAGATTTGAAAAAAAAATTTCAGAAATTGTGGTAGGTCTACCACATTGCGGCAGAAGTGACAACTCATTATACGCATAGTCGCATAGTTTATATCTATATCTATTTATATATATATATATAAAAAAAAAATACAAATGAAAACTGCAAACAAGGAACAGAAAATGTAAAAATACATATGTCCATATTATACATTTTATGAATGCCTATGAAATTAATCTGTATTTAAATATTTAGCAGAATTTGGTGGTTTGGTTTTAAGTCCGTTTTGCTGTTTTTGTAGTGCCCCATCTGTCTTGATGCCCTAGGCCTGGGCCTAGTTGGCCTAAGTGTAAATCCAAGGCTGCATTCCCCCGATGATTCATCGTTCTGTTGGTATTGTTGTTGTGCTCTCTTTTGTGTCGATGTAAAGCATTAACTGAAGTTCTGTTAATCAAGGTTTCATTCAGCTGCACAGAGTTTTGTTGTGGCATTTCAAGACTCGTAGCGATCTCCACAGCCTTCTCGAATGTGAGACTTTTTGTCTCCAGCAACCGATCCTTGATGGAAGCGTTTGTCTCTTATTCCACATACTAATCGATTTCGCAAAACAGTTTTCAAGCACGCCCCGAAATTGCAGTTTATAGCCATTTTTCGCAAAACTGCGATGTAATCTCGCATAGCTTCACCTTCTGCCTGTTCCCTCTGGTGAAATTTGTAATATTCCGCCACTTCTAATGGTTGGGGGGTTATAGTATTCCTTCGGAACATTGATTAAAGGTATGAGCCAATGGCTACATAAGGTACTCATACGTATGAGACACTATATGAGGCACAGGTGACACATACGCATTGTGTGGCTTTTCAACATTCCGTGTACTACTCTTGCACATACGATTTGTGCCAATACGCTACATAATGTCGGGCGCTACATACCGTGTACTAGCACCTTAAGAACTGATATGTTTGGTTCTGTGGTTCTTCGGGGGAAATACCATCACACAGAAGGACAAATGTGTTGGGTCCAATGTAATGTAGTAAATAGTTAACCTTAGTTCTGGTATCTATGTACAATTATTGCACATCGACCTATTTCAAGTGCATGACCAAAAAACTCAACTCAGCACCACCAAGCCACAATGTTGACCTACTCCCAGCGCATGACCCACGAAGCAATAATACAACATGTTACCATCAAGCGGACTCAGCAAAAGGGCAGCATAGGGCTAAAAAGATGACATTGCAAATATTGACCCGCAATGTATTAATGTTAGTAAGCAAAATTTATGTATAAATAGGAAGTAATTAAAGTAAAATAAATGAGTTGAACTTTAGCAATTAAAGTAAAGACTTCTGAATAGCTATCCCCCCACCAGTGGTAAGGTGGCTGTTCAATCTATGATTTTGAAAATGGCAAATGCACCCTCCAAACGCTGAATCCATCGTTCAAACTTACTTTTGGTTTCATCAAAAAATTCAGTTGAGAAGTTGGGTGGCACTCCACTAGCACCAATTGCGGGTGCTGCGATCGAAACATACCCTGACCCTTCACTAGTAATTTTATTAGAATAGAAAGAAAAGTTACTCAGTAGCAGAAGCTTTAGTTCGGGGTATTTTGCAGGCAGTAGATAAACAGGTAGTTGGTAAGTAGGAATCAGCAATCTATCAGCACAGCAGCAAGGGGATAATTTTCGTCCCGTGGTGTATCAGCAGCGAGAAATTGGTCAGCGACAGCAGCAGCAGCACAAGGTAAAAATCACGTGTATGCAAAAATAAGGAATATTCATTACCAGCCTAATCCCATCTTCGTCGCCAGTTGTTGTGTATGGATGGTAATGAAAAGCAACGTATTCGAACTTCAGTAACAATATATTTTGTCTAAGTTCCAGGGTTAGATTAAGAAGAAGGATAACCGGAAAAGGGTGCCCAGATCATCCATTATAAGAATGGGGTTTTGCCAACTGTCACATCCAAATACAATCGATAATAAATCACTGTTGACGCTTACATAATACAGATTGTATTCAGTATAGCGAACTTAACAATTTGGTTAAATAAAATAAAATATAAAATCTACTCTGTATATCGTTAAATACAGTGTTTTATGAGTTCAAAGTCTTATTTTTTTTGTTGTACATTATGTATATCAAATATAAACAACTTCGGTTATATCGAACTAATTTAGTCGGTCCGTTCCAATTCACTATAAGCGGACAGTACTGTATGTATTTCGAAGCAGTTTAAGCCCATAAAAACACTTGAGCTAGTTCTACAAAAAAGTTCTACACTGGCTTTACAAAGATGGTATTCAGCTCTGTTAAAAATTTCATTGTTATCGATTCAGGTGTTTGTGTCCGTGTTCAGTTAAAACAAACAAACATTTCTCTCAACAAAAGTTTTTTATTTTTGTTGATAAATGAACTGAACTAGAAAAATGCTTTCAAAATTAAATGAAATTACACATTTCTTGTTACATTTATTATTTTACTGTCCAAATATTCAAAATCTTCAATTTAATACATTATGGGAACCCAATTGGAGCGAGCTTTCGTTTTCAAGACACGGTTACTGGGCTACTTTTTTTTGTTTTTGTTAATTTTTCGCTATTGAGTTAATACTATTTAATACTATTCTTAACTTATTTAATACAATTTACCTGTTTCGTGAAGCTGGCTGTTCGGTTCAATTAAAAAGAGCTAAGACAAACACCAACAGTCAAACAGTCAGTTGCAATAATAAATTATTCCCAGAAAAGGTTCAAAATGCTAATTGTTCCCACCAATCGAGAAAATAAATAATATCCCTTTAATATTCTGCCATAATAAAATTCCCAAACCACATACACAAACCGAGGAAGATTCTTGAGAACTTTTATACCGGTAATGAGTCACGTACAGATGTCGCTGCCATGCACTTTTCGAATTTGGTTAGGTAATAATTAATTGTAAATCAAAATCGAGTTAGAAAAATTATTGAATATAAAAACTAATAAAAAACGGTTTAATATAAGCAGTCTGTATTGTAGTAATTCTTTCGCAAATTTATTCTTTACCTCGAAGCGCGCGAAGGTTATTTAGGAACTCGCTCATCGTTTCATAATTTCGCCACAACCACTTCAAAAATGGAAAACAAAAACTAACATTCATCCCCCCTTCGCTAGGGGCAGGGACTTTGACGTGTGGGCATTTTAATAAATGCGCCGGTGCGAAGGCTTATGTCGTTTTCGGTTGGTCGTCCAGAATCGTCCGGATGAACTCTCCCATTCGGGATGCAAATCGAACAAGCAAATAGATCTCATTTGAGTTTGAAGTCGATGTATTGTTGTATTTGTGAAATTCAAGCGCATCATAACTGCTTGATGACGAGGAAGATGCTGAAGATGATAAAATCATTACATTTGTAACGCCAAGAAGGATTCACCGGAGACCCTATAAAGTATATGTAGGTATATGAATCAGGATCACATTCTAAATCGATTTAGCCATGTCTGTCTGTTGAAAGCACGATAGCGTCCAAACGAATTGACCTAGGCGAATGAAATCTTGTAAGAGGACTTCTTTTTAACGTCGTCAGGTTGGTATTGAAAATAGGCTATGTCGGTCAAGTAAAGGGTCCGGGTGGTAACACTTAGCTCATGTCTGATTTGACAGATAATTAGTTTTATCCTTCCGCTGAACGAATATGGTTGTGTATACGCCGATATGCCAGAGACAATTGACGCTTTAAAGGACAATATTCGTGAAGCCATTGGTGAAATTCAGCTGCACACAATCGATAATGTGCTTAAAAATTGGACCGATCGTGTAGGCTACTGCATGGCCAGCCATTTGAATGAAATTATTTTCCATTATTAAAATATTAACCGGAAGGATTGTACTTTCAAATAAAACAAGAAATTTGAGAAAATATTCAGTAGTTTTTTTTATAGCATTTAAAAAAAAAAAAGTTATTTGGCGGACCCTTTAGTTCTGGTACCTCCCATACAAAACCACTATTAGGTCCATGTGTCTCTCTGTCTGTTGAAATCACGATAGCGTCCAAACGAATCGACGTAGGTGAATGAAATTTTGTGAGAGGACTTATTTTTACGGTTGTCAGGTTGGTATTTAAAATGGGCAATGTCGGTCAAGTAGTTCTGGTACCTCCCATACAAAACCACTATTAGACCCATGTGTCTCTCTGTCTGTTGAAAGCACGATAGCGCTCAAACGAATCGATCTAGGCGACTAAAATTTTGTGAGAGGACTTCTTTTTATCGTCGTCAGGTTGGTTTTGAAAATGGACTATGTCGGTCAAGTAGTTCTGGTACCTCCTATACCAAACCAATATGGCATGGCATACATTTTGCATGACTTTTATGCAGTGGAGGGTATCAAAGCATCGGCCAGGCCGATGATAACACTTTTACTTATTTTGTAATTTGGTTGAAAATTCAGAAATAAACATACAGTTTTTCAACTTTGTTAGATAGCTGTACCCGCCCGGCTTTGACCATGTACAGGAATCTTGCTTAGGTTTTAGATTTATAAATCGATTTGCAGGAACTTTTTTCTGTCTAAACCTGAAATACAGCAATTCGAACAAAACAACAAAAGACTCGTGAAAATCGGCCCAGTGGTTATCGAGATATATAGCGTCATCGAGTTTCACCCATAGAAGCTTAAGCTTATCTGCAAGTTTGAGCTCAATCGATTAAGTGGCTTTCTAATATAAGAATTTAAATGTTTTTTTGTATGAGCGATTTTGACCAATCTTCACAGGAGCACTCTACGGCTAATACCTAAGATTATCTGTAAGTTTGAGCTCAATCGATTCGGTGGTTTCGAGATATACGATTTTGAATGTCTTTTTTTTTGTAAGGGAAGTGCCACGCCCCTTTGTCCAACTTTGACCAATCTTCACTCTAGGGCAAATACCTAAGATTATCTGCAAGTTTGAGCTCAATCGCTTCAGTGGTTTTCGAGATATACGATTTTGAATGTTTTTTTTGTATGAGCGGTGCCACGCCCCTTCGTCCGATTTGGAATTTGTTTGGCCTATCGCCCGACCACCGTAATTTTGTACATTTAAAAACAAATCAACTGAATTGGTTGAAAATTACGGGCGGCCGGCAGAGGGAAACATAGTTTTGCCACTTTGTTTTATATATATCGAGAAGAGAAGAGATGAATGTATTAGTGCTTCTGGTTTTTTCAGGAGAAGAACTGTCAGTTGAGTGCCAATCGAACGCTTTGAGAAGCGTAGTGTGGTGTCCGAGAAATCGGGATGCTCTGCAATTGGCAAGAGTCTCGCCGGACTACAGATTCAGCAATTTGGATACGTTAAGCTCAGCGGCTTCGCAAACAGACGTTTCAATCATTCCGACCGACTTGACTAAACAACCACTCTCTCCGGAGCAAATGGCTCTTGTACAAGAAGCGGTTATCGAGACCTCGATGGAGATGAGCAACTGTAGCGTTTGGCCGAAGTTCTCAGGCTCGCATCTGAAGGCTTTTATTTGTCTGCACAGACAGTTCCACTGCTGGATGGATGCGCTCTAACTTTGAGAGTATCAGAATCAAATGTGGTCTGGACCTGATGCTGGTGGAAGAGGATTCATTTCCAAAGCCACACATCGTCTGTGGTTTCTGGAACTCTCAAATGAAAAAGTGCTAGCCACCCTTACGGCACAGAACGCCGATCTAAAAGCAAATACCTGGAGAGTCATCAAAAGGGATAAGGATGGTGCATTCCTTCACCTGGTACTCGCAATAGATGACGCATCCATGGCCAAACTCCTAGAACTTAAGGGGAAGGTATCGTACCGCTTTGATCAGATCAAGTTGATTCTCAAGAGCACCAGAATCCTGAGACTGATAGCGGTACCCCTAAAGTCGGAGTGAACACCACTTCTGTACCTTCGTCTCGCAAAGTGGCCGAGAAGGTACCCATCGTTACTGGCTGTGCCATCGGGCCAGTCACACATAGCGACACAAGTAGCGGAAAGACGACAGCGCTGGCTGCTCCCGTGAACGGCACCCAATCAACCAACAAAGGCAGTGGTACTGATGTTGGGCATGACACTCTCAGCGGGTCTGGGTGGAGTTCTAAGGCGACTCGCATAGTGCACAGTATGCAGTAGGGCACAGTGCCCCGCAGCTCCAATAGTACGGCCGGTAAGTCGGTAACGCAGACGTTGGTCGCGCCAAAGGTAAGAATGAATCTGCCAGGCTCAGCACAATTGGTCGTCCTGGACAGGCTGCCTGCCGCAGAGGAAAGGGCCCTAAAAAAGCCCAATTACTCCAACAGGCTAGATCCGAAAAAGATCTATGAACACCTTCAAGGTGTTACAGGCGAATCTCCATCATGAGGGGTTCGCAGAGGAGAAGATAACTCTGGGTCTCATCCAAGAACCTTGGGTTCGGACATATATGACGACTTGGAAATAGGGCAGGTGAGCTTATTTATAAACGCGATTAGCCAGTGCCAAGGGCGGCCTGCTTAATCGACAAAAATATCAACTTTCTTCCCATTCTAGAATATACAACAAAAGATTTAGTGTCCATACTAACGGAGGTACCGACCGACAGAGGCACTCAAAACATCGTGTGTGCCTCAGCGAACTTCCCCGACGACGAGGACAACATTCCGCCAACGGAAGTCCAAAATCTCATTCGCTACTGCCAGAGGAACAACCTACACTACATCATCGGGTGTGATGTCAAGCCGCATAATACGATCTGGGGAAGCAGCGACAACAACAAAAGAGGTGAGTGTCTTTTAGATTATCTAGATAGTAGTAATGTTGATATATATATATATATAATGATGCGATACGCGAAGAGGAAGAGGTAATTGACCTCACTTTTGCTAGCCCATTTATCTCTAATTTCATTGTAAATTGGCATGTGTCAGATGAAGCTTCGCTGTCAGACCACCAGCACATTAGGTTTGTCATACCAGGTCAATCGACACAGGCCTCAAACAGGTACAATCCCAAGTCGACGGACTGGAAAATGTATCGAGGACTAGTCCTCTCTAAGACGGATATGTTTGTTTCGTCAATTAGGTCCACGTGGGACCTTGATGAAGCAGCATACCAGCTAAACAAAGTGTTGCTAACCTCCTACCAAAGTAGTTGTGTCAGTAAAACCAGTGTAAGTAAACGTAAGGTTCCCTGGTGGAATGACCAACTTGCTAAGCTCAGGAAGAAGGTTAGAAAACTCTTTAATCGCGCTAAACAAACCAAACTGTGGGACGAATACAGACTCGCTCTCACAGAATATAACTCAGAATTGAGACGATCGAAAAGAGCATCATGGAGAAAATGCTGCGAAGACATAGCAGACATGCCAGACGTTATACTTCCTGCGGTTATTGCCTCATTTAGAGCCAGTTACAACTGGGGATACATTCCAATCTCCTGGAGACAGGTAAATGTGATCTTCATCCCAAAAAATGGCAACAGGCCAAGCGAACTGCTTAAATCATAAAGACCTATCAGTCTAACATCCTTTGTTCTTAAAACCATTGAAAGACTTATCGATGTTCATATTAGAGGACAGTTAGAAACATCTAACTCTCTTCACTCAAGTCAATTTGCGTACAGAAAGGGTAAATCCACTGGGGGTGCTCTTCATTGCCTTGTCAGAAAGGTAGAAGAAACATTCAGATCCAAGGAAATTGCCCTTTGTGCCCGTTGAGGGCGCCGTTTATGACTCGATCGCGAAGGCAATCAGAAGTTAAAGTATAGAAGACTCGATCAACCAGTGGATCAAAGCCATGTTGGAAAGTCGGATAATAACATCCTCCTCCGGAGGTGTGTCGCTGTCTGTGACAGCAGCAAAAGGCTGCCCTCAAGGGGGAGTACACTCTCCTCTCTTGTGATCACTAGTCATCGACAGTCTACTAGTCAGTCTGCACAGCCTAGGCTATAGTGCCATCGGCTACGCTGACGACCTAGCGATCAGTGGCAAGCTTAGCGCTACCATTACTATTGTAGCATGCAGAACGCACTTCTACATGTCTCAGAATGGTGTGATTTTGAAGGACTTTCCATTAATCCTAGTAAAGGAAGAGAGTGGTTAATCTAGACACCATAATCTTAAACGGCACTACATTGAGTTACTCCAATGAAGTCAAATATCTAGGAATTGTCCTTGATAAGAAGCTCAACTGGAACTCACAATTCAAGTCCGCCACAGAACGTGCCACTAGAGCATGTGGGCCAGTAGGCGACTGTACGGCAGAACTTGGGGTTTAAATTCCAGAATGATACACTGGCTGTATATCATGATGGTAAGGCCAATTATCGTCATACACGGCAATTGTCTGGTGGCCGGAAGTTCTTGAACGGACAACGGCAAATAGACTACACAAACTACAGCGTATTGCCTGTCTCGGCATCACGGGTGCGATGCGCACCTGCCCTTACAGCATTAGAAGCTATTATAGGGCTTTCACCCCTACGTATATTTATTAGGAAAGTGGCAGCTAGATGTGCTATTAAGCTACATCTAGAATACAAGTTTAAACCAGCTGACCGCGTGGGACACCTGGAAATACTTAACTCAATCCCAAACATGGAAATGGGCTAATGGTGCTCCGACACTAGACCCTAAAAGTTTGGCCTGGTACACTGACGGATCGAAAATGGAATCTGGAGTTGGTGTTGGTGTCTCTGGGCCCAATACCAAAGTCTCGACACCCATGGGAATGTGTCCCACTGTTTTCCAGACTGAAGTCCATGCCATTGAGGTCTGCGCCGTCTTAAGGGAATTAAAAGGCGCCAAAATACAAATCTTCTCAGATAGTCAAGCGGCCTTACAAGCTCTATCGCCCAATACGATGGACTCACAAACAGTAAAGTGCTGCTACGATGCCTTGCAATTCCTATCCAAACACAACAAGGTTAAACTTGGTTGGGTACCTTGCCATTAAGGTATTGAGAGCAACGAATCGGCGGACCAACTAGCTAGGTCTGGTTCTGAATCCGCGTTCTGTGGACCAGAACCTTATTGCAGAGTCAACTGGGTATAATTAACAATTGGGAACATTAACTTCGTCTGTGCCACTGGGAAAATGTTCCGGGTCTAAGACAATCCAAAAGTTTAATTAAACCTTATTCTTACAAGGAAATCCTCAAGGAAATCCTAAGGATAGTATCAGAAGGCTGGTGGGCTTTCTCGCAGGCCATTGTGGCTTGAGATATCATCTTAAAAAAAAAATGTGTGCCCCGAGACAGAATGCAGGTTCTGTCTTGAGAATGACGAATCCTCCGAACACATTCTCTGTGATTGACCGGCACTTCATTGGTTAAGAAAACGTGTCTTCAACAGGGAGACACGTACACCAGCAGAGCTTAGGAACTCCGCTACTAAGCATAATATGGGCCTTCGTTAAGGAGGTCACACGTCTCTTAGAATAACTAAATCCCTTCTATACAATAGATCTTTTTAGGTCGCAGTGTCAGCCAAATGGGCAGAGAATTTATATAAAAAAAAAAAACATTCATCCCTCTTATATCTGAATCTCCGTCCTTTTTTCATGATCATAGCACAAGCACACTCCTGTCATATACTGGTCATCGCTTCACGTTTTAACTGTGTGACTGATGACAAGAGAGATGTTCTATCTAACTCTGGCATCTCTCTACATCCATCTGCCATCATTTGAACCACCTCTTGCCAGCCGCAGCATCCAGCAGCATTCATTTCGCTCGAATGAGTCGTAGAAAGTTGCGAAATTTTGTGAAAAGAAAAAAAAAAAAAAAAATAATAATAATTTCCCAGCAAAATGCTTTGGGTCGTGCCTATGAATGGTGAGCGCGAGGGTGGCGGAAGGCCAGTTGAGAACTTATCCTCGTTCGTCATGCATCCAATCGTCCGTTAAACGCCACCCCTTTCTAAAAGCGTAAACGGGGTAGAGGCTGCTACATAAGGAAAGTGGTCGCTGTCAACTTAATTTTTTTTTGTGCCACAGTTTGACGTGTTCCTTGAGTTTGAAACACTGATGGGGATGGAATATAGACATAGAAAGACAATGTATAGAAGAAATATGAGAGTTCCTTGAAAGGATAGGTACCAACTGGGTTTTGAATTCGGGTGTACGTCATATGGCCATGGGATACAATATTTAAGAACTGAAAACTAACTATTCCGAATAATCGTTTACTAGAGTACAAATAAATAAATAATTGCTTATTTGTTATATCTAGATACGGAAATACCCTTTGACATTGGAAACTGAAAATTAGAACTAACATCTTCGTAGTATGTAGACAACATACCTACCTAAAGCTTGATGGAAAACTATCGGTTAACAAATACTCACAAAAATGTTATAGCAAAAATTATATCAATTGTAAATGTATAACCTTTTACAGCCATTCATTTATGTAGGTGTAGATGGTCATGCAGCTTTAACCGCACTCCCACCCACTCAATGAATAAAAATCTTTAGATACCCTTTCGAAATATAAAATCGCCACCTACCTCAAAACCCGAACATTGACGTTTCTCCATCTTTCATCGAATTAACCCAAAAAAAGTGGACTAGGAAAAATAAAATTATATAATAAAAAAAGAACGACGATAAGAATAAACCCCCAAACAGCGTAACCCACTCCCATACCCCATGAGGCCATGAAGCGCAGAGAAAGAGCCCACACATTCGCCTCAGTTGGTCCGTCGACTCCGACAACCTCTACAAAAGGAATTCGAGAAAAGTTCAAAACTTTGCTCACCCTCGTCTAAAACTCAAACTACACCCGCTATCCCCAAACCACCTTCGCCATCAGAGCTTCTCTGTTTTTCACTTTATTTTTTTTTTTTGTTCGTCCTTTCCATGGACTATAGTCCCGCACAAAGGGCATTCGGTATCATGAGAAAGCGAACGGATGGAAGAAGAGAATGAGAAATTTACTTTTTTTTCTGTTTGCTTCAAAGGAACTGAGCCAAAGGTTCCCTGGACTAGCGGTCTATGTGTATTCGTTTTGGCTCTAACCGAGGACCACCCTTGGCCGCCGACATCGTCCTAAAGGTTTTGTTTAAGAATATTTCAAAAAGAGAAAAGGCACCGAGGGGATATACTCGTATCTCTGTGTCCCTCCTTCGCACCAGACCATCATCAGTAACCAAAGCTGGGGACCTGTCGCCGTACTCATCTCCTATTCCGTTTCACATTTGAACACACACAAAACACAAAAAAAGGTCTAAAGAAGGGTCTCTAGCAAAAATGGGAACAGAAATAAAAAAAAAATTAAGAACGGATATTCATCCGTCAACCGAAGCCTCTATCATAGCTTCACAGACGCTTTGAAATAAAGGCGGCGCGCGGGGTGGGTGAATATATCTTTCTGCGAAGGATGTTCGCAATGAATTTTTCTCCAAGTTGATCGAGTTTCAAAGTGAAAAGGGGTCCGTGTCCATGTGCAAGCGAATGCATTCTAAACCATCATTTTTGCAAATGCAACCGCATTTCCTTGATGTCGTCGGTCGGGTCGAATAGGAGAATTTCGCACACACAATAGAACAGAAAACATGGGAGAAATGGTTATGAATTTTCCTGGCACATGAATGGAAATGGCATTTCTATGAAGAGGAAGAGTGTGATTGAGGTTTTTAAACGGATGCTACTGATGTGAAGGTGTTTCTAGAAAATCACTTGAACGGCCTATGAATGGGTTAAGCAAATTTATACGAACGTTGGCATTGAAAGCCATTAATACCTGGCATACGAATGCATTGGAGTAAAGTGTATATTTCTAGTCTCACATGATCAATTAGCACACAATGGCAGCCTTATTTCCGACTGTGATATTTTGTAATTGTAATACATAAATACATTCACAAGCTCAGATGGAGTTGGTAAATTAAAGGGCCAGTTAAGGTGCCTGTCCATTTGAGAGTAAAAATGCTGCGAGCAGCTCTCAAGCAGCTCTCGAGACAAACTCGCAAGTGGACATAGTCTTGAGAGTAGTTCGCGGAGAGTTAACTTTTTACTCTCGAGATTCGAGCCTTTTGAAAGTCACTCGCAAGTGGACACATGTTCTGATCACTATCGGAGATTAACTCTCAAAATTCCAACACGGTTCGTATTTTGCGAGTAGCTGTCGAGAGTTGACATGGCAAAACAGAGGATATCGGAGGAAATAAATCACTCACTTACTATACTAGTATGTCTTTCCTTAATTTGGTATCCTTTTTAAATATATTTATAAAAAATATAATATAATATTTGGACAGATTGAATTATGTATTCTATTTCACTTGTTGTCAAACGGTAAAATCCCTTGAACTCCTGAAATCCTGATGAGCATCTTCGATTTGAAGTTGTCTTGTAATAGAAGACTCTTCACTGATGTCGACTTCTTTTTTAAGAACAGTGCCAATAATAATTGAAGCAGCTGTAACCTTTCGCTGTAATACCATGTTTCCACCAACATGATTAAGCCGATGTTTTCAATCACGAAAGTCGTTTCCACCGAACTTTACGTGATTTATTTATTTTTTTGACATTTCTGTTAATTCCTGAAACTTTTCTTTCCAAAGTTCCAAAAGGAAGAACATCTCTGCGAGGCATTTGGACATTTAAAAAAATTGAGTTTATTTTCATTGAAATTTATTTTTGACAGTTTGTTTGTTTTTGTCTTGCTGAATAAAGTGCCGCAGTTAAAAAGGTATGTTCCATACATACATATTCCCTATGACAATACCATAATAAAAAATAAAACACGTCGGGTAAATCAATTAGGTAATCATGAAAATATATAATAAACACGTCATTAATGAGATAATTTACATAAATCAAGTGGATTTAGCTACATTACGTTGGTAAGAACATGGTTTAAGAATAAATGATAACTCGCAGAAGAAATATCAAGTGGACACGGTTATGATAGTACTTTCAGGTTTAAAACTCTCAAAGTTCTAACAAAGAGCTCTCGATATTAAAATCTCGAAAATATTACTCTCAAATGGACAGCCACCCGAGAGTAACTCTCGAGAGTTTACTAGCAAAAGTACTCTCAAATGGACAGGCACCTTTACATTTGGTCCTCCAGGAGAGCATTTTTGAAGATGCCCAAATGGGAAGCATCTATCCCTTCTTCTCTACCCATGTCAGCAAAACCACTTTTTGGATCATTTGCGCCGGCTTGACAGCAGGTATTTTATGCCCTTGTTAAAGTTGGTTCTTTCAAAAGTAGCATATACGGTTTCGCTTCTTCTACTTGGCTTGCTATCCTTCCCATGGCTTGGTTCAGCTTCCAAAATATCTTATTGTGTAAAGGTTGCGCCACTTTGTAGGCTTCCTGAGATTTGTGATGACTGTCCTTTTAACCACTCTGATTTGTTACCTGCGTACTGACACCCTGTTTAGCAGATTGTCTTAGTGTATTTAAGGTCCCAGACCCAGCCTCTTCTGGAGTGGTTTCGGCCGACGACTTACTGGAAATTGCTGATGTCATGCTCTGAGATCAATTTGTTCATGGCCGAATTCTGTTTACTTCTTACTCGCTTCATTCCTTGCTAGAGTTGATTATGTTGGAGTCGACTTTGTTGTCTTCTTTCAATTAAGTCCTCCTCAGCTTCGACTAAACTCTTGGTGCGCCGTCGCGACTGACAATTAATCAGCTAATTCCTTTAGTTTTCATTCAGAATCCACTCTAGCTTCTTTGTAGTCATTTCAGCGCTTTCCAGCATCTTTTCGATCCCTCCAAAGCTGTCCACCGCGTTTGTTGAAGCCTCGTTTGTCTTTGAATATTTTTTTTTAATTTTTTGGACATAGGGGAGATTTAAATTGATCCCGAATTCCATCTCCATTCATTTACATTTACAACAGAGTATTGGGTTGCCAATTGTCACTCTACAAACAGTTTACCTAACTTATCACAGCAGCTTCGGCCGGCATGGCAGATCTTTCATTCCTTGGTTTTAAGGGTTATAGGAGACACATTCTACAGCTCCACCATTGGTGAGTTTCAACCACTTTCCTTTTCTTTTTTAATTCTAATATAACTAATTAGTCAACTTTAGTTCGGGGCATATTGCTCAAGATTGCTGCCAAATAGTCTGGAACTTGCCCAAAGCCTAAACCATAACGAATTTCGTGGGATACAAGCTAAAAATGTTGTGCCGATATTAAAATACATGTGTTATATGTGTGCAATAGTTTTGCAAACTATAGAACAAATATTCATTCATTCATTTTCGTTGGCCCGCTGATCCATTTAGTGCGTCGCGGGTGTAGGTTGGACCCTCCATACCTCATGATTCTCCGTCATCAACTCTAGGAGATATTATGAACTTGATCTAACCATCTAACCCTAGAGGACGCCTGCCTGATGGTACGGATTCCATAGCACGTCGGTCGTGGGATCCTGGTTGGGGACATGGGACAAATATTTTCCTACAATTTATACTTAAAATAGCGCCCCAAATTTGGAGGTTCAAATATGAACTTTAGTCAAATTGCAAAAGTCAAACCGTCGTTACAAGCCTCTTCCAAATCAGATAATTACCTATATACATGTGCTTATACAGAAACTTGAATGGATTTTAACGTTTGAAAACAATTTGCCAAAAAAAGCAGTTATCTTTCTAATAATATATAAATATCTACAGTACATATGTATGTATATAGAAGTATCACCTAAGGGGTGGTTCCACCGTTGAAAAGAAAGGCACGCCGAAATAAATACCAGAATGTCCTGTTTCAGGCTGGTGCCCAACCCTTTCCTCTATATTAATTGTTACTTTCAGGTTCATCTTTTTCTAGAATCCCATCCTCGGTATCAAAGAACTTCCAAGCTAGTAGAAAAAGAAAAGAAAAGAAGTATGTACATAATATACATAGGTCGATATACATATTCTAATTTGTATATACATATAAAAAATATTAGAAAGGATTCATTAAGGACCACAAGAGAAAAAAAACAGAAATATTTGAAACCCCAAGAGGAATTTTAATTCTTCTTTTTCATCCCTAACGCTTATTCTCTACTTCATTTTTACCCTTACAAGAAGGAACACAAAAAAAAGGACATGACTTAATTGCTTCCCCGTTTTTCTACTTACAGACTCCTTTAGGACCTCCATATTACGGATATTACATAACGCAACATAGCGTCAACAACAATCAACACGTTATTCGCTCGAGTTTCTCTGTTTGTTTAGTAATAATTGCACGTGTCCTTGAAGGAGGGTGAAGTAAAAAAAAACCACATAGCATCTTCTAACATCCGTCCTCCTACATCAATTTAAACTATGGACAGTAACTGATATGTAATTCTTTTACGTCGATTTTTATCTGACCCTTGGATATAGACAAACTAAATCATAACGTACACTGAACCAAATTTGGTAGTGATATTGACAAAAAAGCATGTAGACTTGAAGAAATGGTGATCAATATAAGGTCAACACCTCCTGTCCGTTGTTTTGACAAATAATTTGTTATATTTAAGAAATATTGTCAATTTGAAGAAAGTTTCATCAAAATTAGCGTTCTTCGTTTTAAAAAAATATTCTTCAAATTGAAAAAAACATTCTTCAACTCGACGCATCGTGCATTATTAATCAACGAAATTTTCTTCATTTTTACGTATTCTCTTCTTTAAATTGAAAATCAATTCTTCATTTCAACCCTTCACTTTTTTCATATTAAATAAATATTCTTTAATTTTCTGCATCAATTTTCTTCAATTCTTAACTTATTTATTCATCATTAAAAATTTTTTTTTAAGGAAAAAAACTTTTTTATTTTTTTTAAGGAAAAAAACATTTTTTTTATTTTATTAGCATTAGGTATATATACAATTGAAAGTTTAATTTTAACTTACATTTTTATAAGTGATTTAACTTAAATAATTTTTTTTGTCATAATTGGGCTTGACTTTATGAAGGTTTAGCAGGTTTGGGTAAAGGTCCTAGCTAAATTTGGAAAAAATAAACAAATTGATTAAAGTTTGTTTAATGTTATGTGATTTAGAAATACAACGACTTACTTACCGCCCAGTTATGATGATCATTCTCATTGGCTGAATATTTGTCTTGATGCATCTCCTCCGCACGGTTTATCGAGAAAGATAGCCTAGAAAAGCATGTTAGCTTTGGGGAAATAATTATAATAAAAAGTTAATGTTTTTTTTAACTCATTTAGCTGCGATTAAAGGTAGATATACTCTACATTTTCTTCTAGAAAGGAAGTGATGAAAAATATTTATTTTACTTACGTTTTTCTTATACAAGTGTGTTTGTGAAGTTTGCTCAGTTGCCTCACTTTAATTTATAATTTTCTTGACACTACTTCACTTTGTCACACTTTCAAGAATAAAAGTTATCACTTCGAACGCAATATTGAACAATAAAAATTAAACTTCTTCAAATTGATTAATTTCTTCAATTTGAAGAAAAAAACGATTAAAAATCTAAAAATATGTTATGAAAAATTGTTGATTTGAATAACTAATTCTTCAAAAATGAATAAAATATTTTCTTCGATATCACCTACCGGATTTAGTTCAGTCAACGAATTCAGTTTGTCAATATGACGAAATTTCATTCGTTTGAATAAAATACTAAATCGGACAGCTGTTGAAGAAATTTTACTGATTTTGAATATTAAATTTTCAATAAAACAAAAAGTTTGATGAAAAATTGTCGATTCGAATAATAAATTCTTCAAAGATTGACAAAATATTTTCGTCAATATGACCTACGCGATTTGGTTCAGTGTAACGATACATTTAGAATGCGTACAGGGAGTAGTTCTGCGCTACCCCCTTTGTAATTAGTGTATTTTTTTTATATAAGGAACAATTTTTTTCTGTACCCCAGTTCGCCATACTGATTTCCAACGCACAAATAATTATCGCACATATACACACTCAAATGTGTATGCAAATGTGTAAGTGCGTGAAAAATATTGAGGTAGGACTGCGTATGTTTGACGCGGAAAATCCACCCAAAAAACGAGAAGAGTGGGAAATAAATAATAAACCAGGATAAATTATTCTGGCACTGCAAATTGTTGAATACTTTTGGCAGGAGGCAATGAAGTGAGGTGAATTGCCCTCAAGCGGCACTCGCCCATATATCCAACAATCTACAAACAGAACAGATCCTCGTTCATAGTAAATTTTTTTTTGTGTCGGATTAAGGAGTCCACCCAGACGTACGGGATATGGATGGGGCATGGGTGGATATGGTACAGCTACACAATTGCTTTATGCACTTCACAATTGATTTATTTGCGAATTGAATTGCTCGCTTGTTTCTTCGTCCTTCGGTGTGCGTTTATTTTTTTATTTTTTGTATACCCTCGATGGATTGGATATATTTCTCCTCATTTTCCATACATCCTGCCTGATACTGATTATGTTGCATTGCATATAATTGTCCTGTGTGTGCCAAGTAGTGACTACTCCACCCCTTATATTCTGTGCGGCGGATAACGCTCCATGAGTAATTACAGGGTTACACATCGTGCAGGATTGTTTTCCCTCATATCGCGAGTTTGAGTGTGTGTTTTTTTTTCGTTTTGCCTGATTGGAGAGGCCAGCTATTTACGCAAAAATGCTGTGGATATCCTGCGGGGCGTACATATGCACACGCATAATATTCACATCCTTCTGCATGGTTACGTGGGAAAAACGCGAAATAGCAACGCGCTACCACCCCGAAAGGCACGCACACAGAGATTTTCGTATTTTTTTGTTATTGTGGAACCCGCTCTGCCTCCTATTTATTATTTTTCTTTTTAAATAAGGACCTTTAATTGGGTTAGTAATTGAAATTCATTGCAGGAGTAGTAGGAGGAACTGTTGTGTGCGTGTTTTTTTTTTTATTATTTTATTTTGGGTGGCTTAAGGGTGTCCTGTGGTTGGACATTAAATAAATATGTGGGTACAAGTAGCACTGCCACAGATACCCATACTTTTTGCTTTTTTGTTATTTTATGTATTTGTGCACTAACATCCGCAGCAGGACGCGGGGCATTCGAGTTTGAGTTTGGGAGTGTACGCACATTTAAATAATTAGTGATTCCCATTGTTAGCTTTATTCCCCCAAGGGAGGATGCCGAATCGAATCCGCCAAAGGGAGGTTGTTGAAATGGGGGGTGAGTTTTCTGGTGGCGCGCTTTATGTATTTTATTTTTTTGTTGAAATCCTGCCATGAGAATGGGAGGCAGTATAGTTTGATGGGTGGTGGTGGTTGTTGTTGATGATGATTTTTTACGCTTTGATCGATTGAGGGGTGGACCGTAGGATTGGGTTCATGTGGTTTGGGATAGGAATTCAACTGAAGTTTGTTTTTTTATTGGGTATATTTTAGGATGAATATGGTTTATCATGTTGCTTTTAAAGTTAAAAAGGACGATGGAATAAATGAATAGAATGAAAAATGCACTACTTTTTTTGTTCGTGCCAATTTACCTATTATTTGTCAATAGACATATGTAGATAGGTAACGTAATACATGCAGCACGTTTATGTACAGAGATCTAGGTAGGTATATCATTTGAAAATGTTCAGCTTTGTCTGTTAAAGGTTGAATTCGTTTTGTCCTTACTGCGCAAAACTGACTGCAATATCGGGATAGATATAGGTTCTATGCCAGCAGTGGTGTTTTTTTGTCCTTCTTTCTCTTGTACAAAGCGGTTATATACGCTGCTAAAACACCTTTAACGAATGGATAAGGGAAGCGCCGAAAAGTCCACCAGCGACTCTTGGAACAAATAGGCGAGACATTTAACAAATTAAATAGTGGTAGAGGGCAACCTAGAATTCAGTTTTTTTTGTTTTATTGCAGTTGCAGGGTAGATATGTCCTATTTGGCTTTCAAATTTCAAGTCCTTTTCGATCGAGAAAAGGTCCAACTCTTAATAGATGCGCTTATCAAACCCACTGCGAGCTTTAAGTAAAACCAAATAAAAATGTCTCATTATCTGGTAGGTACATGTTTCTTTTTTCGTTTAAATGACAAGAAATCCCTAAAAATAAATCTGATGGCAGTATAAAAATTAGATTCAATTTCCAAACACTTAAGACCACACAGAGGAACCATATGTCGAAAGGGACGGCGCTTTCTTCCAAAATAAAAAGTGTTTAACAATCATTAAAGAAGCAATACTTACGTCATAGCTAACGTTAAATTATATCAGTCTATAAATGCGTTCCACAATGAATACCTACCTCTTTGTAAATTCTACGAATATTATTTCAATTATTCAAAACCAACTAGAAAGATACGATTTTAACACGTACTTTTTGAAGTACATACTTTATAAACAGCGAAGATCGTTTAAAAACTTCACAAAATAGATAACAACTATCGTTCGAGAACTCTGTGGCCACTTTATTTGTGAAGTCTGAATAAAACTGAACATGTTCCGATTGACGTAAGGCACTCCTCCAGTATTCTAGATGTCTGAAGGACGAGAGCAGCTCGTGAGCTGTATGAACAAAAGAGGAGGAAAGACCACCAGCTTACTTACTTACTTAGATGGCGCTACAGTCCGGTGTGGACTTGGGCCTCAACCAACACGCCTCAACAGTTAGCACGATCTTTGGCTAACCGCCTCCAGTTGTGCACTCCAAGTTGGTTGAGGTCATCCACCTTTGATAACGTCCATGATTCTGCGCCATAAAGCAGGACTGTGATGATGAGGGTCTCATATAGAATCTCCTTGGTGTTTCTTGACAAGGCCTTACTAATCAATTGCCTTCTTAGCCCAAAGTAACAGCGGTTGGCAAGTGTAATTCTTCGCTTGATTTCTGATGTGATGTCTTTGTCAGAGTTAATAGCGGAGCCGAGGTAGACAATGTCCCGAACTACCTCAAAGTTATAGCTGTCTATCGTGACGTTCTGTCCGATTCATCGATGTTGTGTGTCCCTTCTTGTTGACAGCATATATTTTGTTATGCCCTAATTGACAACTAAACAAATTTTTTCCGCTTCTGTGCTAATACTTGCAAACGCATCGTCATTCTGCACAATCTGAAAAGATTGGCAGGGATGTCAAAACTAGACATGGCTCTGTATAGCTCGTCTCTATAAATGCTGTCATATGCGGCTTTAAAATCGATAAAAAGATGGCGAGTATCGATTTGGACTTCTTGGGTTTTCTCCAGGATCTGCCGTAGTGTGAATATTTGGTCGATTGTGGACTTACCGGGCCTAAAACCGCACTGATAGGGTCCAATGAGTTCGTTGACAAATGGTTTCATTCGTTCACACAGTACGGCAGACAGGATCTTGTAAGCGATGTTAAGGAGACTGATGCCTATATAGTTGGCGCAGTTTAGTGGGTCTCCTTTCTTATGGATGGGGCAAACAATGCTGAGGCTCCATTCATCAGGCATACTTTCCTCTGACCAAATTTTAGAAACGAGTTGGTGTATGCTCTCTACCAAGTCATCTCCCGCTGCCTTAACCTTCACTTTGTCGCATAATAAAAACTCCTTATCCTGACAGCGAACACCCCGGTGTAGAAATTGTCTTTCATTAATTGAACTATTGAACATTACAGTATTTACCTACTACAGAAACAAGTGATTGCAATACAAACAAACACAAGATTCTACTTGTGCGTGCATATTGTCAATATTATCCTTCGATTTAACAATCTTTGAAGACGAATTCTACATACAACTTCGGGTAAATGTAAATCTACACCCAGGTGTATACAGTCAATGTAGTCGAAAATATACTAAACATTTCGAAATTTCTGCAAAATATAATATCAAAAAATTTTCATTATTGTCTCTTTTCCGGGAGTACAGATCAATTCAGTCACTGAGCTAAAACGATTTTAGAATTGGCAAAAAAATAACTGAGATATTTAAAGGTGAAATCTGGGATCTACACCCGGGTGTATACCGTCAAGGTGAAGGTTAAAAAGCTCGGCCGATAAACCGTCCGGTCCTGCAGCTTTGTTGGGCTTCAGCTTGGATATTGATATCCTCACCTCATTTTGGTCAGGTGGATGGAAGTCTTGGCTTTCATCGCTCAGGTTGAATGGTTCATGCTGCCTGACAGCGGAATTTGTGTCATCTTCGCCGTTTAATCCTGGAACACTAACCATGAGTCAAATTGACTCACAAGGTACACATAACTGAGCATGCGCAGTTCGCATGATGCACTAGCGCACTGTTGCGCCACCTAAAGCGGCCCATAGACACCACACTTGTGTCTGCACCGGTGTACTGGCACCGGTGTGGCATTCCGCCATACACATCACACCGATCGAGACACCGACACCAAAAATCAAAAACTTTTGATTTTACTCGCACCGTGTCTGACACCAAAATCGGTGTGCGCACCAGCCCACACACAGCACACATTTCCGTACACCGACACCGGTGCAGACACAAGTGTAGTGTCTATGGGCCGCTTAAGGTTCTACTGGTTAGTGCCTGTCAAGAGAGACGCCGTGTACGTTGTGTCGCTGCTGTCAGTGTGTATCCCGTGACATTATCAACAACAATGGTAAGTGAGTCAAAACGACTCATGGTTAGTAATAACAGAATAGAAATATAAGTAAGTGAACATAGGCAAAAAAGAAGATTGCGAGGGCCCAGCAATGGCCCTGGCCGCTCACACTTTTGCTTTCACTGAAACAACAGCTACTGAGACTTCATCTGTCGCATTCGACTCGTCTGATTCAAGTTCCAGCATAATAACTTTTCCAGGGAGTACAGTAGCAAAAACTATACCCAAGCAAAGTATTGATGTTTTAAAAAAACGAAAATTGCTGAATTTATACTGTAATGATCAAAAATGATTAAAGTTTCTTTTACTGTTTTACTTTGTTTAAATAAAAAATTTAATATTGAACAAAAATGCCTTTTATTTACGCAATTACACTCGTTTTTGACATGGGTGAGTCGATTTGACTCATGGTTAGTAATAACGTACTAACAATTATGGTTAGTGTTCTAGGGTTAACAGAAATGGTTTTTACATGTCCTCAGCACCGACTGTGACTCAACTACAAGGTTTCCTTGTTCGTCTCTACAGGTCTCTGTTCGGGTCTTCTTCCCGTGACACGTTCTTTTTACCTTTTGGTAAAACTTCGGAACATTGTTCCCGGAGTAACACGTTTCTATTTCCTCGATCGCGCGCTTCTCATCTGACCAAAATGAAGTGAGGATAGCAATATCCAAGCTCAAGTCCAACAAAGCTGCTGGCCCGAACGGCTTAACTGACGAGCTTTTTAAGGCAACGGGAGATGACTTGGTGGAGAGCACACACCAACTCGTCTCCAATATTCGGTCCGAGGAAAGTTTGCCTGATGAATGGAGCCTCAGTATTGATTGCCCGATCCACAAGACCTTGGTCGTTTCGAACGCAAAATTCTTCGAGTAATTTTCAGCCCCGTTTGCGTTCACGGGCTTTGGAGGAGGAGATTTAACAGCGAACGAGTTGAAAGTAGCACAAAGTACGTATCAGTCGACTTTAATGGGTAGGATATGTAGCTAGAGCGAATGGGTACCATCGATCCGGCCCGAAGAGTCTTCGATTCCAACCCGGTGGGACAACGCAGTAGAGGAAGACCTCGCCTTAGGTGGTGTGCACAAGTGGAAGGGGCCCTCAATCAACTTGGAGTGTGCAACTGGGGGCGGTTAGCCAAAGATCGTGCTAACTGAAGAGGCGTGTTGGTTGAGGCCCAAGTCCACACCGGACTGTAGCGCCACCTAAGTAAGTAAGTAAGAATAAAAATGATATATTTTTGATGAGGCAACATTATTAACTCTCGCACTTATGATAAATTCGATTATAACAAGGACGATGCAAACCCTCCAGTTTCTTGATTGGTGCGGCTCGCTTCGCTAACGACAAAGGCATTTCGCTACCGCGCTTAGTTTTCGAACACAATCCTGTACAATAAGGATACAATTTTTACCATGGGATTATAGTCTATACGCTAAGGATAACTTGACTGAGGGTGAGTTTTGATGACCTCTGTCTCTAGATGGAAGAAGGCTCGTTCGACTGATAAATTCATGGTTCATTGGAGATATCCGGTTAACTCACTTCTATGACATATGCATCAGTAGTAAAAAGAAAATCGTTCGAACCCACAAAGAAAATCAGCGTAAAAAGTGGCATACATGCTGATGTTGACTTTTTTCTTGAGATTCACTCATTACCTATACCGGACTTTTTTTTTTTTTTTCTTTTTAACAGAAAAATAAATGATTGGGCATAATTAACATTCTAATCACCCAACCCATATTTGTTCAAACCTCAGCTCAAGTTGAAGGGCATTTAATTCCAAAATATGTATCCCCAACAATCTCATTCCAAGATATAGAAAATGGATAGACATCCGTATCCCAAATTAATCATTCATTATCCATAATCGATAAAAGGCACACAACATACATCAAAAACTATTCATCCATCCGAATCGAAACCATCACCACATCTAGATAAATCCAAATACGTTCACTAATTTATAAGCAATCCCTTCAGAAAAGTCGTTCCTTATACATACATTAACCCCATCTCCATTGGTTTTTTTTTTTTCGTTCGCCCCCCAAGACAACTTGATTTCAAATTCGATTTCAATTAATACCCCCTCGTCAATCAACACACAGTTGTCAAAATTCTAATTACACCCCGTATATCATTCGCATCTAGATATAGCAACTCAAGGATATTGGACTCTTGTAATAAAAACAACATTTCCTCGGTCACTCTTAAAATATGCATGCACGTATGTCGAAAATACCTCCCGAACTCTATCGGCCATCATCCACACCGACTTACACCAGCACCCCCATGCTCCTCATAGTCGACAAAGTTCAGCAGAAAACATATAAAAGGACAGAGACTAGGAGAGGGTGTAGAAAAAAAAAATTAGGAGCAGCGTAGGTTTTTAGTCGGTGTTTGCTCAGGAGGCCTCCGCTGTGTGCCTCGCGCGTTACCTTCCTCTTCTAAGGATCACAGGAGCTATACAGAGAAGGAAAAAAAAGAGTACTGAAAATCCTTGGGGTGTTTTTTGGCACGGAAAAATGTTTTGATGTGTCACGTGTTTTTCTTTGGATTTTTTTTGTGTTTTGGTGTTCGACTATAACTGCAGGCTCCACACCTATTTCCACTTCGTCGTAGGTTTTTTTTCTATTGGATGTGTATGGGCGTGGGGTGGGGTGTGAGGTGGTTTATGAAGATATGGAGTAGGAAAAGCAGACTTAGTGGTGCTGGCGAAGTAAAATATATAGGTATAGGTGTATATAATGGCTCACACCCGGGTTCCTGAAGGGATTAGTGGGAATTTTGTCGTCGTCGGTTTGCGTTTATTTTTTTTTGTTCCACGGTGATGGTCGCCTGCGTTCAAGTCACGAAAAGAGAATGTATTCGTGGAAGGAGGTTGGGAGTTGTTCACTCTGGAGAATAGCCACATGGCCTTAGGTGGTCAGTTAGATAGAAAAGCTATATCAAACTAAAGAAGCGAGTTTTATAGAGAGAGCGAGTAGAACAGCATTTTTGAGAGACTTCAAATGGAATATAAATGAAGGCCAACCAATGCATAGACTTCTGACTTTGACATTGTTTTCAGCTATGAGTGGTATGTGCACCTACTAATATTGCACAATATGCACAAGACAACTTGGAAATAATAGTTTTTTTTTTTTTTTTAATTTATGTAGATCTACTAACGAATAAGGGCGAAGTACGATAACTACGGCATTTAAAAAAAATAATACTTAAAATGAAAAAAAAAAAAATAGAAACAATGGCAACACTTACAACAAAGGACTTGAGGAAGTTATAGCTGTTAATAGTTTTTGAAAAAAATACTTTCAAACTTGAAATTTAAGGAAAAAATAAAAAAAAAAGTTGTGTGCTGATTTCTTCAATATTGAGAAAATAGATACTTAATTTATTTGTAGTTTTTACTGCCTAAATAGGGTGTCCATCTGAGGTCTTTATAAAAAGAGAACATTTTGCTCCCAAAGACATAAAAAAAGAGAACATTCGTAGAAAAAATAGAAGACAAAAAAGAGAAAAACAAAATAAAAAAATACTCTCATAGAAACTTTAAACATATATTTTAATTAACATAAATCTACGAATTCATTATTTTTCAAGAAAATAAAATTAAAACAAAACAAATTATAAAAAAAATATATCGAAGTAATAATATACCATGTTCCCACCAACATATTGTCATATTGACAGTGCAATTTGACATGAAAAAGACTACCTAGTTATTCCTCTTGGAACTTTTGGGAAGAAAAGTTTCAGGAAATGATAGAAATGTCAAAATAAAATACGTAAAATTCGGTGGGAACGTTATTCGTAATTTGTAAATCACGTTCGCTTAGTCACGTTGGTGTTCACATGGTATAACAGTTGAAATTTTTAATCTATTTCTCTCTTGGGTCCATTGGGCCAATCGGAAAGAATGTTCTTTCGACATTTTCAATTCAATTCAATTTATTTACAATAATCTTAACACAGAAAGATACAATCCGCCTTACCAATAATCAACTTTAGTCTTTCAGCTAACACAAAGACTCAACATTTTCCAAAATGCCCATACCAATAAACAAATTTAGTTGCCAGAATATCGTTAACTGTAGGGTTAAATGTTAATGTTGAGAAAGTCATGTTTATCTCGGCCATTAGCTAAATAAATCCACCCTAACGTCATTTTCAAGAGGAGTGATGCCTATACGATCAAAATTAGAGTATCAAAAATTGTAATAGGAGTGGATTTTAATACCCTGCATCTGCTCTGCCTGACAGATTATTTGTATTAATTAATTAATTTTGGTAAATTGTAACGTGATTTCTTATTTTATTGATTGGGATAAAACAATGCAAATGGTTTTTGTGCCTGTTATACGCAAAATCATTCAAATCTACACGAAATAATAGAATATTCCATTTTTAAACACAGTAAAAAATAAAAATGGAATCGAAAAAAACAACATCCGAAAAGTATAGATCATTAATTTGGTAGACTATTCAAAGCAATATTAGCCGTGTTTTATTATGCCCGTGATCTGAGCCGGATCAGATCAGCATAATAAAACAAACCAGGATCAATTGTAATATTTTTGACATTTGACAGTGGATTACAAATTTTATGCGAGAAACGGAGTGGGTTGATTGGTTATTGGGTTGTCCAAATTTTGTAAGCCACTTTATTTGTATTATGTTCATAGAACTACCAACATACACGAATAAAATTATTCGCCTAGTAGTATACTATCTATCTGGATCATGAAAAATGATCCAGATAGAAAGTTGGATCAGGTGTAGTTGTTCCAAATTAGTGTTAATTTGTGATCTAGTTCAGATCATGGGCATAATAAAATACGGCTATTATACCTACATTTCTTATGCCACGTAAAACACAACCAAATACGCAAAATGCAATGCAATGTTTAAATTGTAACCAATATTCGAATGATTCAAGTTTTATATATCTTAGTTCATACTACTTAAATGCATACCATTTTATAGCTGTCCAACACCAGTCCCTCCAAATTCTTTGAAAGGAGGTTTTGGTTCGTTGAGAATCCTTGGTGAAACATGTTTTGTGTAAAATGGTTGATGTCGCGGCAAATGTAGTTGTAAGAATTGCCGACGACCTTAACCCATATTATCCCAGAGTATGAAAATCGCAGAATTTCAATAGTTTTTTTATGAATATACAGAAAGACGTATCTAAAAAAGACAAATGTTATATTTTTACACTTAGGAATTTTGTGCAAGCTGAATTTCAGGACCGCACCTTAAATGGGGCGCTGGGAGAATATGCCAATATGTTTTGTATGGGGAAATAATAAACAGAGTTGTTATTTTAGATCTCTTTTTTAGATTTCTTTTTTATTAAATTAACTAAATATAAAAAAAGTTGAAACAAGGATAATAAACTTCATGAATTATTCATTCATTTAGGTTAGGTTAGATATTCATTTATGTGAAAAAAAATTATTTTGTTGTGTGAAAAGTTTGAGAACAGTGTTGATGCAAACCAACTCCACACTTAGTGCATTTAAACTTTGTATTTTTATGACATTGGCGACATCGAATTTGAGTTGCGTTTTTGACAATGTAATGTCCTCTTTCATCCAGTCTTATCGAATCAGGTAGTTTTTTCTTAGTAGTCATAGGCGAGTTGAGTCCAATTCGTTTTGGAAGCGAAGAAGAAGCTTTGCCAAGTATCAAATAAGTTTGAACTATGTATCTTGTGAAAGATAAAAAGTCGTGAGAATCTCTAGCTTGTCCTGCTGGTGAAAGTCGGTACAATTGAAACGCGTTATTGACACAAACGTTAATGGGAAACATCATCATTTGCCAATACCATCTCTTCAGCCTTATCCCGATTCTATATTTCCCAACGTTTTGGTCAAGTCTATCCACTCCACCCATGAACTTGTTATATTTGTGGTAGCAATGAGGTTGATCGACGTCCACTCGTTTGTTGTTGCACCACCTCTTTACTTTGCCAAGAGGATGAACACCACTTTCCGTCGAGGCTATAGTCACAATGCTGTTATCATTGTAGCGCACTAAGGTTGTGTTAGAAACCATATCCGTGACTTGATGGTAGAAACCCCTTGCAGTCTTTTTCATTTCCTTTATATCTTTGAGCGGTGCACCTTCAACTCTATTGGCACGAAGGGTTCCGGTGGCTTCATGTCCCATCTGGTACACTTCATCCAGCAAGCGTAGAGATGTAAAAAAATTGTCCATAAAAAAGCTGTAGTGATCCCCACTTGGGAGTTTCGCAATCAAATTTGTCACCACGGAACCACCTACACCGAGACTTGGATTTGTATTACCAGTTTTAGCCCCCTGGTAAGGCTCACCGTAGATGAGATAACCCAATCGAGTGCAAAGTGACCAGATCTTATACCCAAAACGGATTGGTTTGCCGTGTATGTGCTGCTTGGTTCCATGTTTTCCGAAATAAGGCACCATTGACTCATCAATTGATAAATGTTTGTCTCCGGGAAAAAACTTTAACCATCTTTCATTCATCATATCCCACAGAGGTCTTACTTTTCCAAATTTGTCAACTTTTCCAAATTTGGCTGGAAGGCGGCTGTTATCACATGCATGGAAATAACGTAAAAACTCTTCAAATCGATTACGGGTCATGCATGAGGCAACTCCTGGATGATGAGTATCAATGCCCTTATCCCAGTACAATCTGTAACGCGAAGCTTTATTGTAACCCGATAAGAGTAAAATGCCTACAAAATTCTTCACTTCTTCTGTAGTTATTCGAAAGTTGATTTGTCCTTTAGCAATAGCATTTTTTTGGGTATGGTTTGTTTCGTCATTTTTATCTCGTTTTTTAGTTGTTTCGTTTTAGTCATTTCGCATTTTGTTGCTTCAGCATTTTTATTAATATGTTTTTCAATTATTTGGTTTATATTTGTTTCCAAAAAAAATAATTCAGTTTTTTACTTAGTTCGTTTTAAGCTCATTTCGCCTTTTATTGTTTAGTTTTTCGATTATTTCGGTTTTTGTTTATTTCGATTTCAATTATTTCGCCATCATTTGTTTCGTTTTTTTTTTTTGGATGTAAAGAGCCTAAGGGCATTCAAATTCGCGCGTAAACAGTAAGATGCGTATGCTTGTGGTCACTGTAGGATTTGGAGTAGGTGCAAGGTTGGGTATATGCAAAGTTTATATTATGTTGTTTGCTAATTTTACCGCCAAAAACTACGAAAACGAATTTCGAAAAGAAAACCACACGCCAAAACAATAGATTTTAATAAAAATAAAATGCGAAATAAACCATTAGTGAGATAACATTGACCTAAATAACTCATTGCACTTTTAACGAAAATGCAAAACGAGTAAAAAGCGAAAGAAAGAAATGCGAAATTATTGTAGGGCGAAGTGATGGAAAAACAAAGTAAAACAAAAACAAACTACGGTATTACGAAGTAAACAGAAATAATTGTAAGAAAAGCGAAACAACAAAATGCGAAGTAAAAAAAAACAAAACAATAGGCACCCCATTTTTTTCTGTGCTAGAACGCAACAGTTCGTAAACTTCATCGTCGAAAAACATCTCGAAAAATTCTAACGGATTATCTTTATCCAAAACAAAGTTGGGCACAGATGACTCCCTTTCAGGCTTTAAAGTAATATCCTTTTGTTTCCATTTCCTTATGACGACAGCCTTAGTTTTCTTAGCAGGCGGTTCATCCGAACGAGGCGTGGGTGATTGTTCTTCATGTTCATCCTGATGTATGAATGGAATTCCTTCAACGGTTTCCAAGACTCCTTCTGCTGATGGAACCTGACATCGTATCTCGGTTTCCGCCAACAATTGTCGACGAGCAAGGTTGCTAATATCTCCTACATCCTCACTTCCACTGTCTTCATCACTTACATCGACATTATCAGGAGGTGTGATAAATATGTCTGCAGAAATAATAGGGCTATCTTCTTCCAGGGCTGATATAATTACATGAACAGTCAGTCTATACAAAGAAAAGTCAAGAAGCACAATGATAAATAAATAAAAAATTATCCCGAAATGTATGCCATTGAAGAAAACGTCCCCGGTGCCTACTGTTCCCAGCGCACCTCAAATGGGGCGCTGAACAAAAACGAAAAAAAATTACACAAAAATACAAAATATCATTGTTTCTACAGTATTTGCTAATAGTTTAGTTCATAAACATACAAAAACAAAACAACAGTAATATTTTAACAAAACCATTATAACAGTTATTACTTATATGCTTTCCTTGAACTCATGTTGGCCAAAATTCACAGAACTCAACTAACTGTTAAAATTAAATGACAGCGTGTGGATTTCTCAACGCCTGCTATATTACTGTCAAATACGTCTGGCTTAGAAGAAAATGATCAAATCTACCGACACTTGTTAAATGATACGATATTTAAGGCAAAATGCATGTGCACCTTAAATGGGGCGCTGGGCTAATAGGGGTTTTAAGAACATTACGTTTACATTTTAAATAACTTTTCAAAGCTAAGTTTTTTTCAAGTACAAAAAATAGTTTATAGAATGTGATGGCTTATACACTTATATATTATTTCGTGACACTTTCATTCATATACGATATTTTATATATCAGTGTGATTTTTTTGGAAACAACGTTCCATGAAATCGGCAGAAAGTATGTTCACATATTCGTGTGATGTTTCAGTTGTTTTTCTATTCGTTACATTGTAATTGTGATTTGTATACTACAAACAAATTTCTTTTTGCATCATTAGCCTACGAATAATTTAAAAACTGTGTTTTTATTAGGATGCAGTAATCTGAAATGCATTTTATTAGAACAGCATCAGTTTTCGCAATTAATACAAAAGTACCTAAATGCATAGGATAACGTATTGTAAATAGTACTGAAAATAGATCCGAATTATATGATATGGCAGTACTAATTTTCATATGAATTTGACAAAACAGCTGACAATTTGTAGATTTCCTAATTGGGGGTTCGGTTTTTTGCTTTTAATAAGCGTTTTAAAGCCTTTGGGAGGAATCTGATGGGCGAATTTAATTGTAATTTGTCTATAAATTCGTTTAGAATAATTTATTCGGCATAAAAATGATCAGTGGCCTTGTTTTCCGCGAAACCAAATTATGCAATTTGAGTCCTGCTATGACAGAAAAATGTAATAGATCCTAATAAAGTTGTCGCACTAGTAAATGTGGAGATCAAATTGTTTATTGGTACCATTTCAATAAAGCTATACATTTTAGGTAAACCTGGCAGCCAACTAGTAGTCGGAATTAGGGTTTGATTATTAGTAAGGCCGAATATCTTCTAAAATTGTGCAAACTTCAATAATGTATACATAATTTGTTACTGTTTGGAGAGAACAAGAGAGAACAGAGAAACAATGAAACTAAGTTCAGTAGATAGAATTTCATTAATAAGTAGCTAATTGGGTTCATGGATATTATAAACTAAATACATTATAATGTTCCTAAGACTAATTTAAAACAGAAAATACCTACAACGAAAACAATAATAAAAAGATTCAAAAATATTGAAATAATCTTCATCATTACTAGCTCAAAGCGCCTCCAGATGCCGCCTAAGTCTGCTCTTGAACTGAGGGATTCTGCTCAGGGATCGTATTCCGCATGTTATATTTGTGTCTACTTTTCTTGCGAACGCAATTCATCAAAATTATTTTCTTTTGAGTTTTCTTTAAAAAAATATTGGAACTCGCAAAAACATCAAAACATTTGCTATCAGTTATACATATTTACTTTTTTAGAATTAAGAAAAACGATGGAATCTTCGACATCCTTCCGATTTAAATTTTTATTAAGTTTCATCCAAGTAAAACTTAAAAATTCGTTGAGTTGAACAGTCTTCTTTTCCATATACAATCAATTTTTGATAGCATTTGAAATAATCCGCTTTAAAACTGATTACCTTTGTTGAAAGTTCACTTTTCAAAAGCCTATTTACAATAGTTTTTACTTTCATGGTAACAAAAGCATACCTATTCATTCTCCTTTTTTTAGTATCAGTAAATCTTTTGGAAAATCAAACAAAAATCAAAAATTAAAAAAAAACAGAACGAAAATATATCCGTAACAAAAAAGATAGTTGTAAAAAAGATCGGACCAAAAAAAGAGAACATGTTCTCTTTTATAGAGATACGATGGACACTTTATGCTTAAATCAATTTCTTAATCGAACACTGAAAACCAGATTGATTTAGGTATGTCCTCTAGTTTTTGAGAAAATTGAAAATTACTTTTATATGTCGCTCGGCTTAGAGTACAAATTGCTACCCTTGCGCCTTGAAAAGCGTGCAACCCCCCCTGCTTGGGGTCACTGTTGGATTTTGGGATGGGTGCAAGGCTGAGTATATGCAAACTTTCTTTAAATTATATTAGTTTATCCAATGTCAACAACATTATTCAGATGCAGTCTCTGGCCTGAAATTTCTCATTGGTAGACAAAATTTTGCTGATTTGCATTTTAGACAATTTAGAACGGATTCCTGGCTTTGAAAAATATTATAGCTCGTTGTTGTAAGTGTTGCCATTGATTTTTAATATTTTCTTTATATTTTTTTTAATTACCCCTCCCGCCTAACCGGAGCGAGATAGACCCCCCTCCCACAGTAAAAAATGCTTGTATTTAACTCCTCTACATAAATCCGTCATTAGTTTTCATCGCCAAAATTATTTTACTCACCCCAATTTTTGTCCTTAAATTTCAAGTTTGAAATTGTTTTTTTCAAAAACAATTTAAGCGAATAACTTGATTTAAAAGTTATATGAAAGAACAGATTCCGGGCTTTCTAAAATGATAATATAGTATTTTATTATAAGTGTTGCCATTGTTTTTTAATGTATTTTTTTCCATTTAAAGTATAATTTGTAAAGTATAATCGTGTAATTTTACTATCATTAAGCGAGGAATCTACTTGCCTACCATAATTGCAGTATTTTTACGCACGTATCAATTTTAAACATTTAATGCGTAAATCTTAAATCTTTGGTGTGTAAATTTAAACATAGATTTTAAATATAAATGCGTATTTCTACACTTAAGATGTTCAAATTAAATGTACATTTACATAGTTAATGTTTAAAATCCAACAGAATTTCAGAAAGAAATGTTTATAAATCAACATAAAAAGTGTAAATTCAAACCTTTTATGTTCAAATTCGTAGCAAAATTCGACACATAATGTGTAAATTCCAACAAAATTGTGTACGAAGACGCCTAAAATTAGACTTTTTTTTGTGTAATTTTGCTTTAAAAAGTTTAAAATTGGTATAGAGTTTCAATATTTAATGTGTACAATTAAACAAAATTATACATGGATCAGAAAGTCTATTCAAAAAAAGTAAAAGTGTTATCATCGTATTGATACCCACCACTGCAGGAAACCTGTCTAAACGAAATAAAACAATCCAAAAATGTTTAAGATATTTATTAAAAATATTTATAATATTTATTATTTATATTAAAAACGCCAAATTGACTTCAGAAACCGTACACGCACAAAACGATGCGATGAAACTTGGAAGCGCAAGAGGTTCAACTGCTTCAGTCAAAGGTCTGATCACGTATGAACTCGCAAATGAATAGTCACAATCGAATTGCAAATTTTCACAGATAAAATGTGTAACTTTTATCAGAAGGTTGTATATATAAGCATTGGTTGTTGGTCTTCAAACACTGTCTGTGTAAATTTCATAAGGTGTTTATATTTAAACAAAATTTGTTTATTTATAAACATTTTGAGAGTAATGTTTAAACAATAGTTGTTGAAAGGTACACAAAAGGTGTACATTTGCAACAAATGTTTGTAATATCTAACATTATGTGTTTAAATTTTATTTTTACCTATTGTCGTGTGTATAAAAACGCAACTTGACTATTTTTACACTAAAAATTACATACACTTTCATAGTAATTTTACATGCATTTTTTAGAGTGTACCCATCCCGCCTAAACGGAGTAAGATAGATCCCCCCCGCATAGTAAAAAGACCTTGTATTTAACCCCTCTACAAAATACCGTTATCAATCAATCAATTTTTATCAATTTTTGGCACAATTTTTAGTTATCGCCTGAACATTATTCTCAGGTCCAGATCTTAGGTCCAGATAAAATCGCAATCTTATGTTTTAGTAAACAGAGTTGCTAAAAAAGGTTCACATAAGAATTACCTACTTAATTATAGGTATTTATCTAGAACCACTAGATAACACACTGCACGTAATAGGTAGTCGTGGCATTACAAAAAAAATGTAATGGATGACCCGACCCAATTGGGTGGTAATATTAGTTGAGGGTTCATAATGTTATATGGAAGCAAGAACAATACATCCTAATAAATCAATTCACCCCAACTTCATTAAATGTCTAGTCCATCCAAAATATGCCGTCAAATAAACTTTCACAAGTCCCGAAAATGAAAGCACAAACTGCACGAACTTCAGTACATACAGTCCCAGTTAAGAAGAATAATCCTTTAAGGGAAGATTCCTGAAGTTCTGCCGAACAAAAAGTCTATTTTCATGGTATTTCCCGTTATAGCCCATCAAAGTAGGTGACCTCTAATTTGGAGGTAAAAAATAAATAAATAGGCGGCGCAACAGGCGGTAGACACCCAAGGCCTAGCTTCTCGCAACCATTCGTTTTGTGTGAGTTTCTATTTTTGGAACGAATGGAAGGGACCTACAATTTTATGCCGAGTCCGAACGGCTGAATTGAGAAGCTTTTTCAGGACAGTAATACTCTCGGATGTTTGTCAGACGTTCGCGAGAGGTGGCGCAGTAGAAAAAACCTTAAGATGTAATTTGTGTTTTTCCGGGAATCGAACCTGGGATCCCTCGCACAGCAGTCCAGCACACTAACCACTGCGCTACTCCGCCCACCTAATTTGGAGGTGTTACCACCAAAAACGCTATAACTTCTAAACTATTATAGCTACAAAAATAGTTTTGTACATTTTGGAAAGATAATTTAGTAGCGCATACAAGTCTTAAGCACTTCGGCTCCTTAAACTCAAAATTTTGAAAATTTTTTGTTACAATTTTTTACTTAAAATGCCTCTTTCTCAAAATTGTTACCTTAGAAAATTTTCATTTTTTTATGAAATTTCTATCCTTGAGAAATTTTCTAAAAATTATGTTAAGGAACTTTTTTACCTACGATCAATAGAAGTTACAGTAAAAGCCGTTTTTTGTGAGACAAAAATGGTCAAACAAAATTAAATCAAAAAAATAATAAGCAAACGTACTTATGAGCAGGTTAACAGTTAATTGTCGAATATAGAAAAAAAGCTTAACATTGATAAGTTGATCTCCACAAAATGTATTCAAAACGTGATTACGCTATAATAGTGTTTGTAAACGGGTTCTGCCATGAAAACGCTTCGTTGGCAAGATAGGAGTACCAACGCCGATACCCAAATCGTCGAACACCATGTAGGTGGGTATTCGCTGATGTGTATCAGCGGCTTGTTGATGCCGGGTCAGCTCCTCCAAATAAAAGGGAACGACGCGACGTTCAGACGCAGCGGGCGCGGCAGAAGTTAAGGGTTGGATTTCGCGTGCTGTGGAAGTTCGGCCTGCAGGCAGGTCCGCCAACTAGCTGTGCAGTTGGAACCTCCCAGAACCAGAATTCACATAACTCTACAGAGTAATAGATTACACCATTCCATTTAGCACCGGTACATGATTTACTACCAGGAGCTGCGCAAAATGGGTGGAATTTTTCAAGTGGCTATTGCGCAAACAGGCAGAAGACGGGCAGTTCCTCAAGAACATTGTGCGGACTGACGAAGCGCAATTCACAAGAGACGGGGTTACAATCCTCCATAATTATTTGCACCATTGGCCAAATTGAGACTTTTTTGACAATTTTTGTCTCACAAAAAACGGCTTTTACTACATCTTCTATTGATCGTAGGTAAAAAAGTTGAACATAATTTTTAGAAAATTTCTCAAGGATACAAATTTCATAAAAAAAATGAGAATTTATAAAGTAAAATTTTTGAGAAAAATGCATTTTAAGTACAAAATTGTTACGACAAATTTTCAAAATTTTGAGTTTAAGGAGCCATAACTTTTTGTAGCTGCCCGGATGTAGCCGAAGTGCTTAAGACTTGTATGCGCTACTAAATTATGTTTTCCAAATGTACAAAAACTATTTTTGTAGCTATAATAGTTAGGAAGCTATAGCGTTTTAAGTGGTAACACCTCCAAATTAGAGGTCACCTACTTTGATGGGCTATAACGGGAAATACGATGAAAATAGACCCCCTGCCATACAATTTTTTGTTCGGCTGAACTTCAGGAATCTTCTCTTAAAGGGTTATACTTCTTAACGGGGACACCCTGTATAGTCTTTTCAAAAATATTGCTTAGTTTCGCTTGTAACGCTCTCAACAAGTTCGCCGTTTCAGAATAATTATTTTTCAAAATATTTGCCCATTTCATTATAGAGAACAACTGCTCTGGTCAAATCAGGGTAGGGTTCAGACTCACAGCTTCTCAACACTAACACTCAGCATCAACATCAACTAGCATCACTGCAACATCCCATTGGCACAACTCGTTTTGAGAAACAAAATTAGTTCTCACACTATTTTGGCAAAAAAACCGGCCTAACGTAGATTATTTAAAATTGTCCTTCGAAAGAATTCTTCGAAATTGCTGAACTTTCACATCCTTTTGAGATGGATTTCTTAGAATCCTTTTATGGAGGAATATGCTTCTAAAACTGGACCAACGATGACCTCAGTTGACCCACCTAGGTATGGGATGCTGGAGTTGAGATAAAAACCATCCCTTGTCCAAGATGCAATTAAATTTTCACTAAGAAACTCAACAGTGTCTCTTCACAGCCTATAGAGTCTAGTTCATGAACTTTATTTACATGCATTACGGATGGTGTGTTATGGATGCTGATGTATGATGCCGTGATCCTAAGAGAACAAAAAAAAACCCGCATCCAGTAGCAGATGACCAGCGTGAATCTTCAGCCAGAAAAGGACATAGTCCTTGCGTCCGAGAACCAGTTTATGTTGTTCTCCCAAATCAAGCATTCAGTTGCCGCACCCCTATTGAAAAGGGTTGAAAAGTCCGAAATTAGTGATTTTTTTTTTTTGATAAAAATGCCAACAGCGAAAACGATTCAGTTGACCAGCAGGATAATAATAATTGTAGGCATTATGAGGGGAAAAATGTTAAAATTCCCGTTTTAATGGGTGCAACAGATTTTGATACAGAAATGTTTGAAAATTAACATCCAACATCAACAAAAGGGATGCAGATGATCCTGGAGAATATCGCTAAACGACGATCTTCGCCGGTTTGTGAGATAAAAAACCGGATTTTCGTTATATCTGAGATTGGAAGGTAACCATCAAAGGGAAGAGATATGATGTCGAAACCGTTAGCAATGTACGAATTGAGCAGTAAATTCGTGTTTAAAAATAAAAATTGTTGTCTTGTGAATTTGTTTTAGTTGAATCTTCTTCTTCTTTATATATAAAAATGGATCGTGATTTGTGTTCGGCTACTTAAAACTTAGAACCCCCCGACTTAAATTTATACAAATATTGGCCCAGGAGAGCACCTGTTAAGATTGGTCCAAATTGGACAAAGGGACGTGGACCGACCATACAAAAGAACATTCAAAATCTTATATCTCGAAAACCACTAAACCGTTTGAGCTCACATTTTCAGTCAATCTTAGGTATTGGCCCGGGATAGTTCCTGTGAAAATTGGACAAATAAATAAATAACAAATTACAAATATTGCTGTATTTCAGGCTTAGACAGAAAGAAAATTCCAGAAAATCGATTTATTCTCATTTTTCGTATTTTACGAAGCAACATTATTATATAAGACCCAAGGAATACAATTCCTGTGCACGGGCAAAGCCGGGCGGGTACAGCTAGTTTTATTGAAAATAAAATATTTGACTAAACTCCAAAAACATTGAGGTAGGTAAGTGTTAAGATGACTTTTTTGTTTAAAAGTATTTTCGGTTTTTCAAAATCTACAAACATCGTCTAGATCTAATTCCCAATATTTCACCACCCTTTTAGATTACTTGACCATAGAGCATGGCTAAATTTGCCCACACCCATTTATGAATACTGCAGCAAAAAATTCAAATGTCCAGATACAATATACATATCCCGATTAGCTCATATGCCGTCCCTCCTCTCAACAACTAAGAAAAAATGGTCCCCCAAAAAGGTAAACAGTTTCAATCATAGTCCATCGAAGATACCCAGACACACCCCCTGTATAGTATTAGTATATATTATAGTATACATCGCCCCCAAGAAAACAACAACACAACAAGCTGGAAAAAAAAATGACTACTATACACATCCCTACGCGCGTCAACGTCGCCCCACTCGTCCTTGGTAAGGATAAGAGAGCGCATATCGAGAATTCGATATGCAAATTATTTCCATTCATGAAAAGTCTGAGAAGGTGCCATTCGGTCCCCATACATACACATCTCCTTCGCCTCCCTATTCTTACGCTATACACATTGCATTGTCCTTTGATGGATGAAGGAAAATAACGTGAAATATCCTTCGTCAGTTGGGTTGGGTTTATGGGTGGTGGTGGATTCATAGGAGTCAAAGGCGGTTGGATGTATAACAGAAAATCACACAAAAAGCCGGATTTTCTGAGTATATGTAGCAAGTTGATTGAAAGAACACATAAAGTAATGTTAGCGGTCTTATGAACCCTTTCATATAATACCCTAAGCAGATGTGTTCTTTCAATACAGAGGACAAGATTTCATAAAGTGATGTCTAACTAGATTCAAGATCATATTTATTTCCATTTGGCAAAGACCAAAGACGTATTAAAAGTGCCTATGCCAAAATTAACCAATGCCGTGGTTCATAGTGGTGAGTGGAAGGATACCTGTCCCAATCCGACCGAATATCCCAAAACGAGTCATATAAAAAAGAAAAAGAAAAAGTAACCAATTTACTCGCGTAGTACTCTGCATTATGTGAAAGCTAAATAAGCCCTTTAAGAGTAAACAGTACTTAGTGCCAAGCATGAACTGTAGAGCCATCTATGTAAGTAGGTAGGTAGGTAGGTAGAAGTGGCGCGGTTCAGCCTTTGAACCCAATTAGCACTAGATGTGGTAGAACCATATAAATAAGTAAGTAAGTAAATATGGAAGTTGAAGTAATCAGTATGCACTGATATTTCTACAAACAATCTAGTAAGAGCCACTAACAATATATTACCGGTCGTATTTAGTATCCTACTTCTGGGTATCATTTTTATACTATGTTACAAACAAAATGTAAAACATAACTTACCCTATTGGAGCTAGGGTATAGAAACGAATAAAAAAAGTGTAAGAAGCATCCAATGAAAATAAACATGGCTTAGATCCGTGGATATAGAGGTGAGGTTTCCACCTCTCATATACCGAGTATGATGGAGGCTTTAAGGTTCGGTATACAATTTTCAGATCCTTTTTGACATGGGTCTGTGTTTGGTAAATAAGGATAGAAACCAGACCTACTGCTCTCTGTTTGGTGTGCATGACAGACGATATTTCTACACGTGGGCGGTTACCAGAGACGTAGGAAGAGGGAGAAGTGTTTTTTTGTTACCAGTGATCATATGTATTAAATACTACTTCGGACTTATTTGTTTGTCATTTGTTCGGTTCAGATTCAACTTGAATTGTAATGTCAATGTCGCAATGTTACTTTTTCCGCGTTCCTACTTGGATGCGCGGAAGAAATAAGCAAAAATCCTTGAGTTACGCAATAATCTGTCAAAGTTTTGGTGACTATTTTAATATATATCCTCTCCTCATCGTGTATAACTATTGCGTCAAAAATAGGCGTCAAAATACAGTAAATTTCCTACAGCACCATAATTGCACTTTTACTTTACAAACATTAACAATTCGTTAGCTATATCAGGACATAGGACACATATTTTACCATTAGATCATAGACAAATAGAGCCAACGCCAAACAAGTTTTTCCATGAAACTTTCCACCAATCTCTTGGTATATACAATATACCTAAAATTCCCTCCACCGACATCGCTCTAGCCAACCAAAAATAGACAGAAAGAAGATTATGTATATATCCTTCAAGGATCTTAGAAAAAAAAAAGATAGATAAATAGACAAATAAAGGGACTGAACCAGAATCCGTTGAAAGACAACATACCCACCCCAAAGGGGTTGACAAACAAAAAATGAACATCTTCTCTACCACCGCCATTCAAACAATTTCGAATTTCCACAAATCGCCTTTGCATAATTTACACACACATTCTCATATATCAACAGGTAAAGTGTACTCACACTCAAACAAACGACCTTCAAATGAAATACGACCAGCCACAGGCAAACATGAAAATTAGAAGAACTACCACCGAACAAGTTCTATTCTACTGCATATGAGACTTTTAATTTTCGAATGAAATCACAGGACATCCATGTAAAGCTGAAGAAATCCAGTTCCCGACTGACCACTATTTTTTTGGGTCGAAAAAATCCATTGATATCAATTTAAATCCTCGCATCCATAGTCGGCTTTTGACAATTGCTCGGGAATGATCTTTTCGAGGAAAGAGTTCGATACCCGCGCATGTTGAGCGATTTTTGTTTTGTTTTTTTTCTGTTATTGCTGTTGTTTTTGTTCTTGTTATCAAATATTTTTGTTGCGTGTGTGCAAATTGTGTTATTGGATTTTTTTTTTTTAATCTGAAGTTATGATAGCTGAGCTAAAAAATTCCAAATATTCTACAATGCAAGAGGATGCCGGCGATATCGACATCGCCACAGTGCCATCTACCATAATTGCTAACATCAAGGATGAAAGGATATCGAATATTGTTTCTGCGTCGGCTTCGGTTGCCAGTGCTGCAACTGTTGGAACACATTTGCAACCACATCACGTGGTCTTAAAGGATGAAAGTGAAAGCAGTTGCGGCGCTAGCGAATCGACTCAGACGAATTACAAACGAAAGTTGATGTTCGCAATGGGCAATGATGGTGATAATGGCGGCGGAGGTGGTGGTGGAGATGGAGCCGGTGCGGTTGGCATATTGGAGAAGGATAACATGGAAATGCAGCCAGCATGTAAGAAGCCCAAGTTATGCATGGAAAAGGAGCAAATGTTTGAGGTAAGTTTAGTGTCTGTCGCAAATCCGAAATATTCATTTTATAATGCTACACAGTTTTGAGTAATGGAATATTGTTAGAGAAGCTGAATAGACATTGAGTGTAGACATTGATAGTGTATACGGTTGAGCATATGTATCTATAATTATTTTTTAATAAAAAAAACTAGGTTTGGTTAGGAATCAATCATTCAAACTTACTTATTGGATCTTCTTGAAAAAAGTTCGAATTGTCGACTTGAACGTCGTGTAAACACTTACGTAAATTTGTTGAAATTGTTTTTTAAAAAAATATTTCCAATGTCATCAGTTTACTAAACGAGGTTAACCCCAGTTTCACAGGAAAAGTCGTATAAAAGCTAAGTACTGTAAAATACTGCCAAATTCTATTCATTAAATTTAGTTAAACTGAGTTTCAGATTACATTGTGAAATCGTACGAGTTGAATTTCAAATTTAAACTTAAGTTCAGGTTCAGTTGAAGTTTAGATTAAACTTCTCCTGTGAAACTGGGGGTAAGTGTGTAACTATGTACAGAAAACACCTTCATCTATAACTTTCTCCAATAATGACACCTATATAAGCTGTTTTGTCAGATTTATTTTGTAAATTCACATACATACATCAGGGTGTTGCTATTCGACCGTGCGTCGTTCGAGACACGAATACGTAACGAAATGTCAAAGTTTATATTCCGGCAAGTTGGGTTATGTGGCTCACTTCGTTCGCGCCAAGGGCTTAAGCTCAAGTATGTATATCATTTTCGGACATTACGCCGTACGTTTAGGATCCTACTTGTATCTTTATAAATATTTTTTAATGAAAATGTGATTATCTACGTTACGTTACGAACATCGGTAAACGTCAGTCAGTACACAATCAATGCCCGAGTAGACACTTCGCTGAAAATATAATGTACTTGTTTCTCTTCGCGGCTTCGCTCGTGCAGCCCTCAGGATTTTAAATACATAAAAACATTAGGTAGAATCCTTGCTAAATTTTGACATAGTGAGCTGTGGACTATAAATGTCACAAAAAAAAGCTGTTCGTTGGAAATAACTTCCTTCAAAAATGCATAGACGCGAAAAAGTGTTATATTTTCGTTTTACTTTCTTTTTTCCTTGTCTAATATTCTTTGATCTCAAATTTATAACTTTCAAAGAATTTCTCATCGAGGTATTCACAGTCTGAAATGAATTTTCGCTTAAATTTAGCTCAGCAAAATTTTGGGGAGAATTTTGTATGGGAGTTAAAATTTAGCTCGAGCAGCGTATTAAGCTTTATCAGTGTACAAAATTTCAAATTGATACGACGAATGGTTCGTGAGGCGTCATTGGGATCATTGGCAATAACTCGGCGCAAAGCAGAATTTCCAAAATTTAAAGGGAAAAACTGTGCAAAATTTCAGCTTTCTAGGGTTTGGTTAGGCTTATTTGCCAATTTCCTTACCGAGCATCAGTTTTATTAAGTTTGAACGTTTGAACCATGAAGAAAATTTAAATATTATTATTATTTGAATAATGTGAAAACTCAAATTTTTAAAATTTTAAAATTTATTCAAATACAACATGAAATATATATTTATATAGGTATGTTGAAAAAATGGCGTGGGTCTCTCGAATCTCCACCACTGACTTAGGCAATATGATAATACCCCAACAGTTCTTTCAGTTCAATATCGCCTTTCGTTCTTTAAATATCACAATCCTTACGGAGTTTTTTTCTCTTCAAAACAACCTTCATTTGTGGAAGCGGAATACCAGGTCGATGCTTCAAGGTCGAAATAAATTGTTGAAAAAATAAAACTAATAAGCTACATTTACATGAAATAATCCAGTAAATTGGTAGGTCCATATCTCTATTATCTTTTCGTTGCGGTTACGTAAATGTCAAAAAGCGAACACCGTAAGATAACTTCTTTGACAGTTAACTTTTGTAAGTTTTATCAGAGCTAAATAAATCGTGAATCAAAGGAGATAGTGGTTATGTTTAAACCTACCCGTGATTGTTTGCTGTTCACATAAATAGTTCAATGATTACGAAGCTCAAACTTTCTCTTATTTGTACTGTAATCACTACTCACTAAAAATTTAAGAAATTCCTGTCAACTTTAATATGCCATAAATAAATAAACAAATAGTTTGTGCAACAGGTGAGAATGTAACTTCTCACAACCATTCGTTTCTGGTTTTTTTTATTTTTGGGACAAATGAAAGGGAAGAAATCTAAAGATGTAATTTGTGGGAGCTCAAGAGATCAACGATCCATGAATTGCTAGATATTTAAAATATAAATATAAAAAAATCTACTCAATTTCTTACTTTCAAACTTTTATTACAGCTTTTTCAACCATGGGCCCTCAAAACATATGGCGATCACGCCAAGACCAAAACCATTACTCTACGTAAAAAAGCCAGAATTCTGAAAGCACTCGAAGGCAAGGAACACAGTCGCCCTGACAGCTCAAAATTTCGCTTTTGGGTAAAGTCAAAAGGTAAGTTCAAAAATAAAATTATCGATAGCAAACAAAAAAATAACTCTTTCTTTTATAGCGTTCACTACCAAAAGACCAGAGTGCTTCCAGAATGAACAGGATTATCCTGCGAGCAGTAATACCGAATATCCCAACAATATAGATCTATATGTGGCTTCCGCAACGAAGGTAAGCTATAGCTTTCTATGGAATTCATATGTAGTCGATTTTTCATATAAGCCACGCGATTGTGATCGCAAAAGGTATAGTTAAACACTGACTGAAATCCAGTACGATTACTTGTCTTAAATGACACTCAGTTTATTAAATGTTTTATGACTTTTTGTGACTTTGTTTTTTACTACATATTAGGTCTATCCCTTTACTTTTAAATCTTACGAATTTTTACTAATTCTTACGAATTTTTACGCACTTTTACTCAATGTCTTTCCCTAACTTGAAAAATTTGTAAAAGAGAGCGGCATCGAGAGAGCAAGATATTACCCCTCCGCCCTCCATTTGGAATCTTACTAGTTTTTACTCAACAAATTTCTTTGAGTAAGAATTGAAACAACTGTCATCGCCTGAAAATTGACAAATGATTTGAAATTTGATTTGAAACGCGTGTAACGGCCATTTGCATTTGTCTTTTGATTTCCTGCGATATGAGAAACAAATTGGTGTAAAAATGGTATCAGAAGGTGGGAAAACTATGTGGCTTTTATCTCTTCTCGAATGATTTTAGTTCAATCACTTCAAACTCTTCCACATACTTGGATTCATACTCATATGCAATTTATGGGATAAAAATGCATCTGTATTTTTCATGATTACTACAAAAGCGTTCCCTAACGTTGGTTTTTCTCTTTGAGAGAAAATTTATCCCCACCATAGTCATTTTGACAGTCTTTTCCATTTTTACTACAAAAGTAAAGGAACAGACCTATTATTTTCTAAAATATCTTCTTCTAATTTTCAGGACTTTGGTCATCGCACTTATCGAAAAGTAGCCGTTGTCGAGGAGTTCTTTAACATCATCTACAATATTCATGTCGAGATGGGAGGACGTAGTGGCAGGCATGCTGGCCAAAAGAGAACTTATCGCATTGTAAGTTTTTTTGTATGTTCTCCAGAAGTCTATTATAACAAATGTTTTTCTTTCAGATCACTGAAACATTTGCCTTTCTACCTCGTGAAGCGGTAACTAGATTTCTTTCGGCATGCCCAGAATGCAAAAAAAACCTCCGTCCACTATCTCCAGGTCGGTCAACAGCCGACGAAGATGCTCCCAATGAGAGTTCCACTGAAATTGATGTCATGAACATTTCTTCACAAAATGACATTTCTGTCGAAATTTCGAAACCTCCCACTCCTGTCGAAAAAATCGACACAACAATGCGAACAGAATCAAAGCAAAAATCCCTCAATCCCAGTCCCAAACTCCTAAAAGAAGATTCTGAGACATCTGTGTTTACTCCACCTTCGATGTTTCAGAAAATTCGTATCAATCCAATTTTTCAGACAGAATCTCCTGCCACTGAACCGATTCGTTTTGCTGCGTCCGAGGCTGGTGCTGGTAGTGGTTTTGGTGGGCAGATGAACTTTGGCTTGCTAAATCGTGAGAGTCTCTTTAGATACTATGATTTTATGAGACGATTGTACGGTCAATCGATGTCGAGCCCAAGACTTAGTGAACAAAAACCGCCGGTAAAGATTGAAGTCGAAACGCCATCAAATCCTCAGCCAGAAGCAATCGATTTAACAATTGACGATGAGCCCACTACCAGTGCGGCGACCTTGGCAATGCATTCCGTATCGGTTCAGGAACCTCCCCAGCAAGTATGTGCAATTAATCTTTCAAAATCTCTTTCCAGCTGTAGGATGGTACCTAAGCAAGAGCGTCACTCGAAAGTGATATTGGAAGAATCGGAAGGGAAACCGAATCAATTGAATCTGCGAAAAGTAAAGCCAGTCACTTCGTCGTACGAGTATGTTTCTGCATTTCCAGAACTCGATCAGGAGTCGGAAGAGCTTCCAACTCAACTGGACATTCATAGTGTAAGACCTATGACTTCGAAATACGTTTCACAGCAAGAGTCGGAAGTTTTTCAACAGCAACTGGATCTTCGAAAAGCGAAGCCAAATACTCCAAGACCAACAGAAACGGAAGCGAAGCCGGAAGAGCTGCCAAATCAATTGGACCTTCGAAAACTGAAGCCCATCACTTCGACATATCTTCAACTCACAAGGAGCATGGGTTTAAGTGACAGTGATGCCTTGAAATTGGACGACTTGGTAAGCAATGACTTTAAATATACTTTATAAATTACACACAATTTTTTACTATAATCTTTAAATAATACCAATATATTAACAATTTAAATGTTTTTTCCATGTTTTTATTATGGCTGAGCCTTGTTGATGCAAACTTTTTCTAGAAAACCAAGCTGCTTCGCTTCGTAATGCTTATATCTTCTTTTTATTGATGAATACTTTATTAAGTTTTTTTAACATTTAAATAGTTAATTTTTTTTGCTAATAAAATAATATACATACATTTTTTGTTTAATTTATTTTTATTCTTTTTTTTTAATTTTGCGCAATTTTAATGCTTTGCTTATTTATTGTACTTTGTTAAAAATTGTATTTTTATTTGAGAATTAATAATTAATTATTCGCTTGAAATAAAAAATAGAGTTTTTTATATTTGAATGTAAAAAAGTTGTTTTATTTCAGAAATCAATGGCAAGTACAAAGTTTTATTTTGTAGACACGTTTGTTTATTATATTTCATTATCAGTTTAAATTTTGTAGTTTTTTTATATGTTTAAAGTGATTTTTATATAAATACGATATTAAATGTATATCAATTTATTTAGATATGTCAAGCCCTCCGTTGGGGTATTGCAGAAAACGTTATTATCTGATACAGTAAATTGTAAAAAAAATTACACGGTTTATAAAATGTATTCTCAGTACATTTGTTAAATTATTTAAATCGTCGAACCTTACGCACTTTGCACGCTTTTCTGTTTTGCTGGCTGTTTCGATTTTTAGGGGTTGACCCTGAAATCTCTCGCCCAGAAGTTTAGCATAATATCTACTAGGTACTAAACCACTGCGTTATTTTAGAATAATTTTGTTATAGAAATGCAGATTCTATCGAGCTAACTACCAAATTTCTCAGATTTTAATCTCTTCATCTGTTCTCAAAATATGTAGAATCAAAAAAAACTACTCTCAGCAGGCATTCTCCCATCGACCAAAACCAGTATAAATGCAGCAATACGAACTCATCCGATAATTAAGAAACAAATATAATCCAACCTCTCTTTGTTCCTTTGCTCGCAATTCATCAATGCTTGTCCTTCTGCTGTTATTTTGAAAAACAAAGTAAAACAGAAAAAAAATGTATTTCCCCAATGGATCCTTTTTCGACGGCCAGTGTCTTCCTGCACTCGCAGACAAGCTCCGTAATAGAGAAAATATTCCTTTGCTCCCTACCACCAATTTTCACTGGAAGGAAAACAAAATTCTTAAGACAAGCCAAAGAGAAGTGAAGCACGATAAAAAGGTAAAACGTCGACATCCAGGAAAGATCTCGATCCCATCCGGAAAAATATCGAGAGACCACTCTCGTTGCGGGACAAAAAAAAAAATACCAATGCCTTATCCTCTTCATGTCCGAATGGCGCCCAACCCTTAAGGTGATGTCTTCGACATTCTTAACGTACATGGTTTGTGGGAGTGCAAGTACGCCAACCCTATCCGCAAAGGGAAAATATATCGGGAAAAATTCTGGGAGTAGACACAAATTTCCAGTTTGTTCTAGGCGTGAGGGGCTTCCTTGCTCTAACCCCGTTAGAAGCAGACTTGATTACATTTCTCAGAAAAAAATATATTTCGAAAACGAAAAAAAAATTATCTGAGTGGCAAGGGTTTCGGTTGAGGGTCGCTCCGGATCGGATGGATTTAATTTGTAAGAGCTTCGGACACTTGGATGTCATGTGAACAGAACAACATCTGATCTTTTGCAATGAAAAGGGTTTGAGATTCATTAATGCAGATATGTATGTATACCTCTACAGCACACTTATTCATTTACTTTTATATACTTTTCTTTACCACATATGAACGTAAAAGCGAAATATCATGAAACTGAGTCAGATATAAATAGGATAGTGCATCGGGGTTCATGTTTGCAGCAGAATAGCACCATAGCAAAGTCTTGTACATTTAGTTCGACATTTACATGGTGCATCCCCTTGACTTTGATTCATGCGAATGACTTTAAGGACCCGAAAAGACAACTTTAATATCTTGAAATTCCAGCACTATATTGGAACATCCACACAAGAACAACGAAGCCCCAAGTGTGTTTAATTTGTCCTCGAAAATGGGAACACACATATATTTATATCTATAGGAGCAGCAATGGCGAAGATATCCACCTCCCACACCTTATGCAATTCTACAACACATACCCTATTGGTGTATATTCTTTTCGGCGTCTATAAGGACTCAATAGAAGTCCTTGAAGAACACAAGGTACCATCTACCCAAAGCAACTCTTGTCTGTGTGGTCCATAAATCCCTGGTAATGGCAGAGGTGGTGGCTGCCATTGCTCTATGTGTGTTTTAAGACACAGAAACTGAGGGAAGTTTCTTAGAGAAACATGTGTAGTGAAGAAGAGTATTTCGAGTATAAAGGATGAGTACAGGACTTGGATACAGTGGTTAGCTTTTGGGTACTGTTCTGGTGAACAGTTTGCCATTATCGTTTTCTAACATTACCCAAGGATCATCCTTCTACTTGTCTTTCCTCTACTGTACACTCACAACCAGGCACAGACTCAAAAGACCTCAGAATTGAAATCAGTTCTCTTAGCAGGTTTGCGTATGAAACAATGTTTCACAGTCAGATGGTTGCCATTAAGACGATATGTGTTGGATATAGTAGGATTGAGTGTTTCCTAAAGGGCGACATAACGAGTTTTTAATTGTGTCTTGTTTTTTTTTACCTTGGTACCTATAAAAGAAACATTTCTAAGAAAAACAGCGTGGACTTGTGTATTTCAGACATTATCAATGAAACTTACAATACCGTTTAAACTTTTGTAGAAAAACCGACCTAAAAAATATATCTACACCATCCACCATCATCTAATTAACCTCCATCTGTCCGACGACGTTGATCTCCAACAGTATTGGCCAAAAATAAGCGACTTTTTAAGTCAATAGATATACCCACCCATTCCTTTGCTACAAATTATTTCCTCGTTTAACTAATTTCTTGCAAAAGGCAGAATCCTTTATATTTATAAGGAAGCTTGAAACCTTCACCACCACTCCCCAGGGCGGGCTACCTAATAAATTTGCATATTTGCCGTCGCTTCGTACCCCATTGAGTGATGAAGTTATTAGTTTTCGATTAGATTAGGACGGTCACTCTCCCGACTCCATGGGCCCAGGTCTTCATTTTACATGTGGGAAGGACCTTGCTTCCGAATTTAAATTCAAAACAACAAAAGCGACGAGTTATCCTCCTTTCTTCCACCCCTATATATATCCGCCAACATTTGATGGATCCCTTTTTTGTTCACAACACGTCCCTGCAGATAGAAAGTGTTTCTTATTCAAAATGATATCCCACCCATCAGCATACCATGAGCAAACAAAAAGAGATGAGAACAAAAAATTAATGTAACTAAAGGATTCGGTTCGAAGGGTACCGAAAAAAAAATACCTAAGAGAAACGGTTCAGGACACAAACACAGAAAAAAAAAGCCATTTCAACCAAAGTGGATGGAGGTTATTTTTAGACGGGGTTTCCATTCATTCGACAGTGGATTAAACCCTTATCACAGAGAGAAGGGCCGACAAAATGCGAAATTAACACGCAGTATGATGGTGGTGTTGGATAGCAACTGGCAACCCCCACTGTACTCACAGCAAATTTCAGAGAAAACCGACAAAAATAAACCCCTTAAAAATCCACGATAAGGGCCCTTTACCCATACAGCCTATTTTCGTCGTTGTTCACTGTATACGTTGGTCCCATCTCTGCTTTTTCCCACAGCCAACTTTGTTCTTTTTTTTTCGAATTGAACCCTCGAACCCTTCTTAAGACAACCAGTATGATCAAAACTACTACCCACCAGCACGAGCCCTGCTGCCATAACACCAACGGATGGTGGTAAAAATTAAAAAAAAAATAATACCTAACCCGTTGATTTTGTTCGGAAAAGTCACCCCACGTTTTCGTAAATATGCGCCGCCAAGAAATTTCAAGAATCCTCGTTCAGGATCCCCAATACTCGTATCCTTCGTTATATCGCAGACACATCGAAAGAAAATCCATCTTTGCTGTATGCTCGTATAGCTGTGTCGCACTAATGCCACTCGCACTTTTGGGAACGCCACATATCGTTTCGTCCTTCATCCCTGTGTGGCGGTAGCGGGGGGTGAATTTCTTCGTCAATCCATCATTGATTTTGTCGGAATAGACGCAGATACGAGGGCGATGTCGTAGCAATGTATTACACTGACGTAGATACTTTTGTTGTGTGCGAAGTTAGAAGCTATTGGAACGTAGTCCAAATTCGTTCGGTGTACACCTACTCATCCATTGCCCTTTACTATACTCGTATATGGCCTGGCTCAGCGTATACCCCATCCGATTCCATGGAATATTCTTGAAATTGTCTAAAACTTTGGATTGAAAGTCCTGGCACAGCCGACATACAGCCCCAACCTTAATCCTTGTCATGTGCGATCCCATTTTACCTCGCTCCATAGCCCTCACCCCAGTCAACGCTGCTTCGGTGCCATCAGCATTTATACGTACACACTTCTCAAGTATCCAACGCTGGAGGCGGTAATGTGCCTTGCTCTGGCTGTTATTGCTGGCTTGTGCCCCAAAAGAGTTTTGTCAGTTCGACTTTGTCTCCATAGCTCGCTTTTTTTTCTGTACATGCGACGGCGATGATGATAACATACATGGCAGGAGAGACCAGGCAAAGGAAATAAAGGCGCAGAGGCCTCGTCATAGCGTTCCTTTTTATTTCGTTTCGTTTTTAGGTGGTTGGGGGCGGCTGGGGAGGCATATGTGTGTGCTGCTTTGTTGCTAGTGCCATGGTCTGGTCATGTCTCATGCCATAACCATTTTCTTTCTGGATAACGTTGCCGCTTTGACAATGTGTGCCTTTTTTTCGTACCTTGATGGGTGTGGGTGTATATAGTAAAGAGACGGATAACCGGGGACCATAGACTAAGGCGCCATATTCAACCCCATTCTTGGAAACTCATTTCATCATCATCGCAAGAAGAAGCAGTCGCTCTGGCATCGTATAATGGTTCCACCCCAATTCGCCCCCTCCTCTACATGCGCTTTTCTCTGCTGCTACTATTGCGACGACGAAGAAAATTATGCGAGCAAAAAAATGGTATGAGAGACCTCGCTAAAGGAAGGCCGAACCCCCATCGGTTTTTTTTGTGCTGCTGCTGCCGCTCTGTCGTTCTTTTTCGCATTTTGTAGACATGGTTCCCTTAGGGTTGCCAAATGATGGGAGGAGGGGGTGGAGTCGGCAGAAAAACAGTGGCCATAAAAATTCAGCTTCCTTTCCACGCGAATCCTAAGGCGGACAGGAGACCCCCGTTTTGAATCCTTTTCCCTTGTTTCCAAGTTGTTGTTTTTTTCTTTCGTTCCTCTGTAAGGATCCGTCTTTCATCGTGATGGAATGGGGGAGAAAAGGTATCTTTCCACCCGGCAAACGAAAATGGGTTCTCCAGGACACCACTGACTTTCATTAATTTCAAATGCTTAGTCTTCATCCCCTACCTCCTGCTCCTTGTCCTGTGTTATAGGATATTTAACGTTCCGGTTCCACTTCTCCTTATATTTTACTCTCCTTTGGTTTTTATTTTATTTTTTATTTTTTTTGTTTCTTGTTATTTTTATGTTTTTCGTTTTTGTTAAGTGTGGGAGTGGTTAGTGCGATTCGTTGCTTTCAACGTTAAAGTCAAACTTCGACCTAGCCACGTTTTTATCCTTCGTAGGTATATAGTCTATTGCATGGGTATATGGAGAAAAAAAAACAGGAATTCATTGTTCCTGTCCGCGTGCATTTTTTGAATTGCTCCCTTTTATACCAGCCGCAGAGTAGAGCGCAGAGCACCACTGGTGCTCGGTAATCGTTCTTAATTCCTTGAAATATTATTTTTCTTTTCGATTCAGTATGTACTAGAAGTGAGTGCTGGTAGTTGATGAACAAGGGTAGAGAGATAGCCACACTCGTCAAAATCAGCGGTTGTATTGTCTAAAGCTAAACGATGCCCGCAGTTCTATTCAGGTTTTCAATTCAGATTTTTCCTCCTTTTTTTCGCATATTCTGGCGATGAGTGGGAGAGATTTTGATGTGTTTCTTCCAAGATGATTGTGGTAGCGGTCATATACCGGAATGAGCACATAGCATACCAGGATGGACTCTCAAGGCCTTTATTATATAAATACGATTTTTTTTTAGCTCCTTTGAATTTGAAGCCTTCGGTTACATACAGGAATGAATTTCGAGTGTCTGAATTTCAGATTTTAACTTTAGAAGAGAGTCGGATCTGGATGTCTGAAGGTTATCCTTTGGAAAACGATAAGCAAGACCCAAAGTGGTTTGTTGGTTTGACATGTCTCCAACTCGAATTCCAAGATGTGCTATACCTATAAGTAGGTTCAGGATGAGATGGAGATCAAGTCCATTTACTCTTCCTTGATGACAGAAGATTTAGAGTTATGGAGGGTCCACTTAAGCAACCTACTACCGCGACCCTTTTAATGGATTACCGAGACGACAGTGAAAATTAATGAAAAAAAAGGTGTAAAGTATAATCTTTGTTTTGATCCCCTTTTCCACTGTTTGTAAAGTCTGTTGAGTTTCATCCAGTATGGTCCGAGTCCGATTGATAAAACCAGATTTCCTAATGAAGTCTGGCGTCAAGACATTTGAAACGACCTAGATATGTATGTACATATATCATATGCAATATTTTTACAACTTCAGTAAAAACTCATTTTGATACATATTATGTATGTTGTATAGTACGTAATTACCAAATTACCCGACAAAATGACTCAAAATGTTACAATTGCACTCACCATCCCGATTACTCGTCGCGGTCGTCACCACACGCAACCACCAACCATCTAATATTTTATATCCGTGCACTTTATTCTACTTAATTGTCAAGTGGTCTGCAAGCAGCCATGCGAAAAGTGAAAGGAAAAACGGAACACACACCTACTATAAAGAAAAAAAAAATACACTCTTCAGTGTCTGCAAATCCATTACCGCACCGTTAACTCATCCAAACCATCCACCCACACAACCCAATGACACCTCGGGGAAAGACCAAAAAATAAAAAAACTATGCACACATTCGAACGAAAACAAACCCCAACAACCCTTAATGCAATCAACCACCAACAGTCATAAAAAAAAAATAATAAAAAACCTGAGAGAGAGCGCGCTCGTTCGCTCATGAAAGAAGAAAAATTATTCTAACTGCAAAAGAAACGTAAAACGAGGTCAAATCACACTCATCGGCGTGTCGTGTACTTAAAAACTAAAATATACCACGTTGTCTATATCATAAATAAATAAACAGAGACATGCCCCCGCCAACCCTCCGAACATGGAAAAAGAATGAGAATAGCGCGAAAAACCACTGTGTCTGTCATGTCACACAAGGAGACCGCAAACAAAATAAAAATATGAATTGAATTTTGTTTAGGGGCAAAACACACCACACCAGAGAAAGAGAGCGCGACACCAAGCAAATCTTCAAATCAGCTGAGCTGGTAGAAAGATTAGGGGTAGATGCAAATTATGAACAAATGGACCCGATAAAGAATAATTGATGAGATGATCATTCGATCTACCACGACATGTGTGTAGACTGTAGGCCCTATGTGCACCCACGTGTCACATGACGTCATATAAAAATTAGAAACAATAAAAAGGACTATATTAGGGGTAGTAAAAGAAAATCAAAACACTTCACTTTGCATGACTTAATTTGCATAGCACGTTGTTTTCAAATATCCTTGCTGTTCTCTCGCTGTCTTCCTCTCTCACTATGTCTCATTCAATGTCTCTCAAAGATTCTATTAAAATATGACGATACCCGATACCAAAAGAGCGAATCTCTCTTTACTCTCCGCATTTTGCAAAAAGGATAATGATTGAACAAATAAATGCAATTTATAAGCATACCATACCAGCAGGATGTAGTACATGTACATTGTACAGGCATTATTTTACAGCACACACACACTTCTCCGGGTGGTGGGTGGTGTTTGGTGGAAAATTGAATTTAAAGTCTGTTTTTTTTTTTCACTTTCACATGTTTGTTATTGTTGCTTTTTTTCTTTGTTTATATTCTCATTCACGGACGTCTCTGTATGTTGATATTCTTTTAGGAAAAAAGAAGAAAACTTTTAATACAATGCACTTGAAAGAAAGTGGTTGGATTGAGAGTCGAGTGTATATAGGTGTGTGTGTGTTTGTTTGTGAATGGGAATGATTGTCTGGCTGGCAAGTGTGTGTTGTGATATTCAACAGGTGTTGTTGGTATATAGTTGTCGAAGTCCTCATTTGTTGTTGTCGTTTTTACTGTGCTTTCTTTCCAAAGGGATAATCGGGTAATTTATGTTTTTCTTAGATTTTTTCCTCCCTATTAGTGATTTTTCTTGCTTATAGAGTTGACTGAGTGTTTGTATGAAATGCGGGTGGTATGGTGATGGTGACTATTGAAGATATAGGTATAGATAAATATATATCTAATGTTGACAAGATGACAACTACATCGACAGCGTGATTGTGCGGTTTTGTGGAGTGAGTGGGAAACCGAAATTGTGGGGTAAGGGGCTCAATTACTGGCTGGCCTAAAAGTTCACATTATAGATAAAATTTTGCTGATTTGCACTATAGACAATTTAGAAGAGATTCCTAGCTATGAAAAATGCCATAACTTTGTTGTTAGTGTTGCCATTGATTTTTAATAGGTATTTTATTTTAATTTAAAGTTTTATTTCTTTTTTAATTACCCCTCCCTCCTAAACGGAGCGAGATAGACTCCCCCCTCCCATAGAAAAAATTCTTATATTTAACTCCTCTACAAAAAACCGTTACCAATTTTTGGCGCCTAAGTTATCGTACTCTCCCCATTTTTCGACACCACGTATAGCTCTATAAATATTGTCGGCATATAAATCGATGAGAAGATAGTGAGTATCGATCTTGGGGTTTCTTCGGGATTTACGCCTAACTGTGAAAATTTAGTGGATGGTGGAAATTGTTCACCAAAGACCGCACGAATAACAACAAATGTTTCTCTCCTAAAAAAGGAAACTTGGGCTCAAAGCGCTACATCGAACGAGCTTTGTTCGTGTTATTAGGCATTTTTTTAAAATACTTCTCCCGGGAAAGGCGAACCTATAACGCTTCAACAGCGCCCCGAGATGCTTGCAGATGTATGTTAGATCTGCACTTAAATTGCTGCAAATTGTATACTTCTGGAAATAAATCCCAAGGAAGCGAGTTCCAAAGTTTGCTGTCCTGTAACAGAAGGAGTTTTGGAAAGTTGATGTCCTCGCGGTTGTCAAGTGTACTGTATATTCAGGTCACACAAGAAAATACCACAAACGTGAATAACAAGAAGCGATTATCCTGTTTTTATACCATCCACAGGAAGGTATATTCACTTTGCCATTACATTTGTTACGCCAAGAAGGAGTCACCGGAGACTCCATAAAGTACAATTATATATATTATATATATATCGATTTAGCCATGATAGCGTCCAAACGAATCGACCTAGGCGAATGAAATTTTGTGAGTAGACTTCTTTTTACCATCGTCAGGTTGGTATTGAAAATGGACTATGTCTGGCACCTCTCATACACTAGACCCATGCCTGTACAGTCGATTTTGCATGACTTTTATGCAGGGGAGGGTATCAAAGCACTTTTATAACACTTTTACTTGTTTTTATTCTTATTAGGTAGTTCAGTTTTTCAAAGTAGGTATTGTAATAAGAATGGAATAGTTAAAGCTCTAATGCGTTGGTGACAAATAAGATTAAATTAGAAATAACTTCCTTAAGGTAGACTCAGCGAAAAATAACCTAAGCGATTGTATTCACAAATCCAACCCGTTTCTTTCAAACGCAGCGTTATCTAAATAATTTTTCCATTCCCACGCAAGTTGCATGCTTGCGCATCATGTGGTGATTCCGTTCTGAATACCAAACTAGACTCAGTAGGACCGACAAAATGAAGCGAGTACGACGCCGGTCTTTCAATCGACCCCTTTTTAATTTTGTCATCTCTGATTAAACCCACTCACAGGACACAGAGTTGACGAAGGAGTATGCTATAAGTTATAACTAACCCCATCCTCGCAACAGTTAATTGTTTTTTTTTTTCTATTCTATGGAGAATGTAGAAAGGGTGTCCCTTTCTTTATAATTTTCTCCACTTGCTTCCCCCTATCCGCGTGGGTTACCGTTTTTGGGTCTTGTATTTTATTTCATCATCCTCATTATCGTTGAATTCTGCGCCGAAAAGTTGGCTTGGTTTCCGCTCCTTCTTTGGGAAATGATGATGGGGGGTTTCAAAGACAATTTAAGGAGTTCGGAAAATAATTTCCGATGTGAGTGAAAATGAGGGCAGTGGACGAGCAACAAAAAAAAGTAATGAACCACCCACCATGCACACGTCTCTGCCATCCGCATGATGGAATCCCATTGCTTAGAAGTTGGGCGCCATTAGTTTTCGTGCAAGGCAATTCTCAGCCTTATGCCACCCCCTACGTGGCCTTTGTTCTCGTCTGCGAAAAAGAAACGACCACGACGAAAAACCGATCCCTCCGTCGAATGAGTTCTGAGTTCATACGTCAACTTTGTCGTCTTTCTACAGCCCCCATACACTCATTGGTGCACCCCCATTACGAACAACTAAGCCCAACCAACTCATAGTAGCAAAGGCAAGCGCTTACTGTGTCCTCTTGGCACACACATGGCTATCCGAAAAATGCCGGGAAAAAAAATGCTGCTCGTTCGATTCGAAAGTCATCAGCACCACTCTGGGAGTGTGTCAACCCTCCACACAGCGCGGGGGTGCACCACTTCGCTTGAGATAATATAAAGTTGTTTCTACCCTTGTCCTCCGTCCGAAAAAAAAAAACACATACATATATGTATATAGAAAGCAAAATGTGGAAAGGACACGGAATACTCAACAACAACTGACACTCCCACCCTAGTGTGCCATAGTCATCAGAATTATAGTCCTTCTACCCCCCTCTTAGCAGGCTTCTATGAAGAAAGATATGAACGACAGGAAAAAAATAGAAAAAATAAAATTATTCTACCAAAGAAGGACTCACCCTTTGGGTTTTTTTTTCGCTCTGTGAGTGGTGCGATGTGTGTGTGTATGTCATTGTCATCCCTCATCTATTCTAGTCAGTTCAAGTTCCGTTCGTTTCATGTCGTTGCTTCTTCTGAGAAGCAAGCACACAAAAAAGTTAAAATTCCTTTTTGGGCCATCCCAACGGAGATAACGGGTAAAATGCGGACGGAATTATGCCGCTGGAGTGGGTTCCTTTGTCACCCTTCCTCCCCAAAACCACCCACAGCATAGCAGAGCACAGCCCTTCTAACCGTGAGGAGATACCCGGTCTTTATGGGATATACTATGGTTACTTCTATATGGGGGTACATGTGTGTCTGACGACTAGAGTGAGGGGACGGGATTGTCCTACGTAAAAACTCAGAGGACATGTGCTTGAAGGTCTGCATGCAACCTCCACCCCATGTGTCACCATCACCATCGTCAGCGCTATCGTCCTCGTTCATCCTTGTCGCTGTACTGCCAGCCAGCACACTGTTGGGCGCCTTTTCCCCGAATCCAATCGACTATAGGTTGCCACACGAGTACGGGATGGATTCTAGGGACGAAAGCGGAAGGATGCATTTTTATGGTGGTCGCTCTGTCGAAAAATGATATAATGTGTATGTACCCCATACCTCCGCAGCAGTGAACAGTGTACACGTACAGTACACCCAGCTAGCTAGCTAGATATCCATTTGGCATTGATGGTTACTCATTTTCCTCTCGATCGGGGCGAGTGTAGGCGGCTGGTGTATATACAAGACCCAAGTTAAGGTTGTCGGTTGAAGGATAATTCTTCTTTATTTCGTTTCTTGGGTTGAACGGGGGGTTTGTTCTTTTAAGAACTCTCACTCTCTCCCTCTATCTGGCGGGATATCATATTTTTTGTACTTCTATGCGATTTTCTTTCAGTCTCAGCGGTGGTTAGCTGTAGACGTATTACTCTGCGTAGTTATAATCACGAGGGAGAGGCTGAGACTGAACGCGTATAATTTTGTGTTTATCAATGCGATTTCGATTTACGGAGGCCTGCTTATGGAGAAATGGAATACGAATTGGACGTCATGCTGCAATACTGGGTATTTCGTGTAAGATTTTATTATGGCGATGCGAAGCAATTTCGATTAAGTAAAAGTACGCAGTAAGTAAAAGTACTGCGATGTCAGCGTAAGACATGCATTTGTCATTATGGCACCTGTATACGTTTCTACGGCATTGTTTTGACAAAGTGCTTCTCATATATATATAAATTAAAGATTAAGTTATAAGATTTCCCGATCTCATAAAAACAACAATACAAATGACGGACTGGACGAATTGTTGACAGTGTTTTTGGCATATTTTCCTGAATATATTTTTCTGCAGTATTGATAGGGCTTGGATATAATCATATAACCACATTCCCAGCACGCAATTCCATATTAAAGTTTGCATTGAAAAATAGTATAATAAAAAGTAATTTTTAAGAGCAACGAAATTTTGTATGTAAAATAAATTTATGATAATACCGAGAGAATGAAAAGTAAGCCCCAAAAATTTAGACTCTTTTCACTAAAACTCTTATGCCCAGTTGCACAGTCAGAGTTTAAACTCTCGTTTTGGTTTAAACCTTCGTTCAACAAATTTTCGGTTTCACTGTGTTCGTTTAAACCCAAAGTGGAGTTCAACTCTCGGTTTAAGTTAAACGCCTGCATTCTGCCGTTTAAACTTTCGTCTCACATTTTGAGGTTTATTTTGACAGCTGCCATTTCATACAGAGAGAGAGAATAAAAGAGATAAATTGTCTGGGTGCTACACTTCTTGAATTTATATGACTGAAAACTAGAGTTATGATTAGTTTCAGCATTACTGCGGTAAACCCACTGTTAAAAAATCATCAGAAAATGTCAATAGATTTCCAACCAATATACTTTTCAAGGAAAGTGAACAACAGGTAGATTTTAGCCCAAACATAATGTAGGCAAGAGTAAATTGTATTGAGGTTTTTTCAATATACATAAATTAATTATTTTAGTGTGTGGAAACGACGATTCTTTTTTTGTAATGCTATATACTAGCGATTTCTTTAGATTCTTGGCGAACAAAATATATTTATACTTACTCAAATCTTTCACATTTTCTTTTGGCTGAAACAAGACACTACCTACTCTATGCTTTATAGGTACAATACAATTTTTTTGTCCGATTTTGAACACACTTCTCGGGTCAATGCCTGTAAATTTGAGTTTGTTCAGTTAAAAGGTTTCGGACAGTTTCGGAGTTCATACCATTCTTGTATACAGATCTAGATTAAATTTTTGTTTAAAAAAAGTGTAATCGGGACAAGATAGCGCAGATTTTCGCAGAAACACCAGCAAAAAACTGTGCGCGTAGGTACCTATTACCAGACAATTATAGGCTCATAAAACCCTTTCAATATTCATTTTTCATTACCATTACTGGCAACGGGTGATCGGATGTGGTAAAAACCCAGCGAGTGACAAGAAGCAGTACCTGTGATCGCATCCGTCCGAATGCCCACTACATTTCAACAACTACATAATTATTATTATTGAAAAAAAAAAAATTAATTACTGCAATAATAATTGGTGAAAGTAGATGATAGTTCAAACACGTGTCAAAAATAAATCAATTCACTTCGTTATTACCAAAATACATAATGTAATAATATTGCACACATTTCTTTTTATTTACAACTGGTAAAATAGATAAAGTAGAGAAAAGCAATAACCATCATTTGATCAAAAGTGCGCTGGTAGAAAAATATCCCCTTAAGGGAAATTGACCTGCGCTTCCACAACTGCGTTTAGCTAACTGGCAGATTATTTTGAACTGTGAAACTGAACGAGTTAAACCAAAAGTTTAAACTCTCGGTCAGGTTTAGTTAAACTTCAGTTTAAACTCTGACTGTGCAACTGGGCATTAGTGCTGCAAAAAGTAGTAGGGGAAGAAAACCAGAATCACATGTCTAGACTGGCGGTTTATGTCTTTGACACTTTAGAGTTTAGATCGTAAACTGAACGAACATGTAGATATACACTTGATCCTATTAAATTACTAATAGGTAGAGTAGAAAACACAATTTTAGCTTTAGAGCTTATGCTTAAACTATGTTCAGGGAACCAGATTTTTAATATATGAATTACCCAGTTGATATCAAATACCAAGAATAGCCCACACAAGCTGCGAAAGCCAGTAAGTGATCCTCTAAAAACCATATACTTTTTAGGTCAGGTAAAGTAAATACGACTTTTTTAAAGCTTGATTTGTAAGCGGTGGAAACTTTTAAAAGCGAATAAAGATATCTTTGGCCTTTCGAGAGAACATTTATTCTTAAGATATTCGGTTCCTTTCGGTAAAGACGATTCAACGGCGAACCATACGCGGTTTACAGAGACATCAATCTAGAAATAAAACTAAGCATTGGGTGAATAAGATTGCGTGGATATGAAAATGGAATGCATATCAATGATCGTACCCGCAGAGTCTTTCATTCTAGCCTTGATGGTCAACGCACTCTCAGGGCGGGGTAATCTCCCCACTGTTGTGGGTCATTGTTCTTAATGAAGCGCTCACGAAGCTTAAGAACTATGGCATCAGAATAACGGCTTATGCGGATGATGTCGTAATGTTGGCAATGGGTAAATTCCTTCCAACACTGGCGGAACAAATTCAAAGCGCCCTAAAAACCCTTGATACCTGGACCAGGAAATCCCCGGAAAACTGAACTGGTACTTTTCACAAACAAAAGGAAAATACCACAGTTTGCTACACCTTCTGTTGACGGCACACCCTTCAGAATATCTGAAAGCGCAAAGTACCTGGAACTTATACTAGACAAAAAACTATACTGGAAATTTAATACCAATAAAAGAATCAAAAAAGCCACAGTAACCTTTTATTCCTGTAGCAGAAACTTCGGTAAAACATGGGGACCATCTCCCAAAATAAAGCTCTGGATGTATACGGCTATAGTAAGACCTATACTGACCTATATGGCAGTATCATATGGTGGCCGGCACCCAATAAAACCACTTACCTAAAAGCGTTAACGAAGGTTCAAAGACTAGCGTGCATAGGCACCACTAGTGCGATGAGGACAACTCCAACCGCAGAACTTAAGGCTATCCTCAACCTGCTTCCGCTAGACATGCATATACAACTATCGGCAGCAATTCGTGCAACGAGAATCAGCCAATCAATAAACTGGAAATTGAACAAAATGGGTCATTCGATGATCCTACAGAAATATTTTGGGCGTGTACCTGTCACGGACTACATCACGCCTTACTTAGAGTTTACAAGGGGTTTACCACGATATCTCGAAAAAAAAAATCTCGAAAAAAAAAAATCTCGAAAGCAAAAATCTCGAAACAAAAATCTCGAATTAATATTAAAAATGGTGTTAAAAAGTGAGATGCGTATGGGGAGGCATGCTGCCCCCCTGCAACCCCCCTGCTTGGGTTTACTGTTTGGCTGTGGGATGGGTGCAAAAAAAAAAATCTCGAATTTACTTTTTATTTTCGAGATTTTTTCGAGATTATAGTCTTTCGAGATTTTTGTACATTCGAGATCTTTGCTTTCGACTTTCCACTTTGTGGCCATAGGGGACCAGTACCAAGTGTAATTCTAAATAAAGTTAAAATAATTTAAAATAAAAACCGCAGGTAGAAAGGAAAGGAAAGAAATTTTATGAGACGAGAATAGAAAGTAAGAAATAAGATACGGGCAAACTATTTTAGTTAGTGCATAGCTTGAAATAGAATCTCTACTTCAGACCTTGAAAGTAGCCAAGTTTTAAGGTTCTTAAGGAACAGATAACCATTTGATATTTGACTGGATATATTAGAGGGCATGCAGTTTGTTGAAAATACATATAAGGTGCTATAGAATTAATAAAACGTCTGCTGTGCTCTTTATTAACTGCTGGGACATCCACGGTATTTCTATTTTTTGGCGAATACATTTCATTTCTTCTAAAGACAATGTTACCACTTCTAACAAAAAAAGTCTTTAGTAAATATTTTATCTATAAACAGATGTAGAACATAAACAGATATACTTTATATATAAACAGAAGAAGGTATTACCTGCAGCAATAAAAGCCATAACTGCACCAGAAATAAAATCGAAGTTTGTGAAGTGCTGTCGCGAAGAACTCAAGGCTCTTGGTACACAGCACAAGGTATGGCTCTGCTGGGTTCCGGACGAAGCAGACGAATTTGCAAGATAAGGTTCGACAGCTGTTTCAGAACAAGCTGATCCCTCTGTGAACATCCCGCCTTGCACACTCAAGCTTGAAGCAGGGAGAAAAGCCACAAGAGAGTCGAACGCAATATGGGCCACCTTAAACACTTGTAATACCACAAGAATGCTATGGCCGTCCTTCAAAGAAACCAAAACCGAGAAGATAATGCGGAAGGATAGGAAATTCCTGTCCACCCTTGTAGGTATCATAATGGGGCAACACTCTCTGCCGTACCATATGAAGAAAATGGGCTTAACGGAAGAAGAACTTTGTATTTAATAAAGCATCATATCTCCATTTAATACAGGACTGATTTTAACAATTTTCCCATATATGTAATACATTTTCTAAATTGATTATTAAACCTACTGCCACTGTTGTAGACGTCGTTAGTCTTCGTATTAGTGCCATTCATTCCAACCATGTATGTAATGTAACTCTATCTCCAGACATTTTCCCATTCACCGAACTTTTGGCAAACCACTGCATTACATCGCATCGCAAAGCGTAAACAACGAAAAAATCAGAACTTGGCTCACATTCTTTGCAAACAAATAAAAAAAATGATAATTAAAACAAAAAGCAAAAGGCACATGTTCCTTTTTGGAATCCCGACGGAGATATCCGCAGTGGCGCCAAAAGACAGATTCCGGTTATCTATAAAGCCCTTGCTATACGTGTGTCGTGTATGCTGTATCCCTTTTAGCATAAGCCTATAACAGAACCACCACCAGCATTATAACCATCATCGTCATCATCATCATCATCATAGCCGTATACCATCCAGTGAATAAACATTTTGTGGAATGCGAAAATAAATTTATTCATTCGTCCTTGACATAAATTAACCAACAACATGAAAACTGCACAAACAAAACAATAACAACACACATTATACCAATACAAAGAACATTGATAACCAACAAAAACAAAAATCGTCAAATTTCGGCTGCCTATCGGAATGTGATACTTTGGTTTTGGTTAAAAATGAAGATGAGACCAAGGTTGCAGGAGGCGAGTGCCTCTTAGCGATGATGAATATTACGTTTCTCTGTAAGAGAGCTATGTAGGTTGTGGTGTTTTGAGTTTTGTATATTTTTCGCCGGCTATCTTTGATTTTTTCACGTGTAGTCGGATAATTGAGAACGGAATTAAGTACAAAGAGATTAATTCAGCACTCGAGGCGAAGGGATTATGTATGTCCCGATTTCGGTTATCGACGGTTTTGAAGACAGTTTTGTTTGACACCAATCCGCGTATGGACTAAAAAGTTAAATTAACTAGAATACACAAACCAAAGCACTCGCAATTTGCCGCAAATAATTCGACAGGTATAGCTTGACACTTTTAAAAAAGGCGTATATGAAAAAGAAAAACCTGTAATTGGATGTTATTTCTGCTCTCACTTAGGTTGAGGATCCTATTTTCAACTGCCTGGGTTCCATGATTTTTCGAAATATTTTGAATTTTCTGGCAACACCAAAGATTTTTCTATGCAAGGAGTAAGCTCAGGTCGCTGTACAGCTTGTATTGAAAACCTCTCTTCCAAAAACCTGTCAACATAAATGAGACCGAAAATTTTACGAAGGATTTTTCTCTCAAAATAGCCAGAAAAATTCAAATTCGTACAGTAGTACTGGAATTATTAAGGTTGTTGGAGAGATGGCCTACTACTAACAAACAGTACTGACAATCGATTAATTTCAAATATCGATAATTTCTTTCAAGTCTGTCTCATATCTAAACATTTTTGATTATCCAGGACCTAAAGAGCTTTAGAATTTACTAATTTCACCCTTTACCTATCTGAATTCTTTCCATTTCTCCGTCTCTTGGTGTTGGTGGAGGATTATAATTTGAATGGAACGAGTCTGGTAATGTACAAGGATGCCTTTTCTTCCCTTCATCCATCTATTGACGATGTGTTCTCGGGGACTAGACCAAAAGAATCTGTCAAAGACCATTCCATCTATTTCTTGTTTGTCTTCGCCTGCCAGAAGGGTGGGTATATCCTTTTAATCCCTCTTGCCCAATTTCTTTTGTATGTAGGATTTTTTTTTTGCTTCTCATCCCCCACCTTTATCACACAGATTCCTCGAAGGAGGTTGTATACGAAAAGATATCTCGTGATGGCGTCCTTGTGGATGGGGAGGAACGAGTAGCAGGGTTTTGTTACTTAATTCATCCACGGTTGGATTTTCGTCCCTGTCTCTGAGTTAATTTTTTTTCTTATATTCCAGTGCTTCTGCTTTTTCATTTCTCTTGTTTCATTTTTTCCCCCTACGGTTGATTGGGGGTGGTATAGAGTGAATAGTTGATGAGGAACAGGCAGCAAGAGGACGAAATTGAAGGCAGTCCACTGGCCACACTGACTAAAAGGATCCTAAAGCTATCCATCTCCTTGGTAATAAATTTTCCTTCTTCGTTTCTATACGGCGACGACGACGACCAGTTTTTTTTTCATTCCGCTTGACTATCTCAGGGTTGCTTGGATGTGGGAGCACTAAGAAGTAGGTAACGGTGGGAGAGATGGATCAAGAAATTAAGTCCTGGCATGGGGGTGACGATGAATGAGGTTTTCTTTTTTTTTTTTTTTTTGTTGCCTTGTGCCCGTCCCTTATTTCATCTTTTTTTCTTTTTCTGACTTTTTCGGATTTTTTTTTATTTTCTGTTCGCTTCATCCCCAAAGCAGAAACAGCAATATAGCAGAGAATCTAGAGACTTCTTAGGATAGAGCAAAGGCAGTAGGTAGAGCGCCCCAAAGTGATATGGAATGGGAATTAGGTAGCAGTACGGAGAACATAGACATAGCATTAGAGTATAAGGAGCAATCAAACCCTTAGAGCCACCCCCTAATTCATTTAAGACAAGGGCACACAACATTTTCTTAAGTTTAGATGCCAGAAACATCATTCCACCCTTCCTTCAGTCGCCCCCACCGAAAGAGAAATCACCCACGTTGGGAAGTCGGGCGCCATCAACTTGGGTTTTAGTTCCGGGAAATCGAAAATCTTGTACATAGTGATGAAGGTGGAATGGGCGAGTTAAAGTGAGAAATACAGGCAAAGGACGACAGACTATACTATTTCTGCTGCTGTTCGTGTACCGATAGTTTTAGGGTACATATATCGGTTTTACTACCCCCATAGCACTCACTCTCCCATCCAGGAACATCGGCCAAGACGTACGAAGACAAATATATACATATGTATAGATGCCACGAAGATAGTGAACGGAGGGACGTGGAAACACATACCCAATAGGAAAATGTAATTTGAGGGTACCACATACTACCACCCTACTACCGTATTTAGGACTTAATGCACCTGCAAAGCAGCCGAGAGAGTTTAGTTTGCCTAAGACGAAGGGACATGGAACCCTGTTTAAGGGGGGTGGAAGACATATTTTCGTGTGCTTATAATTCAAAAGGAGGTGAGATAGTGGTGGTACGGGTGGTGGCGATGGTGTTAGCGGCATACATGGAACATTTCTGCATATATCATGGATATACCGAAATCTTAGACGGGCTTATACAGATGCTGCCGTTGCCTTTGACTGCTACTTCCCGTCCTTTCTCTGTTGTCGACAAAATGGAATAATTCGTGGAATGGGCATTTGTGGAGTTGGGGATGAAAAGGCTTTGGCATAACACCAGCAGCTCCTTAGATGGCATCTTTAGCAGCGCAACAGAAGGCAAGCATATCAAATGTGCCGGCTGCAGAGAGTGGAAGATGAGAAATATCCTTGCAAGAAACTGTCTAACACAAGCCCACACACAAATACAATCAAAGGAGTATAGTAAAATTGTTCAGAGTTGGATGTGGTACTCGAGGAAAATTGGAAATCCATGGGTGGTTATTCCTTTACCCCCATTTTGCCAACAACTTTATACGAACCAAGACGAAATCCAAGAATTGTTCTTCCTCGGAACCAACCCATGGGAGTAGAGACGACCCCATTCCCACCAAACCATTGACGACGAGAACCGAAACCTATTCCACTATTATAGCTCTTAGGCTATGGGTTATAATGAAACTTGGACAGGGACTCTCTGGTCGTCGGTCGTGTCCTCCTTTCGGAAGGGATGGTGTATATGGGGGTTTTCACGATTTTTGTCCCTCTTTATCCATGGCTAGATGAAGACTAAACTCTATGGTTTCCTTCGGACTGAAAGAAGACTTGTGCTATATCCCTTCAGAGGACGAGGAGATGTTTTTTTTTCTTCACTGCAAAGATTTCTTTTTTCTTGCAAAGGGATGTTTGTGCCATCATTTTTCGTGAAGCTCCATCATCCTTCCATTGGTGATTACTTGCTCCTTTTAAGGGGTTTGTAATTCTCATTATTTCTTTGCTTTTTTTTGTTTGCTGCTGCCTCAATGGAGAGATGTTTTCAGAATTTTTTTTTTCTCATTTCTATGATATTTTTTTTACATCTTCTCCTTCAAGCTGAAGGACGAATCGAATGGAAGGTGATCTATATAGCGGCGACTGATGATGTCGATGTTGGTCGTGAGTGTGACGATTGTACGGTATTTCCAAAATTCAATGTGGATTGATGTATTTGCCATATCCCAGAAACGGTTTTTATATTGCCGAGAGAGATATTTTCAAAAATTCTCAGATTTGAATTGAGTCAACTGAACCTACCACAGATTTCAAATTCTCAATCTCATTGTCATTGTTTCGTTGAGTTGTTATCATCATGGCTAACTTTTCTATAGTCACATGCGGTATCCGGATGAACATACGGTCATTTATGCAACTCCCATCTGTCTACACATAATGTGTGGGGCAATAGGTTATACGTATATAACGTACAGAGACCACTTTATTGCACTAGGTCGTGCGCTGTATGGTACTTAGAAATCTTACACCCAAATGTTCCCTTACTCCGTGTCGCCATTATTGGCCCACCTTGGAGTTGGTGATATAAGATTGGTCCCAATCTTGTAGGCCTTCGAAATTTCATCTCATCACATCATCGACATCATAACCATGGATTGCCTTGCAGGCTGATAGGTGGAGTGAATCCCTACTATGTGCGATGATGCGGTAAATGCCATACCTATACACAATTGCACAAACACAGAGAGGGAAGAGTGTAGGTACACAGCTCTTGTAAATGTCTTATCTGCGGCAAATAGCATCCACACACAATTGCGCTATTGCCACCCACCTGGACAGCACAGTCTTAAAGACAGTAAACTTTAATCTGTGTATTTGCATGCTGAATAAGTAGATATATGTACCTAACGCAGTGCACACCCCCCTCAAAAATAGAGGGAGAGAGTGCACGATCCCGGTGAATAGGGGGGCTTAAGTACTGCATGGGGAAATCATGCTGTTGTGGAGCAGCAAACCAGCCTGATAATCTACGTCCTCCCATCAGCATGCAATTTTGTCTCAAATTACCTTGTGCGGTGACCCATCCCTAAAATAGCATTGCTACATTTCGGAAGATTCTAATGAGTTTCATTAATTTTCAAATAAAATTAAGTAGAATATTTTAGAAAAGTCATTTCTGTCCTATACCAATCTTACGCTGACTGTCCTATGCGAACTTCGGAGATATTCACCCCTATTGTCGTCGTCGTTTACGACTCTAAAAAAAGCGACACGACTGTTTGGTATTGGCGACTGAAAATAAACGACTTTTGTCGCGGCGACGATCGACAAATGGCGTCTGAAATGTCAAAAAATGTGGATTGTATTTTTCGACGACGATCGTCGGTATTGCGTGAGGCGTTTTGTGACGATGTTTGTCGTGGAAATGATACATTTCTGTCGTCGACTATTTTGCGGACGACTGTGTGATAAATGTGTTAAAAAAAGTATGTGTACTTAATTTTTAGTTAACAAAAAGACAATTATAGTTATTTTGCAGAATGGAGATAACAAATAAAAGGCAATTTTTACATTTAGTGAACGAAATGCAGAAAAATATTCCTTTGGCAAAATCATTCACGAAGGCCTAACCAAACGTGATGTTAATCGGCAATGGGACGACATAGCTTTATCTCTGAATTGTCTTGGACCACCTTCGACTTCGATAGTTTAAAATACATTTAAAATCTGAAAATAATTGTTATTAACACAATGTATACAATTTAAATTATTTCTATCACCCACTTAATGTCGGGCAAATCCAATGGATTGGATTTGGTTCGAATTTCCTTTCTTAACTTTACCAGCACTTTTTTCTGGTTTTCTTCTTCATCACTGCTTTCAAAAAACATGTCACACTATTCATTTTTGATTTGTTTTATTAAATAATTAACCAAGTCACAAACAAAACACCAGACCAAATATAAATTCGTCGACAAAAATGTCAAATCCAATGTGTCATAGTTTGTGGAATGTATGTGGGATGTGAGAGTTCAGAGAGTCGAGTCGTTTCAGTTACGCAATACCAAATTCCAAACGACTCGACACGACAAACGTCGCCAGTCGTTTGCGACAGACGACGACGACAATAGGGGTGATTGTTTTAGTATAAGAGTGAAAAACGAATCTACATACATATTTAGTCGACAGAACCGCATTTGATTCTGATTCTGACCTGAACATGAAAAATGTTCAATTCGTAAACTGGGGTTTTCAAGCTTATAGGATAGGCCCTTTCAGCTTCTTGCCAGAAAACACCGACTATTGCGTCCTTAGTTTAAACGTTGTACATAACTTCCAGCCAGCATTAATTTAAAAAAGGAGTGGGCAGCTAGAAATAAAGACTTTACTCATCTTTATAACCGGACGGTTCAAAAACCGTGGATGGTGTTGCTTGAGGAGACTGTTTCGAAACGCTTTATATGTCCCCCTAAATACAGTGTCACTTTTAGGCATATCTTTAATTGTATAAAACAATTCCATATAAAATTTAAAACACATGCGTATTTTGCAGTCTTAAAAAACGTTTTACTCCTCGAAAAATAAAAAAACAATGACAATGTGAGCAAATTCGAATTTCTGAAAAATAATTTCGAAGTAAACGATAACGAGATACAATTGCGCACGACCGTTTTTGATTATTTCTTAAAAACAGAATATTTTATAAATATATAGTACACTTCGCGTCAACTGAATAAGCACACAACTTTTCTAAGGTACATTGTGCATTTTTTCCAAACATTGTTCGTAAATGTATCATTTGATTACTGTTTGTCCATATGATGTTGAGAAAAGAAATCAGAAAGAATAATTCCAAAAGTGCCGCTATTTTTTCTCTGGCACTCTTGCAAAGCGTTCGATATGAAAAAATGCAGATTTTGTTTGCGTCAACTGAATAGACACAAGGTCATCAGGACCTCAGGGCTTCATTGTTTATTAACGTTTTGAGGAAATTGACACATTAGATCAACAGTTGAAGTGTTTTAAGCGAAATTTAATCGTTGAACTGAAATTAAAATAAAAATGGGTAGATCAAAATCTCAATAGTGTTGAAAGAGCAAAAATTGATCTATTAAGAGATCAAGGACTAACCGGGCATGTTATAGCGAACAAAATTAAACGAAGTTTTAGTGTTATCAATTCTTACTTAAGAAATAAAGATTCGTATGGAAAAAACCTGAAAGGAGGAGAAAAAAAAGCGAAAGCCGGTGTAAGTGCAATGGTTTCAACAGTTCTAAAGAGTAATCAATAGTGCCAATCATTTAAAACGAATAAAAATTTAAAAGAAACCATTACTTAACGATCAACGGAAATGTATGCGATTAGAATTCTGTAGACTCCATATGAGTGGCCCTCCAGGTTGGGGGTTGTGCGTCGGGGTAACTTCCCTACCACGGAAAAACCAGGCAGTTCCGAAACAACGACAAGCCTCGGATATGGGTGATCTAAATGTTGACGACCCCAGCAAACGAAATAAGGACAACGAGCTTCGGATCTGCACGTGGAATGTCCGGACCCTAAACAGACCGCGTGCAGCCGAACAACTTGTGGAGACCCTGGATAGGTACAAAGCCGATATTACGGCCATCCAGGAAGTGCGATGGGATGGAGAAGGCACAAGAAGGATGAAAAGCTGTGACATCTACTACGGCGAGTGCCGCAGAGAGCAGAGTCAGCGGCTATTTGGATGTGGATTTGTGATTAGAGGAAGACTTAGGCAAGAAGTCTTGGGATTTCGCAATGTTAGTAAGTAAAGTAAGTCACGTGGTTTTTTCGGATTAAAAGAAGTTTAATTTTGATGTCCGTGATTAGTTTAATTATTATTTCCACGATGTGAGGAAAGATGAACGTTTTTTAGCCTGCAGTAAGTTATAAAGGAATTCTGGAAAATTTTCTGGAATTTTCCTACAATTTTCGGACATTTTTGGAACCGAAAATTTGACATTTCAGCAGGACAACGCTCCCATCCACACGACGCGTATAGTAAAAAATTGGATAGACAAGCAAAATCTGGAAATCCTTCAATGGCCGCCGTTCTTTCATGACCTGAACTTATCGAAAATGTGTGGGGATGGTCAGTACGAAAATTGTATGAGTCTGGCCGTCATTTTGCGGTCAGAGAATCCCATTAAATTAGCATGGAGGAAAATTTTGCTGGACTACTCTAAGATTCCATGCTGGATCGAATTTATGAAGTCATAACCGCTAAAGGCGGCAGTACCCACTACTAAAACTACCAAATAAAAAACTGTTTTAAGAAAAACTTGTTTCACTTCATTCCATTAACTTTTATTTCCAATTTCAATATTTGTGTCTATTCAGTTGACGCAAAAAAATCAGCTTTTTTTCATATGAAACGCTTTGAAAGAGAGCCAGAGAAAAAATAACAGTGCTTTTGGAATTGTTCTTTCTGATTCCTTTTCTCAACATCATAAGCAAACAGTAATCATCATCAAATGATACATTTACGAACAATGTTTGGAAAAAATGCACAATGTACCTTACAAAATGTTTGTGCTTATTCAGTTGACGCGAAGTGTATGTATGTATATGTGTATGTATGTATGTACCAGTTAACCACTTGCGTTTATCAGTACTTCGGGTTCGGCTATTTTTACAAATATCCCGCAATGTTTGAAAAAATCGAATAGATCGAAAATTGCGCTCTTTCAATAAACGAAGTCATTCCATAATTTAGAAGAAACTAAAACCAACCCCATCGAAAAACAGAACATCCTCACAAGACTATTTCTAATTACAATTCATCCCATCTCGCATTGAAGAACCCAAACCCCATACTGAATCATCATCAAATTTCTCAAACTCCTTTGTTATTCACTCGAGAAAAAAAAGGTAGCAAGACGAGGGTGGCAGAATGGGAATCTCCTTGCCGCATGCCCTTCTCTCAGACAAAAGGACGAAAAATGCAAATTCAAATAAAACGAAAAGCCTTTCACCCGCAATACACCCGAACAAAGTCCTCGTTATAATTGAGAGTGAGCACAAGCGTCGACCATTTAAACCCTATCCCCCTGTTATGCTGTCACCCTCCACAGGGTCATCTACTGCAACTGCCGAAAAAAAATCATTTTCATCTCTGTCACCGTTTCAATCAGGGAAGCGAGCTCATCAATACACATTTTTTGTGTTCCTATCCTACTTCTGCCGGTTGCCCATGTAGAGTGCATCTGTATGCCTTTTTTTTTTGTTATTCGCCAGGAGTGCAGTCCTTCGTCTCACTATACTAACATCCCCCCCAAAATCCAATTGAACACAACGGGACGCAGTAGAATATCATCATCATCATCATCGCTCGTCAGATGGTTTTGGTATCTCATCCCTTAGTCCACACTTCACTGCATATTTTGACTATAGTCGAAGAAGGGTGCTTTAGGTAAAAATTGGAACTTTGTCTTTACTTTACGTCTGCGATGGACCGTGCTACGATGCACCCCTTTGTTAATAGTCCATTCTACAGGAGGAATAAAAAAAAATCCCAACGAAATGCTTCGAATTTTTTTGCTCGTCTCCTTTTCCATACCAACCCGGTTAGGGGGATTAATATCAACCCCCAGTGTCGTAGGCCGACCAAAAAGAAAAACAACACACCAACGATCCCATTAGGCGAACGCACATGGGTATGCTCTATGCTATCCTATTATCGAAAGAGAATTCACACCAACACACAGGCAGAGGCAGACAAATATCATCTCTCTCTCTCCCTAGACAAGTGAATCCTGCGCAGGTTCTTCGCATTTTCCATTCACTCTTCTAACTAAAAACGTTGATGCATGTTTCTGTTTTGGTCAGTCAGCAGTTGATTCTTAGTCCGATTGGTAATCGTCCTTGAGGATAAATCGGAGTTGGTCCCACCAAAAACTAATGAGTGGGCAGTAGTAGTTTATTTCTTTTAACTAATTGGCAAGAATATGCCATTGCAGACTGAATAAAGTGACAAAGTGCAAATAAAAATAAACTTAATAGAATTTCATGTGTGCTTCAGAAAAAGTGAAGTGGATTTTGTACTAGTGAACGTGAAGTTCATGGAAGAAGTTTGCGCCGTTTTGGCGGTTAAAATTTGATTGAAAATCGGCGATAAGCGATTCAAAATACAGAGTTTCAAGGAGGCAACTTTGGAATAGAGTCTTCAAAGTGAGACATACTAAGATAAGTGACTTTCAAGTACAACCAAGTGATTTATAGTGATTGGAGAATGGCAGCAAAACGAAAGGCGTCTGTACTTTTGCACAAGGTAGGATATTAAAAATAAATGTTGCATAAATTTGATAAATATTAACTAGGCGCCGCTTGTTCGGCTTGTCTACGATTCCCCAAAAATTCCGCTATTTTATTGTTAAACGATGCCTAGCGTGACTGCAAACCCGAGAGCAAAATATGAAGTTTTAAGAATCGCCAACTCTTGACAGACTTATGAGATATTCCAAGCACATAATAGACTACAATATTCCAATCGTATTATATGTCCGTATTTTGGCTAAAAGTAAACAATGTCGGTCGGCTCAATCATAAGTGGGAAATGTCCTAAGATCAGTCGAGGTTTCAGCCTATTGGCAAAGTTTCGGGGATAATTCAACTCATGCTGTATAATTCGCAAGCCATGTGATATTGAGCTGTTGGCATCTCGCTATTCTGAAGCCTATAGGCACCTTTTTTGTGGACAAGTCTTTCATACATTTCAAATCTCATTCATGTCCATATCGCACCCCAATTCGATTGTAGTTCTTTCTATAATACTACCACTGTCACGACACCCTCTTAAGTTCTAACAAATTACTCGCCCAAACAGAGGAGTACATATTAAAAGTGCAGCATTAGAAAATATGTAATGCAATAATTCAGCATTACTCCAACACTGAAGACCAAATTAGTTTGGTGTACAGTACCCTCTCAGGCTTATCATCATATAAGCAATAAAATTCAGAAACGAAAGCCGAATACCATCGCCACGCCACCACCAGGAAATGCCAAGCCATAAAAAAACCGTTGATGAAAAGCAGTGAACAAAAATAAATTGATCATACATATATATACCTATCCTTCCCCCGAAATCCCGAAAATACCAACAAGAGCAGTTTTAGGGTGTCACACCACCCACCAGAGAAAACCGAAATAACAGTCCGCACACACGACTAGATGTTGAGAACAAGGACACATAGTCGTGATGGGGGTGCTAAATAACAACAAAAAAGTATCTTGAGGAAAGGAAGACACACATCCAGATAGAACACTCATCCAGCCAGCTAAACCTTCCTACCTCACCCACCAGGCTACCATCATCTTCATCAACATCAACGCTACACTCTCCCTGCCAGCCTCGAAAACCCGCTGGTTGTGTATGCCATGACAACATATCCTCCCCCCTCACACACAAAAAGAATGAGGACAGCCCAAACGTCGTCGACAACGACGACGTCGCCGACACCATCTTCCTCCTCCAACTCCTTCCCCCTGCTTCGTCGTCTATCAAAGAAGAAAAATAACTCTCAGGCTGCGAGGCGCAAAAAAAGGAACGAAACCAAGAAAAATTCATAATCATCCTCCTTTTCTGTGTGTTCCGTTGGCAAGTAGTACCATACACCCACTCAACCAAACCCACCCCACCCTACCCACAAGAAGTACACTGCTGGAAAACTTCGGACATAGGATAATCCCTCAGAAAAAAGACGAAGCTACGTTCGTTTCATTTCGTTTTTTTTTTCGCTCGCTTTGTTATCTACCTCCACAACATCGAAAAGGACGAAGGAGAGGAGAAAAAAATTAGAAATTTTATTTTACATGTACATAGTAGAAGATGGTGAGAGTAGCCCCCTACTGCTGTGCCGATTACAGAAGGGAACTCTGACGGGAACGACGATGAAAGAAATGGGTAGATTGGGTAGGAAGGGTCGATCCAAGGCGAAATTAAGGTGCCCACAACCTCAGCTCCCCGCGCCAACATACATTTATACAACTCATCATCAGTAGTGGTAGTATAGCAGTAGAAACTATAGCAGATTGTATAGAATGCTAAAATCAGCAGGAATGCTCCTCCTTCGTCTGCCGTCACTGTCGTCCTCTTGAAAAGAGTAAAAACCGGTCGTAGCCGACCCTTACTTTATCCGCTTTGTTCACCGAAAAAAATAATAAAAAAAAAATGGAATGAACAGAAAAAATCCATTGTACAAAAACCCTCCTTGGGTATCGTATAGTAGAGGGCGTGTGGAACGTACACCAGAAAGCAGAAAAACACACAAAAAATTCCGAAGAACCCTTCAGCGAGTGGAATGAAAATTCTTATGTGTCATGTCGCAGGGTGGCCGGGCCGTAGCTAAAAATCCTCATTTCGGAGACATCCCTTCGTTGCCTGAAATAGAATACAGCAGTACCTAGCATGGTAGTCGTTCCCTTAGGGGTTGGTTGGAGGTATCCCAAAAAATCATTTTCATCTCCCTGGCGGAGCACAATCCTTCCATTTGGATTTAGTCGCCGCCAATTTTATGGGTCGTCTTCCCCATAGGTAAATATCAAGCGGGGGATGGTGATTAGAGGGACTTAAGCACACAGCCAACAGTACCGCCGGTAGAGTGGTTTCTCAAAGTGGTAGGGCATTTTGTGTATTATTCTTCCCAGTTTGCTTCAGTTTTCACCGTCGTCGTTGCTCTGGAGTTGTCCTCCGTCATTCTACTCATCATCATCATCAGCAACAGAAGTTGCTCCACCATTTGTATTCTTCCGCTGCCGCTGTAGCTGCCATTGCCGCGTAGCCACCCCACTCCGCCGCCGGCCGCACCGTGTAGAAATCATCTCGAAAAATTACCCAACAATGTCGGAGAGAGATCCCTTAAATCTACCCCAACCCACTCATATCAATTCATCCGCAACGCCCAGATCCCTCTTGGTAATTCATCATCCCCCATTGTAGTCCTACTACCTACCATATACCCACTGCAGAACCGTCAAGCACCTCGACATCTCCCTTCTCACAGCAGCCATGGTGGGTTTAACGAAAAATCGGTTTAGGCGGTGGTGGCACCAGAGGAAGAGAAGATAACCGAACTTGCCTTTCATATCTTCTGCTCTCCATTTTCGTTTTACTCGTTACCACCTTCTATCCAGACGAGGGAGGTGAAATGAGAAGAAATAAAAACCAGAAGATAAATCCTTGGGTTTCGAACCCAAAAATAAAGTTGAAATGACGGTTCGGGGAAGAGTTTTGCTGCCACTTCCATATAGACAGCAACACTGCTAACAAACAAGGTTCATCGAAGCGTAGTGACGGCGGCAATGGTGGTGGATTGAAAGAATGTGTTCAAGAGGAAAGGTTTGCTCTTTCGGGGACCGATGTTCCTTTTTTCTATTGTAACTGCGTGCGTTTAATTATTCCCTTTGATACAGCATACGGCTATATAGTCGAATCATTTACAATTCTTTTTAGAGAAAGACAGCTCCAACCCTCATAACCGTTTGAATCCTAAGTCTCCGATGAGTCTCTTTGGTTTGGATATTATTTGCCCTTGAGTGACGACCGACCGACCGACGGAGAAGACTTTTGCATTAGATCAAAGTGTCCACCTACGAAAGTTTAATGGTTATCCTTTCGATTCCATAGCAGAATTAAATTTCATACCTATTCAAACATGTTTTAGAAGTTTAATAAAAACTAATTTGCACTCCACCCTTCATATTCTATTTTATCCATACACAACACACCTAGCCGCGATACGCGACTGGATACAGTCCACCGTGGGCAAAATAAAAAAAAACTTCCCAAAAGACCCAATCATCCCAGATAACCACTTCGTCATGGTGTGAGTAACACAAAATACTGAAAAGTGAAAAAAAAACACGTCTATAGGTGCATCCTATTGTTACCTCGTCATAAGCATTGACCACTAGTTCTACTGCAACTCCATTTCGTCGAGCTAGGAGCTGCAGCAGTAGCAGCAACAGCAAAACGAACACAAAAATTGAATACGGCCATGAGGGTTGTGCTCATAGTCCCATTAGCACACCGCGCCAACTATTCTTGAAATTCTACTCCAGCACATAGTACATACACTCGAAGTTTGACATCCAACCCACCACCCCCTCGGACAGGAGCGGGTGTATTTTTTTTTTTTTTTTTTTTTTGAATTCCTAGAGCTTGGGATATTTTTTCAGTCGTTTGTGGTGTACCTCCTGCTCCTTGTAAAAAGTGTGGGAAGCTCCCCATATAACCAGTACTAAAAACAAAAACACACACCACACACTCTTCTATGCATATATATTGTATAGGGTGATGTGATGGCGCGCATAGATGACGCCTTAAAATTGCGTGCCGTGCCTATTGTTGGTGCTGGGACGGATAGTGTTGGTTTGAGGTGGTAGATGGGTTGATACGGTAGTAGGAAATGCGATTTGTTATGGGTATAGCAACGCGTTATGTTTTACAGAGAACCGCTGCCCTCCTCGCCACCCACTGTAGGTAGGTACACCGTACACTCTTGTTTAAATTCATTTTTATTTATTTTATTTTTTTCGACGTAGGGGCGCCTTTGTGCTTCGGTATTTGCATTCTAGTAGGCGTGTGTTAAACCCATTCCAAACCGACTGATACAAACACCAAATCCCATAGGACATGTGCCAGTTATTGCACACACATTTTTATATATCTTGCTGTGTTTGAAGCTGGGGGATAAATAAACGAGACAAAAACAGTTACCATCCCATACCCCGAAGGGCCACAAAGTAGTGAACTAATAAAACGTCATTTGGAAATAGGTTGAGCTCCGATGCATGATCGATGCAGAGGCCAACACGATGCGATGGTCCTATCTTTGATTGACCTTCTGCAGCGGTTTTATTTAAGACGAAGGCAAATCTCCATCCGCCTATATGATGACAAAATCCCATTCACCATAGTATGGGGAGTATTTCAGGGAACAGAAAAATAAAATATTTCCTTACTGTCATACTGTCAAGGAGTGAAAAGAACACATTCGCTTTATTAGACGGGCCGACAGTGTTGTAGGGTCCAATTGGGTATCGCAAAGATGTCGTAAAAGCTGTTCGTTTCTCAGCCGGGTGGATAGAAGATCATTTATCTTATCGTATGATACTCCTTCGGGTGCTTGGTCAAGGCCATTTTGTTGGGACAGATTGATATGGGCTGGTGATAGCACAACAAGGCTGATGGAATCGACCCTAATTAAGAAGTCGACTTTGGTGGCTTGGGGTCGCATTACTCTTAATTATGAAGGAAACATTTAGCAGTTGGAAGCGAAAAGAATGCCATTGGTTACGCCTTTTGGTATAGAGTTGCCCTGTTAACCTCAAAAGTTTAAGCAGGTTTGAAAAATAATAAATGAATTCTGTTCATAGCAACTTTTACGAGAAACCAACGGAAACCAACATTTTTCGAAACGGTGTGTAGGAAAATGGCAAGATTTGCCAGTTTAACATTTTTCGAAATATTGCATTTAATCAAATTGTCTACTCCTTGCCCATTCGAAAACAAATTCGGATCATTAAAACCTTGGTTTTGCACAAATTTTGGTAGTAGAAAGAAGTACAATGAAAGAACAGTGAAATTAGTTGGAATTTGTAAATGCCAATAGCGAGAGATGTACATACCTGTCATTTGGCGATTATAGTTTGGCGATTATAGTTTTGCAGTACGAAAGCGACATTGCATTGATCCCTGTATTCGATTTTTGAGGAGTAATTTTAGCAACTGTAGACAAAGTGGCTCAGTGGTAACTGTGCTCTAAGGAGGGGTCTCTAGTTAAACAACCAAAAAACAACACATAATACCTTAAGCTTTTCTCCCTTACTTCACCTCTCGCGAACGTCAGACAAATTTTCTATAAGTAGATATCTAAAAATGTTAATTTGGTTTGTGTACGCTTCAAAAACTCGAAAAGTTCTGTACCGATTGAGCTAACATTTTCAGACAATCGTGGATTTCTGTGAAGTTTGGTTAAAATTGGACAATGGGCGTGGCATCTCCCATACAAAAATTTGCAAAACGCTATTTCTAAACACTTGTTTGGGATTTGGCATTAGATTGTAGGTCCCTTCCATTCATCCCGAAAGTTAGACAAACAAATGGTTGTGAGAAGTTACATTGCTGGACAAAATAACAGGTGTGGGAATTGGTTTGGTTATTTTTTTAATATTTTCCAAACAAAATTGAAAACATATTTTTATTTCACTTCTTTATGCTTAAACAAAAAATTAATTTTATTATAACACTCTAATGTGAAATTCATTATGAAGTTATAATGAAATTGAATGCTATATTTTGGAATTCTTAGTGGACAAAATAATAGGTGTGTTCTGCAACATCTGCAATAAAACAGATATTTTATGTAATACAAAGAAGTCTAGCAATTTGGTATTACTATACATACTAGTAGCCTGTATAACCACCATTATTTTTCGATATAGCTAGTGCCAGGATTCTTCTATGCATTGATGAATATAAGTTTCTAGCAAGTATCGGTGGGTATTTGACACCAAATATGCTGGACATTTTCCCCATAAATGGTTTTTATTTGTCGATATGCGCCTTGAAAGTCGAGTTTTCAGTTCGTTCCATAAATTCTCAATCGAATTGAGATCAGGGGACTGACTTGGCCATTCTAAAGTATCGACATTGTTATTCTGAAACCATTTTTTCACCGGTATCGATGTGTGTTTTGGGTCATTGTCCTGTTGAAATCGACATAACGTAGGCATATTTGCTTCTGCATATGCATGCAATTTTCTAAAATATTCCTATATAATCATGCTTAGTCATAGTATCCATTATATCAGATGGCACGACACCGTTCCAGGAGAAATACCCCCATTATGTTGCACCCACTATTTTTGACGATCTTGAACGTGTATCTTTCGTTAAATTCTTTTCCTTGTGGTCTATGCACGTTTTTTTCAGAATCGCTGGACAACAAATTCAGCTTCGTCTCGTCGCTCCTCAAGATATTGCACCATTTTTTCCCATCAGTTCCATACCATGTGCGGTGAGTTTCCGCAAAAAGTTTCCTCATCTGCAAATTTTGTTTGCGGATTAGAGAAACTTTGCGAGCTGCTCTTCCAGACAACTTAGCTTCTACCAATCTACGACGAATAGTCCGAGAAGTAACATTGATGCGCATTTCCGCAGCATTAATCCGTGAAGACTAAAATGGATCTTTTTTTTATGTTATTAAGATCTTTTGATCGTCCGTTTTTGTCGTTGATCTCGGTCTTCCTCGTGTTTTAGGAGTATTACGGTACTTCAAGGCATTTGTTACGAAATTCTCTGATCGTCGTCGTCTGATCTATACGCTTTGTCCTGACGCTGACTGCGAAGATTTTGCACTAATTGCCTCTATTCAGGAGTGCAATGAATTTTCCGACCCATCTAAACTAACAATTAATATTTATTTTGATTTAAATCCGTATTATTTTACAAACCTTTTTTAAATCGCTAGCAACAAAAGCACTTTCGAAATTTAAAAAAATTTGTTTACCTTTTTCACTTTAAATCAATAATTGTATATCTACACCTATTTTTTTGTCCAACTAAAATCTAGTACGAAGATAAAAATGTTGCTTCAACGTACTCCCGTTAAGCACACTGCTACAATTAAAGTCGCTAAAATCTTAACTAAGACTTAAGCTTTCGCTTCATTGTGGTAGCTGTTACTGTGGTGCATGTGTAAATGGCGAGTCATAATTTTGCAACAACAAAATGTAGAAGTGCATACATCTATTATTTTGTCCAACAGTGTAGGTCTAGGCTGCTGTAAGCCTTTTATGCCAACTACATAGGTATTTCATTTGTAATGAAAAAACATTTGCTGAAAATGCAACAACCGTATATACGGCATACGGGCACAAAGGTGAGATATCGGTAATAAATATGAGAACAATCCGTTTGACGACAACTGAGTGTGCTCACTAAACTAAAGTGATATAAATATCGGCCTTTCCATATTTTGAGCTGCTTGGGATCGCAGTTTCTGCTATAGGCATAAGCCAGCCCGGCAACGTTCTGTTTCTAATATCGTTCACGAACTTCCCATTACTGAGGAATGAACAAATAAATGTTGTAAGGACGAAGAAAGTAGTTTTGTTGTTTTTCAAACGTAGTTTGTCGATTTTAATCGAAAACTATAGCCGTCGAGTTTCACTGACCTCACTTAGTTCCGAATGCATACAGTTGCATCTCCACTCAATGCTCCTGCTTTATATAATATCTGCCCGGGACAAAAATCAAATAAATAAACCTATGGCGCCAGCATATTATGGTAGATAGTATCATGCGTTGCACTAAAAAAGCGTTTTGAAAGCCACTATTTTTATTTTTATTTTTGCTCAATAAACTCAAAATTATTCACATGCATTAGCTTTAGCATGTACCTGCAAGACCCTTCATCGCCACTCCAATAAGCCAGTATTTCGAATTTCGCTGCAGCGCACGCAAACTAAACTCACTCCCTGTGTGTGGTGTGTTTTTACCATCTCCACCACCACCCCAAACCCGAAAAGTAGGCGCAATTTCTATCTACCTAGCCGCTGTTCACATTTTTTATATATGTACATATATGTATTTTGTGTTCGCCCTCCTTACCCACACACATCAAATTACGGGTGAAAAGTTTTACCCTTTTGGGTTAATTTGGATTCCTTAGTTTGGTTTGGGGATTGATTCCATGTGTGTTATTTTACCGTTAGTTTGATGTTTTTGTTTAAACTAAAAAAAACGGAATTTTTGTATAGGTATAGCGAAATTGCCCATTGGGCATAGGCATGTCGAAAAAATGTCCTCTTTTATTGTAGTTTCGCAGGTTTATACCCACTGTTGGTTGAAAAAAAAAAAAAAAAAACCTGGGGGTATGAGCGAAGAGAAGAAAAAAAAATCGGGTGCGTCATGCAATAGGCCTGTTCGCTTCCTGAACCGCCTCCTGTGACTCGGCGGATGATGATGATATCGCCCCCTCACAGCCCATGTGGCAAGCTAAATATCACACAACCCTATAATACGGCACTATACAGCAAAAGTAAAGAGGACGGATATTTATAGAAGCACAGGAGGTCGTCAGTACTGTCCTAGCAGCGCGCGGAGGGTCGTCGCCTCTCGTGCTTTTCGGACTCTGGAAGTGGAACACAGCGAAGGCAAAGGCACCCATATACACCACCACGAAACGTGGATCTATACATACGACGAGTGTATGTGCGAAATTGCGTAATTAAAAGGCAGGAAGGGTAAGCAGGCTTACTGGGTACTGACCCAGTGCACAGTCGTATACAGCGATTATTATGATTATGATGATGATAGTGTTCCTGGGAGGGCCTTATACAGTATGCCTGCATGTGCGTGTGCCTTAGCTCGCCTGGCACGCAAGAGGTGCAGCAGTAGCAGTATAGTTCAGAGCTTGGTCTCTGGCAAAGTGGGTGCGTTTGCAGGCCGGACGCCCTCCCTACCATCACTCAGCTATTATTATAATGCAAGGAAGTTACATAACTGTACGTCAATCAGGTACGGAAACCAACGGGTTCGGGTAGGGTTAGCCTTCTACAGAGAGCTACATCGGCTGTTGAAATATTTATGTGAAATGTGCGTAAATGCTCCACACCACTCGCCTCCATTCATCACCAATCCCCCTCATTCGCTGTGAGCCAACCCTAAAATCCGGCACGCACTTGCTCATCAGCTATGCACACAGGCAGTCCCAGTAGTGTTGCTCCTGATATTGGGGGTTTGTGCGGGTGGGGGCTAAGGCAAGCAAATAGTGCGCGTAGCTGTCGGTCGAGGTGGTGGTGGTTGGGCTCGGCTCGGCTCCAATGCCATAGAGGGTGGTTGACAAAAAAAAAAACCCTGACGTTCACTCATATGGGGTTTTTTGTATTGCCTCCGTTTCCACCACAATTTTTGCGTTCGGTTTGATAAAACTGCGTCGAGGGAGGACGAAAGGCAAGGAAGGCCTTTAGAATTCACATATTCGCCTACGCGAATACTGGTGATGGTGTTTCACAGATATGGTATCCTGTCATGTGAGTGTTTCTCTCTTTTTATGTAACGAACGACGCACATAATGCCACACCGCGCTACAATCCACGCGGATATGTGCGAGGGCTTCGGGTACGCATTTCACTTTATCGTATGTTGTGTGCACCCATCGTGCAGCGTGTCCCCCCCCTACACCCCATCGATACGTATATATTATTCCAAGGCCTGAACCTCATTCTCTCGCCCAAAAAATGGCCCGGAGGCTGTTTTTGCAATCACACGCATGATGATGAGTTCTTTATTTTGCGTTCGCGTTTTTATCTTTCATGTTTTTTGTTCATTGCTTTCGTTCGTCCCCCCCACTCTGCGAACAACTACATCCTTGGTACGCAGTTTTTATGAAACCATAGGCGGTGGGTGGTGTTTGCCTTTTCTGACCAGAGTTCTGTGTGCATCTCTGTACGATGATGATGATGTTGAAGGTTCAATCTGCTGCATTCTACATCTCATACCACTGTGACCAATGATTGCTTCTCCTGCTAACTGAATATACGGATGAGGACTGAGGAGTAAGTTAGCGAGTGAGTGAGTGCACATTATGGGGACACATATACGCAGTGGGTAAGGGATAGGGTGGTGCGCTTAAGTAACCCCAAACTATTTAATGAGATAAATAGGTAGTTGGTTGCTTCAAGTTCCATCGAAGAATGGCGTTGGGTGGGGGTAGATATTCGGTTGTTGGTTTTGGGTATGCCGTATGCAGGTATAGTGTTCGGTTGTACCTACTTATCCCCATTTCGAGTGAAATGGGTGGTATTATGCGATGCGAATACATATATTGGGTAGGGTAAATTTCATCTCATTTATATAACCATGCAGTGTGTTCAATAAAATATTTTAAGCTTTAAAAGGGCGTTGCCAATTTGGATGCGAGCTGACTTTAAGCAAAATATAATTAATATGTTTTTTTTTTGTTAACAATCGGCCTACCTACATGTGGCTAGCATATATAGAATGCGTTGGGAAGTGCGGAATGTGCGTTTATATATCCGGGGATGTGTCCCCTGTGAGAAAGAAAAAAAAAATACAGATATAGCATATATCCATCCATATAAAAGAGGGAGTGAACACTCGGTCACTCTCATTACTAACATGTTGGGTACAGATTTGGGAAGAGTTGCTTTTTACTTGAAAATTAAAATTCATCTCGTAACCAACTGGGCGATATGGTTGCACGTTTATCTAATTTAAATGTCTGAGAAAGACAAGGAGTTTGAAAAAATCTGAAAGACATATTTCGATTAGTTAAATGCACTCGCTCTACTTTTACATATACAGTAGGTACTGTGCATTTTTTGTCGCGTACTTTTATGAGGATTAAATATGAATGCATCCTGCTCGTTCAAATGCATTTTTTTACTTTTTTCTTTTTGGCTTATAACTAAAATATTTTATTTTATTTTATAAAAAACACACACGACTATTTCTAGCGGGTAGGTATTATGAAACGTTTTTTTTAATAAATCCCTTCGTGGAATTATTCACAAAAAATTCTCGAGCTATAGGTATCAAAAATTGATATGTGCAGCAAAAATAAAAAGCTTCAAAATATATGCTCTATCTCTTTCGTCGAGTTTAACAAGTTAAGTCGAATTGTTCTATAGCCTAATACGGAACTGTGCACATGTACCTCTTCTTGTTTCTACTGCCACTTGTGCGATATTTAATTGGCATTCAATATGATAATTCCAACCAATCAATCACTCACCCTCCTCCGAGGGTATGAACGAGTAAATATCGTCATAGGATATATCGGTGATAGTGTTAGTATAGAAGTAGTACGGGCTGAACAAAAAACTACATTTACCCCACACATTGTGCTTAATCCCCTGCGTTAATCCCTGTCAACCGACAAACTCATTTGTACCCTTTCCGATCATAGAAATACCCGGCTTAGTCTACCCATCAGCAAAACAGACAAAAAACTGGATTCGCTGGAAAATGGCGGAAAAATCCCAAAAATCGACATCAGCCCCAAACACGCGACATGCCACTCTCATGCACTTCTCTCAGCCGCACCACCACTCCCGCGACTCGCTTCGATTGTACTGCTCCTGCGAACCTACAGGATTTGTCGTGGTGACCGAAAATTCATTTATTCATTCTCGCGCTCACTCGCACACTCTTCCTATTTTGCATTTTATTTTTTTGCTCTCCAGCGATTACCGACCAACAAATGTGCAGCCCCAAACTCTGTCTGTTGGGTTCGAGTATTCACGGGTGATTTTCGGTTGCACCTTCAATTGAGGTGTGGGTGACTATTTTTGTACGTGAGTTGAGGGTGTTTGCTCGCCCAACCACTAGTGAAGCCCCCATTTGTGAGAGGAAAATGAAATTAACCTTTACTCACAGAGGATCAACGCAAAAAACGAAAAACTGGTAGGTAACGTGAAAAAAGGACGAACAAAAAGAGAAGAGCACACCGAATACGGCTTACCGTATAGTTGCTCATTCGGTTGTTGTGTTTTTCGGTTATGAGGTTACCCATCCCATACGAAAAAAACAGCTCCCGCTACCAACCCTTTCAATCAGGAGGTAGGCCTTATTTGGGACACGCGGATGCTGGTGGTTGCATGCTGTTCGCATGCCTGCATGTACACATGCATTGACGACCTATATATATCAATCGAATATCTTTTATTTTTGTATTCATATACCTTGCCCGTCCCCCTGTGACCACTAACACTCTTTAAAAAAAAGTACAAAAGGCGTTGGAAAATGCTAACATCAAGTATAGACCAACCCCACTTAGTTATAGGAACACTCATTTGCCCCTATACTATTATACTCACTACACCCTCATCTACACTATGTGTACGCACACAAGTGCTGAAAAAAAGAAGAAAAAATTAAACTGGGAACCAATTTGGATGTTGAACGGGATAATGGAAACAACCCCTTCCACGCTTCTCGGTTCAATTTGAAAATACTACACGCACGCACCATACCAACCTAACTCCAAGGGACAACAAAACTTTTCTACCGTCATCGCCTTTTTGTCGTAAGAGAGAGCTATCATCATCAGTGCTATGCGCTACTGATGACGACGAAGCAGACGTTGTCCTTTAGAGAGAGCTGTGCCGCCACGGGTACCCGGCGTATGCTATGCGTTCAATGCATATGCACCCCATTAGACAATGAATAACCCTTTTAATGAGAACAAACAAAGAGAAAAGGATCTGGGAAAAAAACACCGACTAAAAAGAAAACTATGGGTGGCGGTGGTGTGGGGTGGTATATTATGCCTTTGATCGGAAATAGGAATTTTAATTATAAACCCACAGACAGTGAACTTCCTGGGCATTTCATTTCTAATGCAGGAGATTACTATATATACGCACTGCGGTGAAGTAATGATTTTGTCTTTGACCCAAAAGCTCACATTTTTGGATTAAAACTGGAGATATGATAATGGCCACTGGAATCTACTCGTTTTTAGTCTTTTTGTTCATAAATAAATCGATTTGATTTAGAAAAAGAAGGATACAAAATAAAGACACACAAAGTATCCAAATAAGACGGTAGAAAGGCAGATGTATTAAACAATCGCAGAAGCCTCTATGTTCTATGGTTAAATAAATAACGAAAAGTGTTCCCCCTAATTTGCTCAGTAAATGCATAGCCAAGCCTATGATCAAAAACTTAACCGAACCCACTATTATGACCAGATCAAAGAACTGCGCACCAGACCGAAGGCCAATACGTTCTAAGATTGTCAACCTGACCAAGTCCAACGCCTGCGAGTTCTTCGAAGAGTTGTGTTGTGGTGTGTTCTCTGTTTTTTTCCGAGGATCAAAGAAGCAAATAACTAAAAGACAACCTTTACAAAACTTCCAATCCTATTCAATAGGACGAAGAACTTAACCACCATTCGGGGATGGGAGCTGTGCGACTTGGAACTTTCACCCCAAAAACTGCACAAAAAGTTCTGCAGAGTCAATAGACCGGAGTAAGGAAGGAGGTCCTCAGTGAAACTTCCAATGGTCTGCATTTCTCACTAATTAATTTCCCAACACTACGCTAAAATAGATTAAGTTGTCTATCTCAGCCAAAAAAGGGAGAGAGACAAAAGAAGAAAAACCAATCCTCGTATATGCATTTGGCACTCTTTCATCTACAGTATTCCTCATGCCTATGACCACCAGAAATGGAACTAAATCGAACTATTTTGAGCAGGACCCATATAGAGGAAGGAATTTGGAAGGAGAACTCTCGTTTGACGAACGACATATTGGCAGCTACAGAGGAGCGCGATGGTCAAATCTTAGCTTTTCCTTGGATTGTTGTTTTAGCTTTTACAGAGAAACCCCATTCCATGAGGCCGATCCTTAAAAGAAAACAGAACTTGGTTTTAATGTTTGAATAAGTGAGAAAGGCAAGAACTCCCATCTAGGGCAAAAGTGGTGGCCATCCCCTCAGACCTTTCAGATTTCAGCATTTTTTTTTTCTTTCTTTGCTCTTCTCTATCGCACGTCTCGTCTTATTTTGCTTTTTCCTGTTGAGAAGATACACAGAGCTGGCTGGTGGAAGTCAGTGGGATATCACTTTGGGATGGGGTTGTTTGCAGACGTTTTGAACATTTTTCGAAGAAGGACGGAGACCTTTTCCTGTGCCTTCATTCTCACCCCCCCCCCTCCCCCCCACGACCGCATTTCGAGAGAATGATTAGTTAGAGAACGTTGTGAATCGAGGGTGTGGAAAGGATTCAGGGGTATACGCAACCAGACAACCCTTCGTGCGCCACCCATATGGTATTCATCTTATTTTCTATCCCTCTGGTGAATGCGAGTTTTTTTTTGGGGGGAATGAGAGAGGACCTTTTATCCCTGCATGCCTTCTTCCAACTTATTTCTTTGGCTTGATGTATATTTTTTTTGTTCGCTTTCGTCATTTGAGCTAAAGGACATTTGTGTATACGAGTGTATACTCAAATATTGGCTTTTGGGGTTTTTCGGTATACCATAAAACTATCCTTCGTCTTAGCAGCCCTCGCACCCTTCCATCACCTTGGTAAGTTCATCCCTCTGTCGACGACCATTTGAAATGTGTCATCGCCAATGCTCCTAGGCATACAACAGTACGATATATTGTGTACACACATATGCCCTGTTGTTTGTTTCTAGACCATCCCATTCTCCGGCCACCGCAACCCAATTCATTTAGGTATATACCGAATATGAAATCCTGCCCCCCCCCCCCCCCCCCCCCCCAGGAGTTTCGGTATGTCGGTCCGCCCGGTGGGTGATACGTGTGGATCGAGAAACTTGTCTTGAAGAAAGTTGAACTTACCTCATGCCATATATATATCCGACCCACTCTCCTCATCCTCGTTCGATTCACTTACTCCGTCAATTGATTTATGTACACACACATCCTGTGGACACATATATTCACTATTTTTATGTACATACACAATACACATATCTTTGTACAATGGAGTAAACAAGGATATGATATCCCAAGTGCTAAGCACAAAGCTAGTTACTTGGGTGTAGAGAACGGGTAGAATGTCTAAAACTTCTTTAGCCGATTCAAAGACATTTTGAGGTTAGCATTATAGAAGGAAGCCTCCATTTTTGTGTAAGTGTGTATGTGAGTGCGAGCATTGTATGGGAAACCTCAAATTCACCCGTATCCTACTCCCGAAAACCACCGCATCTCAAAAAGCAAGTTTTTGGGGATAGTATATGGACACTGCATTTTTCTTTTATACCTGGATGAGGATATTGAATCGTGTTATGTGAAGACTTTCGAGTTATAATCTACTACAAAGTAACCGAAATTTATTCAATATACGAGGATGTTCAATATATTCTCTGTATGGGGGGGATACTCCAAGAATATGACTAAATAATTTTTGGATTTTAGTAATTCCATTATTCAAGTGTTTTACTGTAAAATTTCATTTGGCTGTTATTATTAGTTTGCTTTTTGTCTTGTGTTGAACCTAATCGCAATGGCTGGCGTGGCCAAGATAACGAAAATTGAGCACCGAGCTGTTAAGGAATTTTTGGGGCTGTGTAGGGAAGATCCGGTAAGAATTTTTAATAGAACTGTTACTGGGGCCGAAACGTGGGTTCATCATTATGACCCTGAAAGCAAACAGGAGTCTATGCAGTGGCACAAAAAGGGCACAGGTCCCCCGAAGAAGTTCAAGGTCCCTCAGTCTGCTGGGAAGATGATGCCAACAGTGTTTTGGAACTCAAAGGGAATTTTGCTAATAGAGTACAAAAAAAAAGATGAAACCATAAACGCCACATCCTACGCATCAACTTTGCATCATTTACGGGAAGAAATAAAGAAAAAAAGACGGGGGTAAACTATGGCTGCTGGAGTCTTGCTTCTTCACGAAAAAGCTCCGGTGCATACGGCTCATGTTTCTAAGGCTGCATTGCGAGATTGTGGTTTCGAAGAAATTGAACACGCACCCTATAGTGATTATTTTTTGTTCCCAGATTAAAAAAAAAAAATCTTCGTGTGAAGCGATTTACCGATGATGAGGAGCTCACGGCCGCAATAAATGAACATTTTGAAGAGAAGGATGAAAACTATTTTTTTGAGGGTATAGAAAAGTTAATCTCAAGATGTAATAAATGTATTAATGTAAGAGGAGATAATATTGAAAAATAAAAATATTTTTAATTTGATTCGCGTTTTTGTTCATGTCGATACCGAGAATATTTTGAACTCTCCTCGTACCAATGAGTTTGAAATGTTTTTTTTTTTTCAGATATATAACTACAAATCGAATTACAAACCTTTATGCGAGTGTAAATAATAGAAATTCGTTTCTTTATCTTATAGGAGCCTCCGATGCCCACACCGCCTGCACCCGATACAGCATCTGATGGCAACCCAGAGGACCCATATGCCGGTTTAATGAAGGACGCTGACAAACTTAAACTAATGCTCCTGGCTTGGAACTATCAGAACTCGAATGCGGTTCGTAATGGGACTGAAGGGCCAGATCTGGGAGTGGTAGGTGGTCTATGGGCTCAGTACCAGAACGCTCTCGCGCAGAATGTCACAAAGATGGAAACGTCCATTTCACCAGTTCCCCGGGCAGAGGAATCGTCACCGATGGAAAATCAAGATGAAACAAACTCTTCGGGTCAGAAAGACGAGGATGAAGGCTCCGAAGATGACTTAGATGACAAACTGGATCAGCAAGCGCATGATCCAGAGAGGTTGAAAGCGTTTAATGTAAGTTCTACTTTATTGAATTTTTGTTGTCACACCTAACTGTGATGGTCATTGCAGATGTTTGTCCGTCTATTTGTCGATGAGAACCTCGATCGAATTATCCCGATTTCAAAGCAACCAAAGGAGAAAATTCAGGCAATAATTGATTCCTGTGCAAGGCAGTTTCCGGAATTCAGTGAACGGTCCCGAAAACGCATCAGGACCTATCTGAAGTCTTGCCGTCGCAATAAAAAAGCCAGGGAGGGATGGGATAATACTGTAAGTATTTAAGACTACAAGGAAACAGTTCCTCTTTATCGAAAGCGTTAGACAATCAAATTCTAAGGAAATGTATGCATTTTCTTTACAGACTCGCCCGACACCAGCTCATCTTACTTCAGTTCAAGCGGAGCAAATTCTGGCCATAGCCTGCGAAAATGAAAGTATGAATGCCAAACGTATGCGCATCGGATTGGACCCCATAACTCAGGCACTTCCACTAACCACAACAACAAGCTCCACAGGCACTGTTGCAACCAGCGATGTGGCAACAACATCAACTCCATTCACAAGTGGATTTCGTTCTACTCCGAATCCGAGTATTTCAGAATCTGACGTTTTAGCACCAACAACAACATCCACACAAGGTGCGAGCTCTTCGGCTCGTAGCTCCCCGTTGGCTCTGAGTACTACAGTGTCGGTGGGACAACCACTTCTTGGTGGAGGGCCTGGCCTATCCAATGGTAATACAACCGTGACTAGCGCTAGCGCTATACCCACTTCTTCGCCCCTATATCGCCCTACAGATTTTACTTCGCCATCATCTACGTCGCCCTACGCATCAAGGACACCAACCTATCCGAGCTATTTTCCAGCAGCCAATGGTAATGCCAACCCTAATAATATAATTTAATACTTGAATGATATAATATTCTCTTTTCTGTATAGCAACCCCAACTGATCTATCGATGAAACCGTCGTCGGTTCAACAACCAACGCAATCGATAACATCCACTGCTGCGGCTACATCGTCATCCCTAAGCCCGAATGCAAGACCCCCACCCCCTCTAGTCACACACAAACTAAGTGCTAACGAGATAACAGCAGCAAGGCAGGTGATAACTGCGTATCGAGAAAGTGCTGCATTTCTACTCCGAACAGCTGATCAAGTCGAACAACTATTGGTCCAGCAGCAGTAAATGCAAATAGGGCACTGAGACACACGGGCCTAAAACACTATAAATTGTTCGCTGTTCCTAATCACAAAGAAAAGAACAAAAACTATTTTTCGTGTTTTCATTATGATATACAAAAAAATATAAAAAAAACAATACTTGAAAAGTAGACAAAAAAAAAGAATTTAAAATTATAAATGGCTTTGAGAGTTTAAGTTAAGAAAAAAAAATAATTAAATAAAAATTTAAACTACAACACAGGGTGATACACAAAAAACATACATACAAGTTTAAAAAGTTAAGTAATAAATCTCTATATGAATATGTTAAGTGGTTGTTTTTCATTTTCTATTTATTATTTCATTTTTAGTTTATTATGTTTTTATTGAAAAGAAAAAAAAAATCAGGGCACTCTATCAAAATTAGCTACAATATTTATAATTTAATTTATTTTTTTATGTATGTACCTAAGGCGAAACCATTTTATTAAAAAACAATACAAAAACTAAACATAGACGAGTCGAACAAACAAAACAAACCATTTAGATACGCAAATAAATATATATAGGAATATATTTAAGAACAAGTAAACCGATGAAAGTTTATCTAAATTGCGAAAAATATCTATAATCTAAACGGAAAAGAAATAATAAATTAAATAAAAAAAAATTAAGGGATATTTGACTTCTTTACAGCGTGAAATTGAAAACTTTATTGCATAATTGGTAAGTCGGAATTCGTAGTAGAACGAGAGAGAGAGAGTAAGTAGGTAGCCAATGCTCCAACCTCCAGAAATATAAACAGACTTTCAGGTTACCCATCGCACCATTCATATCACTACAGTAACATAGCTTTTGAATCAGGAGCGCATCAATAAGTAACGAAAACGGATATGATAGTCATGATATGTAATTTTGTACCGAATAAGGAAATGTTAAAAAAAAAAAACAATTCTCAAGTGTTAGGTATATGTATATTGTATAGGCAGACTTAAACCCCCAGAGGCCCAGACTCGATAGGGAAGGAATACTAGATTGGCTCATTTTATCTGACTTCGGATTTAAAAGCTGCAAGTCCAACTTTAATAACACTATGAAAGTGGCAAACGGCAAACTCCTTGTTTCCTGTATTAGACTAACAAAGCGCTTTTATAAACTTGAAACCTCCACTTTTTAAGCCTCTTAAAAAGTAACAGTAGCGTGCTACTTCTGTACCTAAAATTGCGTTTAAAAATCTATGGACAGACGATACAATAATTCTTATTCTGACTTAAATACATAATACGTTTTTACCCACACAAGCAAAGTTGTTCTAATTTCTTAGTTCTTTTCAACAAATTTAAAGAAAACCCTTATACGGTCCATATACATAACGTCTTAAGCCGTGTGTAAATTGCGCTAAATAATTACTTTCGGCTAATTTTCGAATTTTGTGAAGTTCTTTTTTTAACACTTACATTATAAATATATGTTGGAATATTAGCGGAGTATAATTATTTAGCCCAGTTGACACAGTCATGTCTTTAACATGACAAAGGGCTAATCTTACTAGGTTTAGACGTTATTACATTTATGTACTTCGTAAACTAAATCAGGTAATATGTATCAGCCTCTATGTATCAGTACCTCTCTTATAACATCTGTTTACTGACAAGAGTTGTAAAAAAAAATGGAAGCATTCAGCCGTCAGATTTAAATTTAACCGCCGATAACGTTTGAACGAGTAATATAGAGTGTTCGAAAAATTATCCCTGTACAGCCTGTACAGTAATTTACTTTATTTTCAATCAAATAGCATTGAAATCGGCACTATTTCTTTATTCTTAAATAATTTAAAGTAAAAATTAAAAAGTTGCTTCATACAAATCATGAGTTTTCATAACTTTGACCGCCGGTCAATGTTGGGAACCGCTTAAAAACGGCGGGTTTCTTACATTGACCAAGCGCCTCCCATACAAAAACAATGTTAGATCCATGCGTGTAAAAGGAAAACATTTTGCATGCAGTGGAGGGTATCAAAGCATCGGCCAGGCCGATCAACACCTTTGGTTTTTTTTTCGATTTAGTATTTCTGTGAAAAATTTCCTTTTCCAGCTTTTTAACATTTTCCTGAATTGAATATATTTACAGATGTGATAACATTACCTACAAGTTTGATTGAAAAAAAATATTTTCTGAAACTATAAATCCTAAAAGTAGATATTTATTTATTTTTAATTTTTTTACTTTATATTTTTATTGTTTCTATTATTTCTGTTACTTAAAGACGCCAGTAATTTGTAATTTTGAGTTTAAGTAGTGTAATTATTTAAAATCCTTAATACGACATACAGTAATTAGTAACAACGTGTTAAAGTTCAAAAGTGGTCAATGTTAGGGTGTTTTACGGTACATCGCAAAACAAGTTACTAATATCTCGTCATTTATTTATAAAATTTATTTATAAAATTTAGCAGCACTAGTGCACAAGATTTTCTATTCAAAGCTTACACCAACAATCATACAAAACCCCACATTGTCATCGCCCCCGCCGCCGCCGTCACCATCACCACCTCCACCAGCCGCCGAACTCCCGCCACCGCAATTACCTCTGCCACCACTGCTAATCTGACAATCATGAATCATCTTTTCCACCATCATCGTCATCATCAATGCACTCTACTAGTGCATCGCTGTCCAAAGAACCAAATCTCTCTACCACATCACTCTCATCTCATCAACCATCATCGATATTAACATCAACATCTCTTAATGCTAAAGATCATTATCAACTCAAACCAATTTCTTGCTCTTCTTCAAATGATTTTCTTATGTATTATCAAAATACCGGGGGACTACGTACTAAATTAAAACAAGTACTTCTCTTTTCTTCGTCTTCGCAATACGATATAATCGCTCTCACCGAAACTTGGCTTAATGATAATCACCACGATGCCGAGATGTTTATTGATAATCAGTATGCTGTTTTTCGCAAAGACCGTAATTATGATTTACTTGATTGTGAGAGAGGTGGTGGAGTGCTTGCTGCTGTGCGCACTACATTTCATTGCACAGAAGTTGATTTGCCGTCACCAGCTGATAATCTCGTTGTCGACCAAGTAGCACTAAACATCAAATTTGATTGTATTAATGAAATTGTTCTTATTGTCTCTTACATTCCACCAAGTAGTTTATTTGATTTGTATAAAGCTCACATTGATAATTGCAGTTCTATATTAAAAAGCCGTAAAGATAATCAAAAAGTTATTATTGTAGGTGATTTTAATTTGCCAAATGTTAAATGGATTTATGATTCTGATGAGAAAATACTTGTTCCTTTTAATGTTGTGTTTAATCATGATTGTGAAGTTGTGGATACCTTGGCACAATTCGATCTTAAGCAATTAAATTATTTTCATAATTCTTTTAATAATGTGCTTGATTTAGTTTTCGTTGATTCGGATTTGTGCGTGGGTATTAACAACAATATGGTTTCAATGTTTCCTAATACTATTCATCATATCGCATTCAGTTTGAATTTTGAATTTTATATGTATTTTTCACCAGCAACTCCGGATTCTAATTTCATTTATAATTTATAATTTCGTCACCAGCTGATAATCTCGTTGTCGACCAAGTAGCACTAAACATCAAATTTGATTGTATTAATGAAATTGTTCTTATTGTCTCTTACATTCCACCAAGTAGTTTATTTGATTTGTATAAAGCTCACATTGATAATTGCAGTTCTATATTAAAAAGCCGTAAAGATAATCAAAAAGTTATTATTGTAGGTGATTTTAATTTGCCAAATGTTAAATGGATTTATGATTCTGATGAGAAAATACTTGTTCCTTTTAATGTTGTGTTTAATCATGATTGTGAAGTTGTGGATACCTTGGCACAATTCGATCTTAAGCAATTAAATTATTTTCATAATTCTTTTAATAATGTGCTTGATTTAGTTTTCGTTGATTCGGATTTGTGCGTGGGTATTAACAACAATATGGTTTCAATGTTTCCTAATACTATTCATCATATCGCATTCAGTTTGAATTTTGAATTTTATATGTATTTTTCACCAGCAACTCCGGATTCTAATTTCATTTATAATTTCGCTAAGACAAATTTCAACTCAATTAATAATTATCTCAGTGGAACGGATTGGCAAGCGTTATTTGTTAATGATAATCTTAATGAGTGCTACGATTTATTTTTAAGACATGTGCATAATGCAATTGCCTTACACACCTAAAGTAAAAATAAAAAGTGGTTCAAAGCCAGTGTGGTTTAATAGAAGAATAATAAACCTCAATAATAGAAAAAATAAGGTTTATAGACAATTTCGCAGAGCTGACAATGATCAAGATCTCTACAAACAATATAGATTATTGCAAAAAAATTTTGATACTCTAAATAAATTCCTTTATAATCAGTATTTATTGTCTGTTGAATGTGATTTGAAATCCAATAGTAAAAGCTTTTGGAAATTTATAAACGCTAAAAAAAAATCAAATGGCATTCCTAATTTAATGCGTCACGATGGCATATCATCTTCCGATCTTTTAGTTATTTGTAACTTTTTTGCTAAACATTTTCAATCCGTTTATTTAGATAGCTCTCCGAATATACCTCTTGGTAATCAATTAAATAACTCTGATAGTTATTTGAGCATTGGCAGTTTAGTCCTTTCAACTTCAGAAATTGAACAAGTTTTAACTAAGATTAAAGTTGACACACGACTTGATATGGATGGAATTGCCCCTATTGTTTTACAGAGGTGTGCGAAAGTCTTTGCTGTACCTTTAAAAATAATTTTCAATCGTTCCCTTGAAAGTGGTGAGTTTTTAAAAAAGTGGAAGCGCTCTATAATTACACCAATTTATAAATCAGGAAGTAGACAGGAAGTTTCTAACTACCGCCCTATTTGTAAAATTACTACAGTTCCAAAAATTTTTGAAAAATTGATTTATATAAAATTAACTCAAATTCTCAAAAGTACGATTTCTCCCCGTCAACATGGTTTTGTTGCTGGTAGATCTACTTACTAGCACAAACCTCACTATTTTTTCAAATGGACTTGAGAAAGGGTATCAATTTGATGTTGTGTATACAGACTTCTCCAAAGCATTTGATCGTGTTAATCACGATATCTTAATTATGAAGTTAAATAAAACAGGATTTCACTCTAACATCTTGAACTGGATAAAGACATACTTAAAGGGTCGTATTCAGTATGTTCGTATAAATAACAATCTATCCTCACCAATCAATGTTACCTCGGGTGTGCCGCAAGGAAGCCATCTTGGCCCTCTCTTTTTTTTGTTATTTATCAATGACATTCCCAAGGTATTTTTAAATTCTGAGTGCCTTATGTATGCGGACGATTTGAAAATCTATAGGTGTATCAAAACTGAGCATGATTGTATGTTATTACAAGAAGATCTTGAGAGATTATCAAATTGGTGTTTGATTAACTCCTTACACCTCAATATTGAAAAATGCCAAAGTTTAACGTTTTATCGAAATCGTTCATGTATTAACTTTTCTTATAGAATAAATGGTATATTTCTTTCAATTATAACCTATAAAAAAGACCTAGGGGTAATTTTTGACCAAAAACTTGATTTCTTAAAACATATAGATTTTTTAGTCGCCAAAGGTAATTCGATGTTGGGATTCATTCTGCGTAATTCAAAGGAGTTCTCTGATCCACACACTTTGAAATGTCTATTTTTTGCGTTTGTTAGATCTACTCTTGAATATTGTAGTACAATTTGGAGTCCTGTATACGAGATTCACTCTTTTCGAATCGAGAAAATACAAAAACGTTTCACAAGAGTATTAGTGAAAAGACTTCACTGGGACATAGATATGCCTTCTTATGGAACAAGGTGCAAATTATTTGGAATCTTGCCTCTTAACATTCGAAGAAAGTTCTCTGAGGTTATGTTCATTCGTGACGTATTGACTAATCATATAGATTGTTCCGATATTTTGGGCTTAATTAATTTCAATGTGCCTGCGAGGTTGCTTAGAAACCGATTGTTTTTTAAAATTCCATATCACAGAACAAATTATGCTGCCAATGAACCATTGTCTAGGTGCTTAAGAGAAGCCAATACAGTTTGCGATATGATCGATTTTAGTCTAAGTAGATTTTCATTTAAAAATAATTTGCTATTAATCTTAGGCTACTCTAATGGTGGCAATGTCTAATTTTTTTTTGTTTTTTTTGCTTTTTTATTTTATTTATTATATTATATATATCATGTAATCACTAAAGTATTTTAACTTTGTTTGATGAAATAAACTAAACTAAACTAAACTAAACTAAAAATAAAAATGTACCCAAAGAAACTTCGACCCCCTTTTTACCCCTTTAAGAGTTGAATTTCCAAAATCGGAGAAATTAGTTTTCTTTATTTCTCATAGAGAGTACATAAACCGAGTTTGAAGTCAATCGGATGAAAAATAAAAATTTTCCCATACAACCCCGCCCCCTTTTACCCCTTTAGGGCGCAATCTGAAGTGCCCCAATATCTTAAAATCGTTTTCATATAATGTGTCCTCCATGGTAAAAATTTCATGCTTTCATCACAAAGTGCACAATTTTTTTTACTATGCCGCCTCACTAGTATGCGAGCTGTCCAACTGACTGCGCCGCAAAAGTTAACCAAAGTGTTACTACGCAAAACCCTACAACTTAGGATAGGAAGCTGCACCACCAAATAATACACCAGATACCGAGACCTAATTATGTTTCGATATGAATTCTGTGAATTACTGATATCGAGTTTTGGAAATTTAACTCAATTTGTTGTCCATTACAATTTGATAAATTTGAATTGCGTATCCTCTCTCCAACGACAGAAAATCCATTTCCTAATGTTAAATCAGCATCACGATTAGAACCTAATTGTAGAAGTGTCTTATGTCGATTTCCATTGGGCAAAAAAAAAAAAAACACTTTTTTTTAGATTCAGAGCAGTTTTTCTTCTCAAAATCGTTTTCCATTGGGCGGAAAAAAACACTTTTTTTACAGATTCAGATCACTTTTGCAAATCTCGATTCGAGAAAGAGATTCGCACATACTTTCACCAATACCAAAACAAGTGACATTTGTCAAACTTTGAGGTTAGTTATTGTTAGGGCAGACTGGGGCACATTTGAACTTGAGGCCATTTTGAACATTGCTAATAAAACAACATTTAAAAAATATTTCAAAGTATAAACCAAAATTTAAACTTTGTAATACCGTGTTCTTTGTTTAGTCGTCAATGAATTTCGGATGTCTTTGCAGTCGTCGCCTGGAAGTAGCCGCATGAGGAGATTTTATGCTTAAATTGCATATTTTAATTTTTCTATTTGTAGAGTGTACAAATTTTATAGTAGAAAAGCTTTTCTTTTTGTGTAAAATATATTTTTAAGACACAACTTCATTTTAAAACGTTTAAAGGTACGTTTTTTGACAAATATGAAAAATATAAATATTTGCGCACATTTTTCTGTCGCTTGACTTATTGGGGCAGGTTTGAACAAAACAGTCGGAGCACATTTGAACAAGGGTAGTGGCATTGAACTAAAAGCTAAGCTACCACCAACAATTAACGCTCCGGGAACATCGAGGACAGCTGCGATGATAATTTTTGTCTTAATTTTTCAAAATTTCTGTCCGGGTAATAAAATAACTCATTAATAATAAAGTTAATTTATTTTATTAAAAAAATACAAACCTTGTAGTAACTTATTAGCTGCTAAAAACAATTACAAATACTGCCGTTCAAAAGTGTCCCAGCTTAGTTCAAAACTGCCCACATAAATTATACGCCCTTACTAAATTTACGTTGTTATTTATCCAAAACAAAGTTTATTTGCATTTCTTAAAGTAAGTATACTTACAGTCTAATAATTTAAACAAATATGATTTTATGAGACCTCAAAGGAAAAAGTGTTCAAATGTGCACCAGTCTCCCCTACCTATTGTGGAATAAATTTGAAAATTGAAAATGGATATTAATGTAGATGAATGAACTGTCGTAGAAAATGCCAATGGGGTTGTTTTCATGGGGAAGGACGAAGTTCTAATTCAAAACAAAACAAGTAAGTATGTAGTTATTGTACAAGTACAAGTAAAAAACTAACAAATAATAATTCAATTTTACAAACACAAATTGGAATTCAAAAACAGCTGACTGTCAAATCACATACCAACCCAAATGCAAAAAAAAAATTTATCTCATTTCATGGCAGGAAAAATCAGAGATCTGAGAGCCAAACGTAAAAGCCCAATGGAAATCGACATTAAATTAAAATGTATTACCTTCCAATGCCGATTCAATCATAGCGCAATAAAGCTAAAACTTACTTTAGAATATTTTCGGTTATGGCTGCTAAATTGTTTCCCAAGACATTATTCTTTTCTATTAAATGTCTTTAATTGTTCACTTCACACACTATTTAAACCCATTTTAAGACAAAATACTGAATTTGAAAGAAACAAAAAATACTTCCCACAAAAAACATTCACATCACCAAAAATATTTTCTTTTCTCAGCTGCAATTGCGGCCAAAGAGGATACTAATTTCAAAATAGACATCCAATCCAAGATCCAAAGAACGTTTGAACCTTGAAGTTTGTTTCAGTTGTAGGCATATTTTTTGGGAATCATATAGCTAGCTCACTTTTACTTTTACATGCAAAACTGTATAATCTCACTTTTGGTTATAGGCGTATTATTTTGGGAATCTATAGCTAGCTCACTTTTACTTTTACATGCAAAACTGTTATACTCACTTCCCAAAAAAATACGCCTTGTTATGAATTATGATCTTGCTAACAACTCTGCCCACAATCACAGTTCACAGCAGGGTTGTCAGGTTTTAAAAACTGGAATCGCCAAACGTAAAATATAAAACGCCAAAAAATCGCCAAATTTCAAAATTGTACAGTCTCCAAATCCAAAAACCATAAAAATCAAATGAACTCGTAATTTTTACGTAAAAAAAACTTAATGCAAATGCTTAATGCTCGTGGAACTCTAGCTGTCCCAAGGTATGTGCCATTTTGTACACCTTGTTCCAGAACTTCAAAACGTCTTCTTCGGGTACCTACTCTTTCTACATAAAATTCATTTGACCAATTGACAGAAATTAATTTTTTCCACTGAGCCTCAGTAAGTTGTAAGATTTTGGGTGGAACCAAGCTTACAAGCAGACGCCTGGTGAAAAATATCCCAAAGAAACAAAAGGTGTGTTGCAGTCAGACAATCTTTTTCGAATTGCTCTTAGTAAAACAAGAATTAAATTGTTAACTTGCTTCTTAACTTCATTCACATGCTCTGTGCTACCACTGTTTTCTATCGCGATTCTTTAAATCCGACCCTAAATCAATATCTTTCCAAGCTTTAAAGTTGTCTTCATTCGTTAGGCTACGTCCATAGTGAAACCAGCTTCTCGCTTTCTCACCCTAGAAAGCTGGTTACCGGCGTCAACAAGAATTAAAAATGCATTCCGGTAAAAGCTGGTAAGCGAGAAGCTGGTTCACTATGGACGTAGCCTTACAAATATTAATATTTCGTCACAGTCATCGCAGATGTAAGGTTTGAGTGAAAATTACAAAAAAAGAAAAAATATGAGGATTTTGGTTAAAAAAATTTAAATCGCCAAAATCTAAAAATATCGCCTTTTTTAGGGGGTGTCGCCAAACCGATTTTCGTGTCGCTATCGCCAAATAAAATTTGAAATCGCCACATCTGACAACCCTGGTTCACAGTCGAAATTATTAAAATTTATACACGGCCGCTTGCAACACCTCCACACAGTAACAAATCACACCAACAACCAGTTGCAACAGCACAGCTGAATGTCTATTCTGTATTTAGTCTGTGGTGGCAGTCTATAAAGATCGGTGATAAATACTTTTAGTTAATAAGTTATTTTTCGGTTTGTTGTTAATATTTTTAAGTAATAATGTGTTGGAATAAAAGAAATATTTGTGTTGTAATGAGTATATTATAAGTAATGCGCGAAGTGCTCACCTAAAGGGATAAAATGTGAAAGAAATGTTTTGGGAAACAAAAACCAATAAAGTAGCCGTCGGCGAAAATGTTCTTAAGGTAAATGCAGTGCGTTTTAAATCACTATGGAGCGCGTTGAATTCACAGAGATCAAACTTTATAGTGATTTAAAACGCGTTCAAGCTAACATTCATTATATATATAATGATCAAAAAAGGGTTGGCAGGAAGCTGCACTTATTATTCGTTTTACATCAGAAGATTGGGTTTCTGTAGGTGTATATATATGTATGTATACGTATTTTTGCACAAGACTATTCTTTGGCGGTATGTATGTACATAATTATATAAAATCTGCTTTTGTTTTTCCTATACGTTTTTATAGGTATATGGCTCGCTTATCCACTAAAGTGGGTCGCGGGTGTATGTTGCTAACGTGGACCCTCCATAGCTCTCGATTCTCCGCTGGTTTTTTGTTCACGACTGTGGAAACGAGGAGGGTATTTAAATAACTTCGGGTTCATGACCGAAGGCCCACTCCGAAATATACGATTTGCTTTCATAAACGTTGTATTTTCAAAATGTTTGTTCCATTTCAAAATTGATTTCAAATTTTAAATCAACAATCTAACAGATCTACAGCGTCATCTATGTTTCAGTACATATACAAATAACGGGTTCGGGTATACAATATATCGTATTCAACTACGAACAATACGGGGGAATCTTAGTAAGAATTGGAACCTACATCGTCATCCAATCACGTACAAAAACCAAAGTGAAACAACCAGTATTTTCGACTTAATATATTTTTTTTAATACAAAATAGTAAGGGTGTTTTTTTTTATAGGCTCACTGTCAATGACAGTTGAAAATTGATTTGTGGTGTACGTTTTGCCATTTTACGATAAATAGATTAACGCCAGAACAACCCATGCAATTTGTGCAAGCAAACTTATCTTGAAAACCATGGTTCAGTTTGCCAAATTTATCGTGCGCTATGTCCATTTGGTCGACTTAATGGCCCATCTGAGTAAGTTATTCGGAACACGATGAATCGTTCTACTGGATAATTCGCAAACTACAAACTACTGGACCCCAATTCTCAAATTCCGCATAACACAACTCGTATACGAGCAAATCCTCCTGAAATTTTCGCATACGAAAAAAATTGGTATTCTCAAAGTTTTGTCCACCTCTGCGAAAATTGTATTCACCTCTCGCATGAGGTAGAATTTTACGTCGAAATGTACCTACTATTTGTGCAAAGAAGCAAGAAAAAAAAAATATTATATTCAAATTGGCTAAGAAAATTGTGGATGTGGGTTTTGATTTCCGACTAACAAAAACAAAAAAAAAAAAAACATTTTGGGATTGTGTGTGATGGGTTCTAATTTCAGTTAATAAATAGTTAATTGTGTTTTTACAATGGCTACATTGGGATTAGCATTTGTTCAGTTGGCAATGGAGCAGTTGGAGCAACGGTCAAATAGACCGAGATATCCGATAACCCGAAGACTACTTTGAACTTTCCGACACAAAATTTATGAAATTATTTCGCTTGGCACAGGAATTCATCGATTTCTTGGCTACTTATATGATTGACCAATTTAGATCAAACGCTTTATGTAACTGCTGAAGAACCTTCTTCTTTAATTATTTTTGCTTTTTCACAATAAATTATTTCACGCAGAAATTAAAAAATCAAATTTCAGACGACAAACAGAAACAGTGCGAACAGAAGAAGTTATTGCAGTTGTGGAGCGCATTGTTGAGTAGAATCCGAAGTAGTCGATTCGCCATTAGAACACCAATTAAAGCTAAGCCCATTAACTTCGTGGACGTTCCTATCATCTCACACTTTTAGATTACCTACTTTCTTTGGGGTATGTGAAGTCACTAGTCTATGCCGATGCCGATAAACCAGAGACGTTGGACGGTTTGGAAGTCAACATTCGTCGTGTTATTGCTGATATACGAATACGGCCCCAGTTGCTCGATAAAGTCTTCACGATTGCGTTTCATTCGAACTAGCAATGGCGCGCATATGCCCAAAATCATTTTTAAACAATAATGGCATGGTAGGTAGGTAATTCGGTGCTCTTGCGGCGGCTGCCACAGCTTCACGTAGACCAGCAGTTGGGTCCATTGTGTCCAGTCACGGGAACCTTCCATTTCATACCTGTTGGAGACAAGTAATATACCGCTTTTGTTTGAGTCTCCTAGATTTAGTATTAATCACAGGCAATCGCAAGCTTTCGTATCCGGATTTCCTGCTTGTCCTAGGGGTAACCGAAGGGTTTTGGAGTTTGTTGACCTACTGGAACCACCCCGATTTGTCCAGTAATGACCCCCGTGAGTATGCGGATATCCTTGCGGCTAAGCCCGATCATGCATTTTGATCTCTTTTTGCTCACTTCTGGCCATAATTCTTTTGCATGCCTACAGGTGTTGAGATTGTTCCAGCGTAGATTTGTTCTACTCAAGGATTCTATGCCAATCTTCCTGGCAAGCGTGCTTAGCGGAGTTCTTACAGATTTTAGGGCCATTGATGTGTGCATCTTCGACCCGTTTCTTGCAATCTCATCCGCCTGTTCATTGCCCAGAATATCCATATGCCCCGGTACCCAACATAGGGTCACCGTGTTGGCTTGTGATAGTTCGTCCAGGTATTTATTGCAATGACTTACTGCTTTCGACTTCACCACGACTGACTCCATGGCTTTTATGGCCGCTTGGCTGTCAGAGTATATAGTGATTTGTTTGTCGGCAATGTGTCGACTCTTTAGGTCATTTGCCGCTAGGGTTATAGCAGCAATTTCCGCTTGAAACACACTACAGTCATCGTTGATACGGAATGATTCTCGCAGGTTTAGTGTTTCGCTGAAGATGCCCGCGCCTGTACCGACATCCATATTGGAACCATCGGTATAGAGGGCTATCTCCCCTTCTTCTGTAACTGCTTTGTGCTCCCATTCGCTTTCGATGGAGGCGTGCCCATAGGATTTGGATGACCATATTCCAGACTCTCTTAGTCTGATTGCGGTTTTGACCGCTCTACTGCTGCAGTAAAACTCCAGAGGGGTGAGGTTTAGCATCACCTCCATTGCTGCGGTGGGTGTTGTTCGTATGGATCGTATCCCAATGCATGGTTGGCGAGGTCTCAGGCTAGAGACCAGAGGCTTTCGACAAAACTGATTGCCTAAGATCGTTATACATGGTGAAGAGCCACACCCTGCACGAGGTGCCACTGCTTTAAACGAAATATAACGGATCTAGAGGGGAATAACTCGATAAACCCCGTAATCCCGGGTGAACAACCGTGCCCATGGGATGTATGGCACCATGTTATGTGTCTTTTAACGGTGAACTCTAGATACCTGGGGACCTCTAGTTTCAATTTCAATTCCCCTTTTCTGTATACAGGGGGTGAGTACAGAACGACCTTCCCTTCCCCCTTACTCGTGGGTCCAAAATTGAACAAATAAACAAAACAACAACAAACAAAGGGACTGGTGCAAATGAATCGGGCACCAATACCTTCATGATAGCCGATTCTCAGACGACGAACATGACGGAGGAGGAGGAGAACCTCTTACTCCAAGAACCGTCAACTGGTAAAGCTGCTTCGGTTGGGGGAAGCGAGGGAACGGTTGACCTCGGACTTGAGAAACTCTTTCTTGAGGAAGATGACAATCGCTCCATCGCCAGCTCATCCAAATTCTCCATATCGTCCACAGCTTCGATTAGGAAAAGAGTTGTCAACTGCAAAATGACAATAAAGAAGCTGCAGAAACGAAAAGAACTAGGAGACCTTGACAAACGACGGCTTCAAAACGCTCTTGACTTCTTGGAGAGTCAGGCTTTGGAAGGTGATGAGCCCCGTGCTAATACCCTGCCGGAGACTGGCTCCCCAAGAATCTCGAGCGAGGGAGTTCTCATGCGACCACCAATGCCTGTGATATGCCGTAGCCTATCGGGGCACGGGTCTGTTGCATCTGACCCTGTTAAAAACGAAGCGGACAAAGAGGACAGAATTGTTTCACCGGGAGAGGCAGACTCGACCTTGGACAGCGCAGTTACTGTTGTGGATAAGCCATGTATGCCAAAGGACACTGAATGTTTGGATAGATCCGAAGCCTCAGTTGTCATTGCGGCGAGCATGGTGGAAAGCAACAAGCTGTCCAGAACTTGTACACCTACAGTAGAAGACCCATTAAAAATGCGTAGGAATGCACGTCGGCTGCTCAATAGGCTTAGGAGACGTACCCCCAGTTCCTTAACGGGAGAGGAGACGTCTATGTTAGCTAGGGCCCGGGAGACGATGAAGTCTACCGTCAGTGCGTGGCGCAGTAGCCAAAAGAGTAGGAAGCAGAACCCGACTGGAGAAGGGAAGATGACTGGACCAAGGGAGGAATGCCTCTTGCCTTCCGCCTTGAGTAGGTCAAAACCCGAAAAACCGGGCACCTTCCCAGCTAAGGATTCGTCCAAAGCTGAGGAGACACCTGGCTGCTCTAGGAAGGTTCTACCGGTTAGGAAGACGAACCCTACAAGCAAAGGGAAGATGACTGGACCAAGGGAGGAATGCCTTTTGCCTTCCGCCTTGAGTAGGTCAAAACCCGAAAAACCGGGCGTCAGCTCAGCTAAGGATCCGTCCAAAGCTGAGGAGACACCTGGTTGCTCTAGTAAGGTTCTGACAGTCAGCACAACTAAGTTGAGCAAGCCTAGGGCGCATGCCTCTGGAGGAGCCGGCATGAGATTGGAAGCAGCGAGGGCGAAATGCCTCTTGCCTTTCACCTCGACTGTGACCGATCCCAAGCCACCTGGAACTGTCCCAGATAAGGATGCGTCCAAATCTGAGAACGTTCCTGGAGTCTCTAAAAGAGGTAGGCATGACGACACTATCTCCCCGGTTTCAGGCAGGCAGGCGAAAAGACGGAAATTTGCTGAGAAGGTGAAGGAGGGTCTTCGTGTCGCTATAGTCGACCTTGGTAATCCAAATCGAAGACTCACCACTCACCAATGGGAACTGATCGAACAGCGAATCCTAGATGGCGTTAACGACGCTATCGTAAAGGCGGCTGGCGTAATTCCATTGTTTGGACAGCTAACCACCTTTAAGGGATTCAAGGTCATGCAATGTGACGATAAAGAAACCATGGAATGGTTGAAGACCTTCGTTACCAACACCAACGCACCTTGGCCGAATGCCGAACTGCGGGTGGTTGATAGGAAGGAGATCCTCAATATCACCAGACCAAAAGGCCGAATACATATTCGAGGACCGTACTTGCCCGCGGAAAGGATAGAACGCAACCTGCAATTCCTGAACCCGGAACTTCAGAGCAGGGAGTGGAAAGTCCTGGAAACGAGTGAGTATACTGAGAATGGCATGGACGTAACGATACTCCTGAGCCACAAATCACTGCCGCTACTCCGCAAGCAAGAGTTTAAGGTCCGTGTGGGCATAACGCGATGCAAACTCAGGCTGATAGCGGCAAATGAAAAGAGCAGAGGAGAAGAAGCAACTGCCCGTGATGAAGATCTTACAAATAAATCTTCATCACAGTAAGGCGGCCAGCGCCAATCTGGTCATCCTTATGGAGACCAAGAAGATCGATATCGCTCTGGTACAGGAACCCTGGATCTTCCGGGGGAAAATACGAGGGCTGAGCTCCAAAGACCTGCATACCTATAGCAGTACATCTGATAATGGTAAGTTTCGTACATGTATTGTCGCCAGAAAACAGATTAAACTTTTTCTTTTACCTAGCCTCAGCGATACCGACCAAACAGCGGTTAAATGGGACAGGGCAGGAAAGAGCGCACTGATACTGGCGGCAATTTACATGCCCTACGAAGCTGACAGTCCACCTTCCGAACTAACCAATGCACTGGTTAGAGCAGCAGAGCGTGAGAGATGGGATCTAATTCTAGGCTGTGATGCCAACTCCCATCATACACTCTGGGGAAGTTCCGACATTAATGACCGAGGTGAGTCCCTCTTAGAATTTATTATAAGAAAAAACTTACTTGTAGCTAATATTGGCAATGAACCAACTTTTATAACTAGGAATAGGCGTGAGGTCCTAGATATAACTCTCTATAGTAACTCACACACTCTTACTGTGCGGGAATGGAAAGTTTCTACGGAACCATCATTCTCAGATCACAGAATTATAGAATTCATCATTGATGAAAAAGCTACCCCGTTAGGTAAATATAGAAACCCCAGAATGACTAACTGGGAAACATTCTTATCTGAAGTAGCGAAGAATAGTAGGAAACTCAGTCATCAAAAAATAGGGTCGCCTGAGGAAATCGATGCAACAACAGAATTGGTGAACAAAATTCTAAGAGAGGCATACGATAGGGCATGTCCTCTACGGACAATAAAGAATAGGAAGTCTCCACCTTGGTGGACAAAGGAGCTCTTCGAAATCCGTAGGAGAACCAGAGCTCTCTTTAATTTGGCTAAGACCACGAACTCCCAGACAGACTGGGACCTATACAAAGCCGGCCAGCGGAGATTCAAAAAGGCCGTAATAAGTGCTAAACGCATTGCCTGGCGTACGTTCTGTAGTGACATCGAGAGCACCACAGAATCAGCTAGACTTAGGAAAATCCTGTGCAAAGAATCCGCAGTTCCGGGATACCTCAAAGACACTGATGGAACCTGGACACAATCCTGCGAAGAGACTCTTAGTCTGCTACTACAGACTCATTTTCCAGGATGCACTACGAATCGGACAAACCAGTCTAGATTTGAAACCGCAACAGCGTCGGTTCCAGAAGAACTTATAACTGAAGATAAATTAAACTGGGCAATTGATACATTCTCCCCGTTCAAATCCCCCGGAGGAGACGGAATTTTTCCAATCATGCTCCAGAAAGCTAAGACCATTATTACGCCGGTCTTAAAAAGACTTTTTATTCGCAGTGTAGAATGTGGCTACATTCCTAAAGCCTGGCGAGAGGTCAAGGTCGTCTTCATTCCGAAGGCAGGGAAATCGAGTCACACCACCGCCAAAGATTTCAGGCCTATAAGCCTAACATCCTTTATGTTGAAAACCTTTGAAAAACTAATGAACGTCTTTATACGCAGTCGACTGGATGACAGCGCGATTTCCACATCTCAGCACGCTTATATAAAAGGTAGAGGGGTGGAAACCGCGCTACATGAGGTCGTTAGTACTATAGAGAAGTCATTAATAGTCAAAGAATACACGCTAGCTGCGTTCCTTGACATTGAAGGAGCCTTCAATAATGTCAAAACGTGCGCTGTAAAAAGAGCACTACAAAACCTAAACGTTGACCAGTCCATCACTAATGTGATTGTTAACTTACTTAGTGAAAGAAACATCAACGCGAAATTAGGTGACACGGTCCTTAGAGTAACCGCTTCGAGAGGCACTCCACAAGGAGGGGTCATCTCCCCTTTACTCTGGGTACTTGTCATGAATGAGATACTAATGAAATTTAATAACATGGGTGTAACGGTAATAGCATATGCAGACGATGTAGTCCTGCTTGCAAAAGGTAAATTCTTACCGACCATTAGCGACCTACTAGCAAACTCACTAAGAGTGCTTAATACATGGACAAAACAATGCGGCCTTGGGGTTAACCCCCAGAAAACTGAGCTTGTCCTGTTCACCAACAAAAGAACAATACCACTATTCGAGCCACCAACCCTCGAGGGAATACCTCTAAAGGTGGCTGATAGGGCGAAATACTTAGGAATGATATTAGATAGAAAACTTAATTGGAAGCCGAATGTCAATGAAAGAGTGAAAAAGGCAGCTAATGCTTTCTACGCATGTAACCGTATCTTTGGCAGGAAGTGGGGACCGAACCCCAAAACAATCCTGTGGATGTACACGGCAATCGTGCGGCCTATACTCACATATGGCAGCGTAGTCTGGTGGCAAGCCGCGGGCAAGGCGACCAATCTTAAGTCAATGACAAAAATACAAAGACTAGCATGTATAGGGACAACCAGTGCGATGAGAACTACACCTACGGCTGGACTGGAGGCAATCCTCAATCTGACTCCTCTGGACCTATACATGGAGGAATCTGCTACCAAAAGTGCCCTAAGGATCAGCCAAACTGGTACTTGGAACCTGCGCAACTTTGGTCACGCACAGATTCTTGGGAAATACATTGGGAATGTTGTCACTTCTGACTATATGATCCCACATCTAAACTTTGATAGACCATTCTCCTGCTCGTTCCCGAGTAGAGATGAATGGAATACAGATGAACCCACAAAGAGGAAATCGATATCCATCTATACAGATGGATCGAAGATGGACTGTGGAACCGGTGCCGGTATATTCTCTGAGGAATTAAATATACACTGCTCAATCAGGCTTCCTGACAATTGCAGTGTATTCCAAGCAGAGGTTCTGGCGATCGCGGAAGCGGCCCGTAAGGTGTCATTGTTGGCAATACCAAGAAATGATATTACCATTTTCATTGACAGCCAGGCGGCTATTAAAGCAGTTTCTGCTACTGAAATAAAATCAAAGTTAGTACATCGCTGCCGCGAAGAGCTAAAGGTTCTCTGCTCGCAGCACTCCACGGTCCTCTGCTGGGTCCCTGGGCACAGTGACAAAGCCGGCAATGAGAGGGCCGACGAACTAGCAAGAAATGGGTCTGCAATGGATCATGATCTAGCACTGCAGTCGGTGAAGCCACCACTCTGTAATCTTAGAGAGCGAGTGGAAAATAAAATTCGCATGAAAACCAACAACAGGTGGAAGGGGCTAACTACCTGTGAAGTATCACGGAAGCTTTGGCCTAAATACGACAGCGGCCGGACCATCAAACTTCTACAGTTCGACAGGTCATCGCTGTCCAAATTGGTAGGGGTCCTAACGGGTCATAACTTCCTAAGAAACCATACAATGAAACTAAATCTCAAAGATGACGATATATGTAGAGGCTGCGGAGACGAAGAGGTACATGAGGACACACCTCACTTCCTCTGTCACTGCCCGAGCCTCTGTCACTTGAGGAACAGAACACTTGGAAGTCATTACTTCCATGACCTACAAGAACTTTCTGATGTCTCACTTTTTAATCTTTACAGGTTTTTGAGGAAATCAGGATGGCTGGACAGCGTCGAGTAATCACCAGAGGAAGGGACATGAGGCTAACCACTCCAACATCACCGGTTAACCCCCACATAAAAGGGCATCACAATGGGTCCACAAGGACCTAAGTGTGGCACAGCAGAACATACCCTGCTCTGTCAACCCGTTAACCTAACCTAACCTATCCCAATGCATGCCGCCCTTTGGACTTTAGTGAAGCTTGAGAGATGGTATTTTTTCTCCGTGGCCTTCCATCACACGATTGTACCATATGTTAGGATGGGCCGCACTAGCCAGTGTACCACATGTGGCCTGAAACCCCATGAGTTGCCGAATGCTGTTCTACAGGCATATAGTGCCACGTATGCTTTTTTGATGCGGTCCTCTATGTTTTCCTTCCAGCTGAGCTTGGAATCTAGGATTATGCCCAGGTATCTCGCTGTTTTTGATATTTTTAGATCCACCCCACCCATCTTTGGTGGATTAAAGGCAGGAATCACCCTCCTTCTCGTAAACAGCATGATCTCTGTCTTTGATGGGTTTACACCCAGTCCTCGCCCTTCGACCCAGTTGTTAACTAATAAGAGTGCGTAACTGAGTCGTTCGCTGAGAACTGGAGTGAACTTACCTGGGACTAGAATTACTACATCGTCTGCGTATGCGCTCACAATGAAGCCTTCCTTTTCCAGTATTTTCAGCAGTTCGTCTACTACAAGGAGCCAGATGAGCGGTGAGAGAACCCCACCTTGTGGTGTTCCCCTGCTCACCTTACGTTCAATACTCACGTCCCCTATCCTAGTGCCTAGCATGAGTCCAATCCAGTTACATAGGCTGCTATTTAGGTTGGCTTTCCTCAAGCTGCGCAGGATTGCGTCCGCTTCTATGTTATTGAATGCCCCCTCAATGTCTAGGAACGCGCTCAGTGTATATTCCTTATGTTGTAAGGATTCTTCCACTACCGATACTACCTTGTGTATCGCCGTGTCTACAGATCTGCTCTTTATGTACGCATGTTGTGATTTTGATAGATAGTTATCGCCGATCACTTGCCTTACATGCAGATCGATCAGTCGTTCCAGTGTTTTCAGCATGAACGACGACAGACTTATTGGTCTGTAGTCCTAGGATGTGGTGTGGCTAGCCTTCCCTGCTTTGGGGATGAATATTACTCTCACATCTCGCCATGCCTTTGGAATATAACATAGCCTCAGACAGCACCTGTAGATGCGAATTAGCCATGGAATTATAGCTTCCTCTGACTTCTGAAGCATTATTGGTCGAATATTATCTATTCCGGGTGCTTTGAACGGGGCAAATGTGTTGATTGCCCAGGCAATTTTTTGTCGTTTATTATTTCTTTGATTGTCACTAACTCCATTCCCTCCCTCGTACCTGGTGTTGTTACGCCGTAGCCGTTCGACACCTCGGTGCATCCTGGGAAGTGTGTTTCCGTTAGTATCTCCAGCGTCTCTTTGTGCGATTCAGTCCAGCTGCCGTCGGCTCTTCTTAGCGAAGACATCGGTGTCGGGGCCTTAGAAAGGACTTTTCTTAACCTAGACGCTTCTGTTGTAGATTCAATTGACTCGCAGAAGGTCCTCCATGAGTTTTTCTTTGCGAATCTGATCTCTCTTTTCAGGATTTTAACGCTTTCCCTGTAGGTCGTCCATTCGATGTGTCCCTCTTTGGCGAGGTTCCACCTAGATCTTGAACTACGCAGAAGCTCCGCGATCTTGGGACTCCACCAGGGGGGGCGCTTCTTCCCTCGTGTTCCACTTTTTGGACATGATTTATCAAAAGATCTGGAGAGCACTCCTGTTAGAGCTTCGACTGCATCGTCGATCTCTTCCTCGGAAGTGAGATCTATTTTCGGACAGAGGTTGTTGTGGTTTTGCACTTCCTCGCTAAATTTTTCCCAGTTCGCTCTTTTGGGGTTCCTGAACTGTTTAATAATAATAATGGCATAAAATTATCTATTAAATAAAGCTAAGACATTAACATTAGCTTCAAGTGTTTTATTTCATATTGAATTTGTATCTATAGGTACTTCTAAAAAACACCCTTTATAATAAACATTTTTACATTTAGCATAACAATCATACTAATCCTTATTCTAATGCTTAAATCTAACACATATTTTTATTTCTGTTTGGAATCGTTTCTTTATACATACAAAAAAAGTATCGAATTATTTTAATAAATTAAAAGAAAAAAAAAATTTTGATAAAATTGTGCCAAAATATTGTTTAAGAACCTTATTTGACTCCTTGTCGGCTGCAACACGTTTGTGAATAAATGAGGAGGTTGTGTATGTACCAATTGCACCAGTTGCTAACCATAAGCACAGTTTAAACAATAAATAAAACAAAAAATAAAATCAATGGCAGTGTGTGTGTTTTTTTTTAAATGGAAGAACGAGACAGAGACAAGTTCTCTCATTTTGTGACAAATTTTTGAAGGCAAGCATAGACTACGTTGTTATAAGATTAAAATGGTATTCTTTTCACGATAAGATGCCATCAATAGCGTGTATCACACCATTTGTGGCGGGAATATTCGATGTGACCATTTGTGCGTCGTTAACTTTGATCTTTCCAGAACTGGTCTTTTGCAGAATGACAGTCTTTCCGGTTAGCAGTGAGTCTTTCACTTGATAGAACCTCATTCCAGCGGAAAATAGTGTTCCAGAAACAATGTGCTTTGTGGCAAACTCTTCGGCGGCTTCCTTGTCGGTGAGCAGCTTCTCCACGACATCGAGTTCAAGGTCCTTAAAAGCCTTCTCAGTTGGGGCAAATATTGTGTAGGTTTTGATGCCTTTTGAAAGTAGAAAACAAAATATTAAGGGATGTCTTTGTCTAGTCTGCGTGTTTTGGAGTAACATACCCTTTCCTTGCAGCTTCTCAGAGAAACCCGATGTGAATAGAACTTTCAGGAACGTGGAGAATCTTGCTTCACGATCAGATTGTAGAGTCTGTAGAAGATCACCAACTGGCAGGGGGAACATGACGCGATCTACAGCATGGGCGATTCCTTGGGGTATCTTAATGTCCTTACGATCATTCACTACCATAGCACCGTTAATGGTTGTCAGCTAAGACGAACGTGGTAAATTGCGGAACGAAGGACTCAATTCTATTTAGACTTACCACAACATCGTTCCATTCCTGATCGTGCATTGTATACTGATTCACCCTGAGTTGGGTTCCCGCAAGCGAAACACCTGTCATCTCATCTTGAAGACTGGTAATCTCAAAGGCTCCCGGGATGACATGATGCAAGAGAAGCTACAAGGAAAACAATAAAAATTCAACTAGGACAAAGATTAGGGAAATAAACTTACGCCACTTAAGAGTCGTGGATTGGACTTGAACTTTTCTTCGGCTCTCTCAGGTCCTCCGAGCTGGATGAGGAGATTTTTGAAAGCCTTGTCCGTTGGGACGAAAATCGTATATGGTCCAGTTTCGTTCAAGATGCTATCTAGGCCGGATTGCTTTAAATATTTGGCCATCGCGAAGAGTCCGTTCGACTTAAGAATCTGAAGTAGGTCCTCGCTCAGATTTTGGGCCACCTGTTGCTCTTGCTGTTGGTTTTGTTGTTGCTGCTGTGGATGAAGTTGGTTTTGTTGCTGCTGTTGTTGATAAAGTTGGTCATGTTGTTGCTGTTGTATCTGCAGCTCTGCAGTTGTAGCAGTCAATCTCTCTGTAACAGGCGCATATGTCGAGCTCACTTGAATTGTTGGCTCATATATCGGTTGAGGAGTGGTGGCGTATGAGCTTGGGCCATTCTGATACAGAGGCTGGACTGTGCTGCGATAAGTGCTGGGTTCTTCTTGTAGACCATGGCCATCGCTAGAGCGCTGAATAAGGGGCCCAACCGTGGTCGAGTAGGGCGATTGATAGTCCCTGGAGATAGTTACTCTTTGCCTCTGAGGAGTATACGGAGTATATGGAGCTGGAGTCGTGGTTGTCGTCGTCGTTGCTGTGGTTGTTGGACGGCGGGTTGTGGTTGTAGTTGTTGTTGTGGTGCTTGTCCTTTGGACAATTTTGCCATTGTCGAGGGTTACTTCTTGATCGTCAGGAAGAATGAGCCTTGTCACAGACGGAGGAAGTTTGATTTCTCCACTCCTGATTCGCTCCAAAATTCCCTCTACTTCAGCACCAGTGGTTTTTGTTTCTTTTTCGCCGTTAGCCTTAACGCCTTGTATTTTGAAACTGCCATCAGACTGTTCTTCGAGATAGACGTAGGTGGCTTTCTTTTTTGGGGCCGCAGTTGGTGCAGGTGTTGGTTTTGACTTTGAGCTAAGACCTTCGATTTCATAGCCTTCTGGAATGAGTCCTCTCCTCGCAAGCTCTTCGATTGATGGAGGTTCATCAGAGTCCGATGAAATAACAGCTGAGCTGGCAATGCTGTTGCTTGCTCCTTTTGATGCAGTAGTAGAGCCACCACCAACTCCTCCATAGAGGCTGGCCAGGTTTGACAAGTCAAGGCCACTTTGTCCTCCATCTGGAGTGTCGGGGGCCCTTACAATTTCCACTTTGTGTCCGTCGGGTAGAATAAGGTCCTTAGAGTTGTTGGGAGCAACACTTTCCAGTCCCGAACTGCCTTTGCCCGCTATCAGAGCATTGAGTTGATCTTGGCTTAGAGCCTGTTGTCCTTTGATAAGGTTTGGATCTTTAGTGCGGATAACTTGTACTCTTTCGCCATTTGGCAATACCAAATCCATTTCTTCAAAAGGCTTGTCGCCCAAATCCTGCTGTGGTGATTCAGCCAAAGCAGCCTTGAGCTGTTTAAGTAGTTCATCTCTTCCAATTGTCTTTACAGGTTTGGTTTTCGTTTTTGAGGATTTTGCTCTTTCACCCGATGGCCGCTGAATAGGCCTAGCTGAGCTTGTTGTAGCTTGAGTCGTTGTCGTAGTGGTTGTGGTTGGGTGGTCGATATGGTATTGCTTTAAGGCGTCATTGAAAAGACCAACTTCGGAGGCATGAACGGGCCGGCTGCGTGGTGGGCTGCCACGATTCGGTAGACCATGTGATTGATGCTGATGCGGATGCCTTACAGGAGCATCTTGCTTGATGCTGTGCTGCTTGTGGACGAAGTCTTCGTGGAGTAGTTTAACTTTATTTTGCGACTTCTCGTACTGCTTTTGGACAAACTGTTCGTGTTTTTTTATCAGCTGCTGCTTATACTCCTGTTCTGGTGATTCATATGGGCTTTCAAAGTGCTGATATTCGTGAAAACTGGTGTAGTGATGAGCAGGTGAATGATCGGAGTGTGAGCTGTGGTGCGGACTGTGGGAGCTATGGTGTGGACTATGCGCGCTGTGGTGTGGATTGTGGGAGCTCTGGTGGGGATTATAAGGGCTCTCGTGAGGAGGATGGGAACTGTGGTGTGGCGGCGGCTGATTTCCTTGATAGATCTGTGATGGATGCGATGGAGGCAGCGACGAAGGCTGTGGATGATAGGCTTGGGCTTGTGCCTGTGGTTGGTTATTGAATGTGATTTGTGGCGCTGTCGAGAAGTCCTGGTTTGCTTCCTGTCGTGGCAGTTTTTGTTCAGTCTGAGCTTTTGGAAGAATATTATCGAACTGAGGAGCTGTTGAGAATTGTTGTTGCTGTTGCTGCTGTGGTTGTGGTTGATGTTGGAATTGGGGCACTGAGCCTTGTGATTGGAACTGTTTATTGCTGAAAGATCTTGACGGCAAACTTTGCTGTGGACCCACTTGAGGAGCCAGGTTTCTGAGGGTGAGGAAGTTTTGGGTATGAATGTCTTGCTCTTGTTGAGGCGTTCCAACTGTTGAAAAAGGCGTTAGGGGTGGTTGCTGAACTTGACTTTGCACTGATCGCTGAAATTGCTGTTGTTGCTGAGGAGTTGGCGGCTGTGAATGCAAGGCTTGGGGAACTGGAACATAGTTTGGCACAAAACCAATCAATGGGTCTTTTGGGCTGGCACTACTGCTAGGTGCACGTAATTGTTGATATTGTTGTTGGTTCGTTTGTGGAAATCGGACAGGTTGCTGCCCACCATGGTTATTATTATTCCTCTGTTGTTGGTTAAGTGGGACTTCCACACTTGGACTTTGCTGCACATAGAACGGTTGCTGTGGTTGTTGTTGAACATTGTATCTCTGCTGATGTTGTTGCACATCCGAAAAGATGTGTTGCTGTGTATTCGCTGGTTGCCGGTATTGGTGTCCAGGCTGAAATAAAAATGGAAAACAATTAAAAAAATATGAAGGACATTTGAAAATTGATTGACATATGCGCCACTCTCTTGATTGATGTATAATTGATGGCAAAAGGCAGTTCCATGCGAGAGGAGACTGTCTGTAATATATCCACTGCATCACAGTCAATGTACTCTTTTCAGAGCACATGCTCAATTGTTGCTGGAATTTTTAATTGGTTATCGCAGCTTGAAGCCAGTTATTTGTATGCCATTGGGTTGTGGGTCTACCGGTGCGCACCTATTACATCTAAAACGGTCGTTTAAGTAAAACAAGTTCGAAGAGTGACTTAAATTGGTTTAAATTAATGTTAGCCTGTCAACGGCAATGATTTACACGGATAGTGGGTTGAAGTTGCGTAAACTGTTGTACTGACAATGTCAAGTCATGTGTGAGGCAAAGTAGTTGCCGTTTTGTAAAAGAAAGAGGTGTCATGAGATATGCATCTTAACCGGTTTCGCACTAAGGAAGTTCCATCACTTTGTGCAATACCTGCCGGAATAGTTGCTGAGCGCATTTTTGATTTATCATCCAGTGAGAATTGAGTGTGAGGGAAATTGTCTTCCTCCAAGAGACTGATGACAGTCCAAAAAGGTAAATGCTTTCATCATCGCACTTTCCTCAATCGAACTACTTTCCGGTTTTGCTTAAAAACTTTTCAGTGCAATATATTTATGGCGCAATACAACAATATTCGAACTACCAAATGCAAAGGTATAGCCAACATGATTGCCAAACTATGCATTAACATCGTCACTGCATTATGTGTCCACAGTGAGGTGCAGGAGCCCTCCACTTCCAACAGAGTATCGTGCGAAAAGTGAAAGGAGTTTATTTTCGTTCCCCACCTCCTTAGATGACCAGTTTTGGCCACCTCCAGAGGATTTACTTTCAAATATACCTAAGTGTGCGCTTATACCATTTGGTATGCTGTATGCACAAATCGGTTTCCCTCACATGGTATCCGCATCGACTTGAAATGTGTTGCAAAGAAAAAAATATGGATTTAGAAAGACTTCCCATCGCTTCACAACCTTGAACCGCAAAATGCGTTTGTAGATCTCCCAATCTCACAAAAGTTTGTGCATACAAACAAGTATGAAAATGAATTACCCATTGTGCAATCCACAGAGTCTATTTGGATTCTGCAATGAGGACTGCAAATGCAGGCCACACTTCTCTTCATCGGATGGACAGACAGACAGACGTAGTGCCCCGGGAACTGGGTCTAAACGAAACTCAGCAGTGGCAACCGCACATTCGGTGTGCATTTAAAATGAGCGAGGAGGTTAGATATGCTCGTAACGATGGCAGAGATTTCATAAGATTCTTCAAATGAGGCTTGGAATTAAAGAACCATCACTAAAGATGCTTATGTTGTGCTTATGGCACATTGATGTCGAAGCCAAAGTATTTTCACTTGTTTCTGCGTCGCGGTTGGGGCAATTTGATGTGATGATAGAGTTATTACCTTATTACCTCCCTCCTCGTAAAGCGGTGGATTATTTAATCACTTGTAGTACTGGACAGTCATCGTCTAATCAGGTGGAAGCTTGAATGAATGGATGTCATGTTCTGATGTGATCAATTACAGGTGACGTGAGGTGATCGGAGAGGCCAGTTGGGTTGATTAATTGGTTGAATATTGAATGAAATGTGTTTGCAAAGAGAATGGCTGGGGATTGCCTATTGGAAAAAGTAACTCATTGCATCACAGTTGATATGGTGGAATGCGGTGCAAACTTTCCATACTTAATGCATTCAATAAATTTTTGGAACTCCACGATGGCTCAGTTAGTTGCCTTGTTTGGTTTGTTAATTAAATGAAATCTCGTTTTCCCATAATAAGTCTACAATTTTACAACTTTAGATCCCATAGGTGTCGAGAAATAGCATTTAAAATGTATATATTTTTTATACTCTAGGTACCACGCCCCTTTGTCCAATTTCACAGCAACACCTTTGGGCCAATAACAAATATTTTTTTAAAATTTGAGTTCAATCAGTTTGGTAGTTTTCTAGATATACGATTTTCTTGTTTTTTTTTCGTATGGGGGGTGCCACACCCTTTTGTCTAATTTTCACCAAATGTGAATCTTAACCATCCTTGGACTCAAACATTTCAACATTTCATCAAAATCGGTCCTGCTGGAACTGGAGCTTTTTTTCATATTCGACAATTAACTGTTGTTAACCATTGTTCATAATTACGTTAGTTTCTTATTATGACTTAATTTTGTTTGACCATTTTTGTCTGACAAAAAACGGCTTTTACTACAACTTCTGGTGATCATACGTAAAAAATTTGTTTAACATAATTTTTAGTAAATTTCTCAAGAATACAAATTTCATAAAAAAAATGAAAATTTATTAAGTCAAAGTTTTGAGAAAAAGGTATTTTAAGTAAAAAATTGTACAACAAATTTTCAAAATTTTGAGTTTAAGGAGCCATAACTTTTTGTAGCTGCCCAGATGTAGCCGAAGTGCTTAAGACTTGTATGCGCTACTAAATTGTCTTTTCACAAAACTATTTTTGTGCCTGTAAAAGTTTAGAAGTTAGGTATAGTGTTTTAAGTAGTAACACCTCCAAATTATAGGACACCTACTTTGATGGGTTATAACGGGAAATACGATGAAAATAGACCCCCCTGCCATAAAATTTTTTGTTCGACAGAACTTCAGGAATCTTCCCTTAAAGGAATATACTTCTTAACTGGGACGTATGTAAGATACAGTAAGAACTGAGGGTTTAAAAGAATTTTGTATTGCGATGGAATTGGAATTTAAGGACTTGCTCCGGCATTGTACTACCTACTATGTTATCATTATACCCTACCAATACAGTTTTACAAGTTTTTCCAGGTCTTAAACAATATTTTTTATCTAACGAAAACTGTACGGCAGTTTGGAAACATTTTTGAATTCAAATCTACGAGTAAGTGAAGCTTTTTTATATTTCGCGCATTCATTAACATATTTAAATAAAAACAAAGACTGTTAGAAGTAGGTACATATTTGCTATCTTGGTATATCTATCACTTTCCTAGTGCAAACTCAATTCTTTCCGATTTAACTCATCGTGGGTTTCAATGTGAAGAAATGTTAGGAATACATACATTGAAAAATTGGCATTCGAAAAGGGTTGGGGGGGGGGGTTGGTGTTTCTTGACTGCAATGTCCTCTTTTTTCGTTTGAAGTATATGGACACCCTACCATAAATAAAAAAAATAAAAAATAAATAGGCGGAATTTTGTATTGCGATGGAATTGGAATTTAAGGACTTGCTCCGGCATTGTACTACCTACTATGTTATCATTATACCCTACCAATACAGTTTTACAAGTTTTTCCAGGTCTTAAACAATATTTTTTATCTAACGAAAACTGTACGGCAGTTTGGAAACATTTTTGAATTCAAATCTACGAGTAAGTGAAGCTTTTTTATATTTCGCGCATTCATTAACATATTTAAATAAAAACAAAGACTGTTAGAAGTAGGTACATATTTGCTATCTTGGTATATCTATCACTTTCCTAGTGCAAACTCAATTCTTTCCGATTTAACTCATCGTGGATTTCAATGTGAAGAAATGTTAGGAATACATACATTGAAAAATTGGCATTCGAAAAGGGTTGGGGGGGGGGTTGGTGTTTCTTGACTGCAATGTCCTCTTTTTTCGTTTGAAGTATATGGACACCCTACCATAAATAAAAAAAATAAAAAATAAATAGGCGGCGCAACAGGCGGTAGACACCCAAGGCCTAGCTAGCTTCTCGCAACCATTCGTTTTGTGTGAGTTTCTATTTTAGGGACGAATGGAAGGGACCTACAATTTTATGCCGAGTCCGAACGGCTGAATTGAGAAGCTTTTTCAGGACAGTCATACTCTCGGATGTTTGTCAGACGTTCGCGAGAGGTGGCGCAGTAGAAAAAACCTTAAGATGTAATTTGTGTTTTTCTGGGGATTGAACCTGGGATCCCTCGCACAGTAGTCCAGCACACTAACCACTGCGCTACTGCGCCCTACCATAAATAGTTTTTTTTTTTTTGCAGGAGAGTCTCAATGTATTTTCTTCGATTAATTGGGAATGTCTGGGATGACTGATCGTTAGCTCCGTTTGAAGTTACACAAAATGATTGCTTATTTTTTATTCCGGAATTTCTTCCATTTCCTTCAAAATTAAATATTAGGTACTTCAAATCAAACATATGGCCTCATATTACACATTTTTTCAAAACAGTTCAAGCTAATATTTATCAAATGCTGGAGCCATGCAACATACAAATGTTGGCAATGCACAACTATCCCCCGTATAGTTAGTTGTACAGCCCTATTATGGCTATCAAATATCAACACGATATTTGATAATAATTGATACGTATCAGCAAAATGAATGAATCTGTATTATGGTTATCGACCTATCAACATTTTTGATGAATTGTGGATTGTATTAGATTTAAGATCTATTGTTTTTAGTTTTATCGATAAACTTGGTATTACGGTTATCAAAAAATTTGGTTTCTATCAACCACAAATTTCTCGTTTATACGTATCAAATATTAAGGCGCATCAAATGAAAAAATGTATATCCTCGTTTTTACTGTAAAATAACGACTTTAGAGCGAATTGTCTTCGGTAGACATCCCAAATGTGTAGTTTAAGTACAGTAAGCCTTGGGAATAATTTTAACATTGGCATTTCAATTGTACAATCAGTGCAATTGTTTGTCGTTCTTTTGATTTGCGAATAAAGCTACTTTTGTTTAATAAAAACAACTAATATTATTCCACCAAAACTAGCCATAAAACAAAAACCAACTACAAATTAGAAACGTCAAACGTGAAAACAGAACCCATTCTCAATGATATTTTGATAAGTATTCACAATGGGGTAAAATGTATATCAATTGATACTCGTAATACCAAATTATCAATGAATTGATAGATGTTATCAAGTATCAAATAATTGATATTTGATAGCCATAATAGGGCTGGTAGTCTCTGTCTGTATACCATCTAAACCCGGTAGCAATTAGTAAACATTAACTAGGGTATGTAAGACATCTCGCATTTGTTACAAGCAACCGGTATGCAAATCCATGCAACAAGGGCAAAAACTCTTCGTTAGACAACAATAGCCAAGTTATCCCCAGTCACTCACATCTCTCATACCAGACGTAAAACGCAACGTGTGGCATTAATTGTTTCGCATTGTACGTAGGTATATATCCGCACAATTGAATAACCCAACATTGTATCCAGGTACGTTTGGATGTTATGGAATTTTCCCCGTCTACCATAACAGGGCCGACCAGTTTTTTACACATAAACTGTTTGGCTTACTTTTTCTATACAAACATTGAAGATTATATGCCCCACGCCTGTAAAAATGGCGAATCTTAAATCTTTCGGATAAATCTTAGCAATAATTGCAGATGTGATATAACATCTAGTATCGAACTTCCGGCTTTGGTCTAGCAGCGTTTTACCTAATTCAATCTCTTTCGTTCGTGTGTTATAAAATCGACAAAGGAGATTTGATGAAATGCAAATCTGTTTAAACCATTGAATTCGTATATGAATCTCTTGACATATCGGTTGACTTTCGATTTCTCAATTCAAAAGTGAATTTTTGATTTTTTTCTTCTGTTTGAGCAAATTGATTTGATCTGTCGGTTCGACTTTCATTTACCTTTTGCCCTATGGTGGATGAGATCCATAATAATTATATATATTTATAATTTTTAAACGATTTTAAGCTTATGTACTAATATTGGTGGAGTCAAATGAGTGAAATTAATTTCCCACTGAATGGTGCACATTTTTTATAGGTCCAATTATTATTTATCGAATAGCAGAGGATCGCATGGGGAAGAAAGTTGAAAAGGAAGTCAATAATGCTTATAGTGGGATTTTCATTTGCGCTATAATAATGCATTGTCTTATATTACCATATACGAACTTTTGCTCTCAAAGTAGGTACCTAATACTGAATAAGATACCTACTTCTACTTCTTGTGAGGTTTGCAAATTTAAGCTGACGATAGGTACTGTACTGGCAATTGCCCACGATTGGGTAATTTTCTCCATTTACCCGTCTTTATACAGCTTCGCACCAATAACTTTCTTTTCAAATATCCGAAAATAGATTTGCATTTTTTGTTTTGTTAATCTTCTGGAAATTTCCATCGCCACTGTTACTATGTATATTTATTTTGCAAACGCAAATTTTTACATTCCGAACAAGATTTATTGATATCAGTCTATCTTGCACCAATTTCCAGCCAAAGCACTATTGATAAACTAAAAAAAAATCATAATTTAACTCAAAATTACTTTATAACTCTTAGTACTTTCAAGAGTCGAAAACCATTGCTGCTAGTCGCTCTTTACCTATTGTAGTTTATTGATATCTTAATAAATAAATAAAAATATTTGAGTAAACCGCTTCCTTACACAGGGTGTCCCAGATAAGAATTATAATCCTTTAAGGGAGGATTCCTGAAGTTCTGCCGAACAAAAAATTGTGTGGCAGGGGGGGTCTATTTTCATCGTATTTCCCGTTATAGCCCATCAAAGTAGGTGACCTCTAATTGGGAGGTGTTACCACTTAAAACGGTATAACTTCTAAACTATTATAGCTACTAAACTAAACACCTGCAAAATGTTGGGTCCTCATTTTGCACCACTTAAATAGAACACTTAATAGCAAAAACGAAAAAAAAAAAACATTTTAAAGAATTCTTATTCTTTTTAACACTAACAATACTTAAGTTTAAGGTAATTGGGGAATTTTAGTTTAAACATTCCTTTCTGCTCCAAAACTTCGCACATCCGTTTGGAAGGGTTGCATACAAATTGGCCAAATAATTTAACGAAATTTAAGCTGCAAGCTAATTGGATGGCTCGGGTTAGTTCAGATATAGTGGTATATTATTGCCATCCCGAAACATTTTCTAAGGGGTGCTTATTGTCTTGTTTTTGTTACTTCGTATTTTGTTGTTTCGCTTTTCTTACAAATATTTCTATATTTACTTCGTAATACCGTATTTTGTTTTTTTTTTTTTACTTTATTTTTCAATCACTTCGCCCTACAATAATTTCGCATTTCTTTCTCTCTCATTTTACTTGTTTTGCATTTTCGTTAAATGTACAATGAGTTATATAGGCCAATGTTATATTACTAACGGTTCATTTCGCATTTTATTTTTATTAGAATCTATTGTTTTGACGTGTGGTTTTCTTTTCGAAATTCGTTTACGTATTTTTTGGCGGTAAAATTAGCAAACAACATAATATAAACGTTGCATATACATAACATAAACTAAATAATAAAAGGCGAAATGAGCTTAAAACGAACTAAGTAAAAGACTAAATTATTGTTTTAAACCAAAGAATTGAAAAACATATTAATAAAAATGCTGAAACAACAAAATGCGAAACGACTAAATCAAAACAACAAAAAAACGAGATAAAAAACACGAAACAAACCATTCCCATTTTCTATGATAGTCAAGTCCGGTGAGTAGGGCGGTCATCTTAAAAGCTCCACATTTTTGCTCTCTATATACGTTTAAACAACCTGGGCTGTATGTATTGGGGCGTTAGTTATCATGTCGATAAATCCAAGCCAGAGCTATAAAAAGGTTATGAAAGTATGGAAAGGCCTCTTTCAATATGCCTTTGTAAGATAACGCATTCATTGTGGTTGACAAAAATTTTAATTTGCAGTTGCCATAATACAAAACGGCTCCCACTCCTCTATACCTTCAACTCTGCTTTGCAGCCGGTCCAAATGATGAGTTTCTTTACGGAGGTTATGGAAATAGTAGCTATAGCCAACGGGGCCTTCCAAGTTGCAAATTAAGTTTTTTTCGTCTGAGAAGACCACACAATGCCACTACGAAGTCCAGGTCCATGTGCGCGGCAAAAACGGAACCGTTTTCGAACCGGTTAGGGAGTGTGACTCTTTCTGGATTGATAGTCTTATTATATGCATAAGACTAGCATTCTAAATAATATGACACATAGTTGTGAGACTTGCTTTGATAAGTACCTACCACATTTTTTTCCTGATTTTTAGAAAAGAGTCGTGAGAATTTGACGCTTTATTTTTTAATTATAAGTCGCCTTTCCGCATTAGTAAGCGCACTGTGTATGCGGCCTTTTATGTTTTTATCCATAGTTAGACTCATTACTTAAAAATATGGACATAACGTGTTGGCTCCTGTCGATTTTCTTAGATAATTTGGCAATAAATAGATGAGCGTCCTTTAAGCTTTGATTTGTTCTTTTTCCGCCTCAGTTAAGGCTTTTTCTCCACCCATTTTATTTATTTTTTAACTAAATAGTCGAAATTAAAAAAAAAATTTATCAAAGAAGAATATGAGTCCACGTGCCAAAGATAACGGTCAAACTAAATGCATGTTCTATTCAAGTGGTGCAAATGTTGCCTAAATTTCAGTGAATTCTAAAATAAAGTGGAAAAAAACGTATAACAGCAGAACGTCTGCTATCCAGAACTTGCAATTTGCATAGGTGGTGAGTTTCGTCTTGAAATTTGTTGGTCTTTTCCAGGAGTGTGAAAATTTGGTCTATAGTCGATCTGCCGGGCCGGAAGCCACACTGGTACGTGTCGATTAGTGTGTTGCAGAACGGTTTTAGACGTTCACATAGTACGTTGGATAGGATCTTGTATGCGACATTAAGCAGGGATATGACTCGAAAATTCTTGCAAGACATAGGATCGCCTTTTTTGTAGATGGGGCACGTGAAGCTGATAGTCCAGTCATCGTATTTATTTAAAGAGCTCCGCTGGTAAACCATCAGAGCCTGCGGCCTTGTTGTTCTTAAGATTTTTTATAGCTAGGCCAACTTCTTCTATACTAGGTGGCGGAACTAGTTCTTCATTGACTGGACGTGGGTCCTCTTCTTGCCCTATCACTCTCTCTACATGATGCCCATTAATCAGCTGCTGGAAATACTGCTTAAACCCATCTACTATTCCCTGTGCTTCGGTGACTAGGTTTCCTTCGCTGTCTCGAAGAGCCTGCGTTCCGGTTTTGTAGCCAGCCGCCAGTTGCTTGGTTTTTTTATAAAACCTCCGGATATTATTACGATCGCGCGACTCTTCGATCTCCTTGCGCTGGGAAGCTGCGTAAGCACTCTTCTTTCTACGCAGGATCTTCTTTTCCTCCTTTCTCCTGACTCGATACTCTTCTCTCTGTTGATGTCACAGTACTGGCACCACTGATTGTTGGCATCTGTGGTAGGTGAGTGCACAGAGGAGAGTTTCATGCTCAATCGCTCGCTGTAGGCTCTGGCTAATCAAGGTGTGCTAAGGCGTCCAACGTCGAATTTCTTCTTCTGGGCGGTTCGCAGCTTCTTCTCTTGGACAGTCGAGCTCTGAATTTAGCCGCGACAAGAAAATGGTCAGAGTCGACGTTTGTCCCTCAGCCAGGTTGCTGTGTGGATCCTTAGCCTTGGAAACCTAGTGCTACTTATCACCGTATTACGAGCTGCTGCAAAATCGATTAGTCGGTAGCCGTTGTCTGTTGTCGTTTCGTGGATTCTGTGCTTACCAACTAACCCGCCAAAGATGTTTTCCTTTCCGACTTTAGCATTGAAGTCCCCGAGTAAGACTTTCACATCGTACTCCGGACAGGCTCCATAGGCTCCATCCAGCAGGTCATAAAACTCTTCTCTTGATGGGATCTTCAGCCTCGTCGGTAGGGGCGTGTGCACAATGCACATATTAGGCTTATGTCTTGGAAATTAGCTTTGATGCGAATCACAGAAAGGCGATCACTTATCGCCTTGAAGTCAATAACTTTTGTCCTAAGCCGATTTCCCACGACGAATCCGCATCCTAATACATGCAGTCTTTTGTTGCAGCTGTAATAAATGTCGCAATCTTTTCTTTTCATCATGCCTGATCCTATCCATCGTATCTCCTGGATCGCGGTTATGTCTGCCTTGTACCGCGTGAGGACAGACTCAAGTTTTTGAGTGGCACCTGGGGTTCTTACATTCCAGGTGCATACTCGGGTTGAGTACGATATCCTGCTTTTTAAAATACCGATTTTTATTATCCTGCTTTTTACAATCCCGCTTTTTTATAATCCCGGGTCTGGTTGCCGTTTGAGGAGTTTCGTTATCCGAGGGTGGTTGCGTATCTCTCATAACTAAATGTTTTTTCCATGGTCGGGAAGTTACCCCGACACGGCACAACCCCCAAACCCCCAACCCCGATACAACACATTCGAAAATACCATTATTTTATTTTAGATATGAACGATTGTAAAGAAAGTGTACGTACAGGGTGGTCTATTCAAGTGGCGAGGAGTGTATTACAAGTCATGCTTATTGAAAAAAGCTTATTCGATAAAAGGAGTTGAAGTGGAATATTTACAGGAGTTCATTTTCAGTTATTAAAAAAGAATTACAGATTTAACCCTAGAAAGGTAATCATATTTTTTAGTACATTAAAGGTAATCATTCGTCGAATCGACGAAGTAATATTGGACTCCAATTTTTACGAAAAGTGTGCACAAAATGCTTGTTAATTTTAATAGTTAATATTTACAGACCATTTCTTTTAAAAAAAAATCAAATAACTATTTTTTTAAAAACTTTTGCTTTTATATTGAAAAATGTGTTGGTACCTTTGTTTTTTGAGATCAGTTCATACTTTTTTTTTATAGAAAATAGAAAAATAAGAAAACATAACATAAAATCATAAGAACTTAAAAATTAACTCATTAAAGAACAAAAATAAAATATATCGCAAAAAAAATAATTCATTTTGAGCATTTGTTATAAATGTTATGTTGTTTATGCTCCCAGCATATGATTTCCTTGTACGTATCGTATGATTACTTGGTCTAGCACCATTTTTTTTAAGGACAATATGTAAAAATGTTCCCTTTTCTTTACATTTATTGCATCTACGCTGCCCTCTCTTATTTCTTTGTTAATTTTGGTGGTATTTTTTTTGTTAAATATTAGATCGAATCGAACACTAAAAGTTATGTAGAAGGTAATCTTCGTCGTTTCGACGAACATTGGCGCCATTTTTCGATCAAAACAAGACTTACCCAAACAGTTTTTTCGACGAAACTCCACAAACTAGAAGACCTTAGATATGGCTGGTGTGACACGGAGAGAAGATCCGATCGGAATAAAGATCGAAGAGAAAATCGAAAAAATTAATTTGATGTTCGTCGAATCGACGAAGATTACCCTTCTAGGGTTAAAAAAAATACAACCAATATTTCTTTCTGTTACATACAATGGGATAGTGACCAGCTCCGTGCAACTTTATATAAATTGGCATCATCCTACTAATACCTACTTCGAAATGTTAAATTTTATATAATATATTATATTTATAATATGTTTGTCAAATTGTTCGCTAATTATAATTTCTCTTTTTTTCAGATTACGATAAGAATTATTTTGGTAAGTCAAAACTATAATATTTTGCATGCATATTTGCACTGAATTGATACCTATGTACATATTTACCAATGAACCCTACAATCCATTTTTGGCTATAACGTATTTCAATCTATACGCATATATTTCATGTTTCACATATATTTCGGCCAACATCCGCCTCCTTTCAGTCATGCTATCTGATTTTATGAATTTCCGTAAGTAATTCATACCTACTTTTTGAATCACGATATGACTGACAACCGGCAGCATTTAAAACGCCACATGCCATGCCAATGACCATTGCCAATTGATTGGCATCCCGATATAAATTCATTTCACGCTTTTCACCTTCAGCGAACTAAGTCACATCTCCGCATACAATGCACTCTCAATCAATTTCGTCTACCAACATTTTTCACGATATACCGACGAGTCGCGGATTTGTTCAAGTGGGTCAGCAGAAGTTGTCTGTTTACACAGAAAAAAGTCAATTTATCAACACCGAATTTCAAAAGCAAACGATTATCACAAACATAATAGATATATAGGAGTTATTTGAAACTGGTTTCCATTAGGTTTCACTTGCACGATACCAACTCCCGCACACACCATTTTGATCATATCAAGTCCCGCAGAGGGAAAAAAAGTGAAACCTGCTAAAAAAAAAACAATAAAAGCCACAAAAATCACGATGCTATTGACCGTTGTTGAAGTGATATATTTTATTTTTGTTGAATGGCGATGCATAAAATATGAAGAGAGTGAAATTTTGCAACATGTTGTCGGTGTAATGCTTTCATAATTTTTTTTCTCCGATAAATTCATTATCGATTGGCTGAGGCGATCTTAAGTGCTTCGTCATTCTGACGATTTTATTGTTTTTCACATCACATAAAGGTTTAATTTGTATACATGTTGCGTGAGGTGTAAGCAACACGTGTACTTCACATTAGAGTGTGAATTTGATTAGGGCACGATAATTAAAGCAAGTTTTATGCCTACGCATGTAATTAAACAAGGTATAAATTAATTAAAGGGCAATCGATCAGAGGCAGGAGAGAAAGTTGTAATTGTTTTACACTATACTAAGCCCCGCTGATAATAATTTTTTTTTTACAAAGCAAACTTTTTCTATTTGTAGTCATTATTTTAAATTTCAAAACGAAAAGCAGTGTTTTCCCTTTTCTGCAAATGATTGATTTCGTTTAAATGGCTGAGAAAAAAATTAAAATTGTATTTTCAAACGAAAGATGTGTGTTTAAGTCGGCTAATATCGTATATCGCGCAATGGTAAATTAATTTGGTATCCTTTTCGTAATGCTTTCACGTTTGACCCGTGGACTGCTGCTGGACTAATCACTTAACGGTACAGTTAATGGTGATTGATGGAAAGCCAATTGTTAAGTGAAGACAGTGAACAAACAATTTGTTAGCGAATTCGGAGGCGAGGTAGCTAAAATGTTGAAATGAATATACGTATTACTGGATGAGAAAGTCCATTACCCTTTTGGCTTAGTAGAGAGTATTTCAATGTTGTCTGCAGCAAATTGAAAAATAGACTCTACGTCAATTTTGGTGCATTTAATTTTTCTAATACGGGATATTCGTATTCGTTTGCTAAACATACCCAATGCAATATTAACTAATGCTACCACCTAAGGTACTTAAATTCTTCCGTTCTCATAAGCTCTTCATTCACTCCCTGTGAGTTACTGTAATTTTTCATCCACTTCTTTGTCTAATTGCATTTTCTCATGCCTTGCCAAATTCATTCACGTCGAATAATAAATTTGCTGCTTTTTTAAATAATTTTCAATTCACCAAATACCGCTAATTAAATGCAATTTCCAGCGACTTGAACAGAGACACAGTAGCCGCACCAAGACAATTATCTTTTGAGGCTTTTACAAATTCGAAAATGGCTTTAGATTCTTTTTTGTTTTCGTTTGTGTTTTAATTAATAGAGTTCCCTTTCATTTCTGTTCATGATGCATGACCATAATTGAAAAGCATAATTCGTATATGCATTGTTTTTTTTTTTGTCCCAGAGGTGCTTGTACTCGCAATTGCAATGGTGCGCTTGGAACGCTATGGAACCAACCTAGTTTGGGTTCATATTGTAAGCTTTTTCGTCTATGTCGATTTTCATAGGAGAATGTCATACAGATACAGTCGCACGTGATCACGCAATATGGTAGTTTTTGAGAGATGTCGTGACAACGGTGTACCTGAAAGATATACTCTGAGATTCGTTGTAATGGGAAATGAAAAAGAACTAACCGTTTCGGATACGGGCACGGCGATTAAGAAACACATGAAAACGACAAGAAGAAGTCTCTTTAAAGAATAAACACGCATCGGAATGAAAAAGCAATAAAGATAAAATTTGATCTGTGCAGTTAAACGTGGTTCGTTAATGGAATTTAAGTGCTGATGGTACATGAGTTAGCCATTTGGAGATGTAACAAATCGAGATTATGCAATTTTTGTCAGTCGAATGGTATGGATAATTATAGGGTGCAGGTCGTTACAAGAAAGGAGACGCCTGTGTAGTGCGATTATGAATTTTTGTAGACCACGTACATACTTGGGTATGCAAAGCGTATATGAGGTGATGGTGTGTTTAAATGATCAGTTAAAACTCGGATGTGCTAAGCAAAACATGTTCACTAATGAAACGCTTTTATAAGTACTGCACTGAAAGAACCCCTTTTATTAACTCTTATAGGTCGAACTTTGAAAAAAATTATTAATTAGGTACCTATGTACCTAATAGTTTTGACTTATCTATTGACATACAAAGTTTCAGGTTAATACGGCTAATGGTTCATGTGTTATGAAAAAGCCTCGCTTAAAGAGGCAAGGGAAGTCAAAATCCACAAATTCCTCCTAAATATTGCATTTTGTCTTCGCAACCCAACCAGCATAAAAATTTCAAAGTTATAACTTTAGCGGAAGTGGTTCAAATTTGGCTTGCAAGATTTCAACACAACAAATTTTTCACGAAGTTAAGTAAAAGCCTTTAAAAATAGCAGGTCGGACTCTCATCACAAGAAAAGTGGTGGGTCCCTTCCTTTCATTTGAAATATAAATCAAAGGGTTGACTGTAACCGTTCTTTGTGTCTAGTCTAGTTACCTACGCATTTTTGTAAGTTTGAGAATTTGTTGTCAAATCCTTCCTGAAACAAACACTTTGCTTTTATTTTAATTCGCAAAATATTTTCTAGACTCAATAAGCTCAAATTCAGTGCTGAGTTAATTCATACTGCGAGCCTGACTAGAAACCGGTATTCACGACTTTTTGTTTGTACACACATCTGTTTTTTAGTAGAAAAAAAGTTACGTATACGCCTACGAAACTATTTTTATAATACTCTCGGACTCAGTCTTGCTTTAATGATAAACATTTATATAATCTCATGGTTTGACAACACAAACCGTTTTAACCATTTACCTATCACAAATCGAACGGATTTTCACTGCACATGTCTTAGCGATTTTTAAAATACCACAAAATTGGCCGCCTCCGGTTATGGTATTTTGACCTCTTCGAACCACCAACAGCAAACCAATACTCAACCATCTTCATTAATGAAGATAGTGAAGAAAGTGAAGATACTTGTATTTTTGAGACCGCTCCCCCAAAAGAAGTCGCATCGCAGAACCTGTGTCTGTGTGCACCATTATCGTCTTCTTCGGAATGCAGCAAGTGAAAATATTTCAGCGTCATCACAGCCACCGCCGGCCGCCACCGTCTGACTTAATCGTGCAACCATGTTGGTGGCGTATTGTAAGAGCATGCAGAAGTGTAACTGGTTTTGTGGTATCCGTAAATCGAGGCGTACAAATTTCTTTCTCCTGTTTCACGCCATTTTTGCAAACAAATTTTAATAAATCATGAAATGTAGTAATTGAAACAATTGTTACAATTATTGCACTGAGATACTTTCAAAGAATTGCGCAAGACTACAACAGACAGCCCGAAAGACAAAACATAATAAAACACTGAGATCCAGTTTAGTGTTAACCTAACCACCAAGAGGTGGTTCATACTTTATAGTCATCATCTCCAATAGATAGGCAGGGGCAGGCAGGCGGCACTGAACACCCATATATCGATTGTGAAAGTGAAATCTTTCTTCTCGGCGCGCGGCGTTGTCATCGTCGTCGTCGTCTGCCTTGTGTTGTATAATCGGCAACAATTTTTGTTTGCCTTCAGTTGGATCTTCCGTGGGATAAAAAGATACACATGCTGCTGCAGTGGAATGTAGATGATCGTGGTTGTTGACCTAAATTTAGTATGAATTTTCTAAAAGTTCAAGATGTCATCGCTGATGTGTTGGATTGGCCCTAGAACCAAACATTTTAAAACAAACAGAAGTTTGATTTAAAGGTCATTTCCAGTGCTGTGAAGAAACCTCTAAAGTAATTCAAGTGCATGAGTAACAACAACAAGCACAACATCTGCAAAATGATGATGAGCCGAAGTGAAAGTGTTTTCTAATCGGCGAGGACCACCGTCTGATGCTGTTGCGCTATTCTTTTTTGTTGTTCGTTTTGGTGGAATCTAGTTAACAGTCAGCAGGGTGACTACGACATCAAGTTAAGGTCACGATCAATGGGAAATTATTTTGCTTTGTCCGTTGCCATATCTCGGTTTTGATCATGACCATGGCTGATTTTGTTCGTCAGAGATAGTTTTGGGATTCCCACTACTGAATTAGCTATTACATACGAAATGTCAATTGTTCTCATTTTGTTTCTGAATTTGGCAATCAAAGCGGATTATTTCAAGTAGGAGCTTTCTAAATGAAGTCGCTCATACAAAGATCGAGCAGCTGTCGCTCGTGGCTGACGTCGTCCCTTGCGGCATAATTGTGATGGGATATTAAATGAATGTCTCTTGAGTGAGGCAATTTCCTCTATTACTCAGTTGGTTGTGGGTGAGATGACCCAATCACAGAGATGATCTATGTGGTGGATGTCACTAAAATAAAATGAATTGCTTTCTAAACTCACTTGGGTTTGATTGGTTAGATTGTTTGGTAATGTATAACGTAGAGTTATTGTATAGATATTGATTATACACCAGTAAATTTATGAGCTGTTCGAACATACAAATCAATTATTATTTCCTGACTAACGTTGGGATTTTTGTGGTTAATAGGGACTCAAGCTTACATAAGATTATAGCCGGCTAGTCTTTAAAATCGCATTTACAATCTTTTTCTGAGAACATCCAGGCGGAATATCTAAAAGTCTAACTTGATTTTATTCATACTGCTGGGTAGGCTAGGTTGAGTCATCATTTTGTCTGTATTTTCCGCAATCTAGTAACACAAAAGACCTTCAATGCAGACACATAATTTAACGCATCAAAGACGAGCTATTTATTATGAATTTTCTTATATATTTCTCTCTTAATCAAATAAAATCCGAACCTATTAAAAGAAAAATGCTGTCAGGCGGTTTCCTTAAGTTAAATATAACCCTCCTGCTTAATGAGCATGTGCACTAATATCTAAACTCCTTAATTGTTTTAATTGTTGCAGTTCCACATCAGTTTTCAAACGATTTTATATTTCTATGGCTTTGAAATTCGACAGGTCAGGGCTATCATCCATCAAGCTTACCTAACAATCAATCTTCTACAGCTTTTCAATAAACTACCATTCCTTTCACAATTATAATGAGACCTATTGTACGCACCAATTTGGGCATTGATTAACAAATAATACTAATCCAAATGATGTAACTGCATGCTAAAAGAAACGAGCCAAATAACTGCATTAATATGTATTAGCCGACATTTCTGTGTATTACCCAACTCATCCGAACCGGTTGACCAAATATATTTCTCACAAATATAGCTTTAGCCCATTAAAGTGACTCAAAAATTTGTTTTCACTTTCAGCAGCAACATCCCAATCATCCCAATGATGATGATGCTGGAAATTTCTGGTATTTCAGCTAATCCAAAATGTAAATTCACTTTCAAAATAGTGTAATTGTAATGTTTGTCTTGGAATATCGAACAAATCGATACTATCTGAAAATGTGAAAGAAAGTGAAATATTTTGCGCGCCCATCAAGCCAGCAACATTCGTGTGTTTCCACTTTGCACGGGTCGTCATTCAATTGGCCCTACATGAATCATTATTGGAAACTTTCATCTTTCAAAACAGACCAGAAAATGAAATAAGAGCTGCCAGTCTAAATTATAAAATAATTATCATAAAATGTATCTTATTGTCTATACATGTTGCAGGAGAGTGCAGCTTAATATTAATGAATCGACATTTAATTGGATCGTGTTGGCAAATAGGAAATATGCAATTAAATATAAGAAAGAAAAGAAAACTATTACACCCCAGTGATTTTCATTTCATTTTCGCCACAAATGCAGTGGGGTGCATTTTGCAGAAAATGTTTACCCACGTATATACACCATATATGTACATACGCACGTAACAATGAGTGGACCATGTAATTCGCTTCGTGTATGTGATGTTACTTGATGGGCTGTTGTTGAGCGAAAATTTTACAGCACACATTTTTTTAACGTAAGGTCTATGAAAATATTTTTTTTATTTTTCTGTGCAGATTTTTCTGTTCATTATTTTTGTCTGTAGCAAAATGTACATGCAACATAGTCAGCACGAGAAAGAAAAATAAACGAAAACAAATCACTTTCACATGTGGAATTTATGATAATTATATTATGTTTCGACTAATAACACTTAAGACCTGGTAATAATTTATCTTAAATATTAATTTCTAATTTATACTACATAGTTAGCTGATTTGACGTTTAAATTGTCCTGTAAAATGGATGTAAGTTGTTGGAAATTGTTTGTTTACCCGAAATTTCATTGCCATGTCCGCTCATTTACTTTAGAATTTATGTACACATAGGTAAATATTTAAAAATTTCGACTGAAAGCATGCGCCCACTCTTAGCCGGAACGGAACGTACAATTGGTCGTAAAAATTACAATATTTCCACAAGAAATTAAAGGATCGTATTGTCAACATTCCCAAAGAGGGTGGTCCGAAGAGGAATAATTTCGCACGTACAGAATTCGAGATCTAAAAGCCGTTCCATCTAAACTAATCGGTCGATTCTTGGTGAGGGATTAAACATCACTGGCAGTTTTTGGTAGGAGCACCACTTTAACCAACCGGTAGGGGATCGTTATATGTTACACATATTTATGCGTTCAAGTTTGACTTCGATGAGATTTTTCTTGTCTACTGTAGCCCGCCCCTATGTTGCGTAATCTTTTCATTACATATATGTAAAATTGAATGCTACAGTCTCTTTGTGCTTACAATTATGTTCTAGGGAACGGTATATCCCCGTGTGTATCTTGAAGGTACTTAACCTCTCGCGAACGTCTGACTAACATCTGCGAGTATCAATGTCATGGAAAAGCTTCTCAATTCTTTCGGACTCGGCATAAACTTGTAGGTTCCTTCCATTCGTTCCAACAAATAAAAACTCCTATTAGCGAAGGGCTGTCAGAAGTTAGAATTCGCCAAATTTTTATTTTACAGTGAGCGTCTAAATTGAGTGAACACTAATGAAATTTTCATTTGTCTTTGGAGTTTGGAAACTATATGTTTTAAATACCTATAAAGTATTTTATCCTGTCAAAATGGAATACGTGTTGTTATTGGTATTTCGTTATCAAACTTTTTTCAGATTGCTGGTTTTTAAGAAATGTTTCAAGTCGCCAAAATACGCTCACTGTATTACATCTATGGCTCTAAAAAAGTTTTCGAAGGTTATTCAAGATTGAATATAAACTATTAGCCATTGGATGAAAGACTTCTCAGAAGAGTTTTAGACTACTGATTCATTGATTGTATCAAGCTGTATATAGGTACAACTCCATCAAATCTTACCACTATGGTCCACTATGATATTGATTTGATTTGGATTGCTTAGCAGTTACTTCCGCACCTACTGAACATACAACTCGTGTTCACTTAAAGCCAACGTAGGTTATTTTCCCATCCTACATAAAACAATTTACAAATTATGCATACATCTCGCTTACGATAATGCGACTATTAGGGTCAAAATGAAAATATCTTCATTTAAGAGGATCACTTCTGTTAGTTTTACGTCTGACAACCGTTTTGAGGTAGCAATCGTAATGAAATAAATCGGTTATACAGCTACCATATAAGTGACCACTTTCATTATGTGAAAAGTGAAGTTCGCCCAAACTCGCTCGTTTTGGGATAAACTTCAGCTGTATTACGATAAAACTTAATTGGTTTCATAAGGGCTACTAATTTGCTTAAAATAAACAATACACTTATAATGTAATGCCTTTCCGATGAAGACTCAATCCAAATACCCACTTAACTGGTTCAGAAAATAATCTTTCAAAACACAAGCACTTTTCGCATATTCCCCGCCATATAACAACAAGTGATGAACATTTTGAAATACAATATTCTCCTTTCCTCTTTGGCCCCAAAAGCGCATCTCATCTAATCCGTTTCGTTAGCTTCACCTACCAGTCTACTACCACTCATCCCTCTTTAGTCTGCCTGGTGATGAAATGAATCTCTTAGGAAATACAACGAAAAAATCTACCCACCACAAACACCTTCATCGGGTCACCGCACAATGCTTTCATTTCTGTTTTTAATATTTCTTCTTCAGAATATTGACCATGCCTCCTCATGTACTTGTTGACCCTGGTCTTTGGTATACGTATCTCTGGATCTTTCTGTTTCCCTTTAGTTGTTGACAAGCTGTCGATTGCACTTGACTGTGTGTGTGTTTTTTTTTATTTATTTATTTACAAACAAAATTTTAATATTTATTGGTTTACTGAACTCTGGATTAGGTGTTCCAGTATCCATTTGTAGGTATGGGGTTCTCTGACAATTTTGGGGAAAGTTTAAGTTGTCAACACTCAACTCACTGATGTCAATAAATTTCGATTTCTTCAGTTTCCCATGCAAATACATACTCGTATTCTAGTTCATGGCAAGCTACAGTCCAAAAATATATCATCATTGTGAGACACTACAGTCTACAGAGGTGAATCGCGGAATTTGGAATTAGTCAAATTTTAATGCTAACTGTGACCTTAATATTGTCAATAGCGTTGCATAATTTTGTAAATTCGGTTGAGCCTTTACGAGTAACCGTTTATGGCCTAAATTGGTAGATACCATTGAAAAGTTTATTGGTCGACTTGGCAGTAGACGAACAGATACGATTCATATTGTGTTTATTAAGGAGCCTCCGAAACAGATTTTATTGTGTGTCTCTATAATATTTTGATTTACATATTATGAAAAATTAGGTTACTGCGCGATTTCGTTTTATTTTTATTTATTATTGCTGTGCCTGGCGGGTGACGATTGGCAACAGTGTAGAGTTTTTTAAATGCTTGTTGAAGTTGAAATGGTATACGAGGTACTCATGTTTAGGGAAAGTGTAATTTTCTCTGATATGAGAATATATTTTTGTAACTCATTAAGGAAGTCGATTGGAAAATTTTATTTTGAGTAAATCCTATCTTATTGTACTTACATATTTTTCAAGTTAAAGCCAGTGTTAAAAAATAAAAAATAAATAAATAGGTGGCGCAACAGGCAGGTAGACACCCTAGGCCTAGCTTCTCGCAACCATTCGTTTGTGTGAGTTTCTATTTTTGGGACGAATGGAAGGGACCTACAATTTTATGCCGAGTCCGAACGGCTGAATTGAGAAGCTTTTTCAGGACAGTCATACTCTCGGATGTTTGTCAGACGTTCGCGAGAGCGAGAGGTGGCGCAGTATAGAAAAAAACCTTAAGATGTAATTTGTGTTTTTCCGGGGATCGAACCTGGGATCCCTCGCACAGTAGTCCAGCACACTAACCACTGCGGCGGCGCCCACCAGTGTTGCCATTAAAAAAAGTGAATCCGGTCAAATCGGACCGAATGACCGGAATTTTATTTTCTAAATCAGGTCAAAAAATCTGGCCAAAAGATAAAATCAGAGTTTTCGACCAGAAACCGGACCAAAAATAGATTATGGTAACATAATATTATCCGTGTTTAGAAAACGTTTTTATAATATGTATGTGAATCTTGAGTTTGTGAACTTGTTTTTTATTTCGTTTGTTTCAAATTTTCTGAAACTAATTTTTCCAATGTCCAGCGAGACAGGTAGATTTTGAGTGAGTAGAAAGGAGAAAATGTAGATAGCATAGAGAATGTACACAAAATCCACTTTCAGAAATAATTCTGGCATTGTCTGGACAAGGCATGAAGGTTATTTTTCGTACTATTGTGCTTTCCATACAAATCTTCATTTGATATTTGCGTTGATAGAGTGAGGGCGTCAAAAACGGCGTCCGCTTCGGCCTTTCTATAAATTTTGTTTGGTGTTTCCGATTTCACTATTCTTTTACCTGCCAAATTTTATTTCATTGCAATGACGCCTCGCTTTTGTGTGTAGCGAAGTCGTTAATGAAAATGAAAGTCAGATAATAATCCATAAAAAGTGACAAATCAAGTGAAGACGTGTATGGCCATGGATACAGTAAGGCCGTGTGTAAGTTGGGCTAAATAAATTATTCTCGGATAATTTTCTGACACTTGAAAAGAGTAGTTCACCAAACTCCAATCTGAAATTTATCGAATTTCACACTTTAATTAGGTAATTGAAATTCAGTGTTTAATTTCACCTTCAATATTCTAGCAAAAGAAATAGAGATTTCGGACGGATATGACCGGAATCCGGTCAGAATGGCATCACTGGTTAAGGCCCGTGACAGAAGAAGCAAACTGACAAACTGGAGTTTACGCGTTTGCATACATTTAAGCAGTTGATACAGCTGTTTGGAGGTGGACAAACTACAACGCTTCTTTTTGAAAAGAATTTTGAAATTTTGAGTTTTGGATTTTTGAAGCCAAATGCGATTTAATCCTTCTTAATGCGAGCAGATTTGGAGGCAACGTGTTAACCGTAAATATGCTCTATATGTAATGTGAGAGAAGAAGAAAGCATTCATCATTTCATAGGCAGGTGCCCCGTACTAAGGGAATTTAGATATTTGGTTGCAGGGGAGGAGCATACCCCCATGTATACTGTTGTATATATAATATTATATCCACAATGCATATACAGTAGAATATATATGCGGGAAGGGGGGCATGCTACCCACCTGCAACCCCCTGGTTGGGGTTACTGTAGGATTTGAATATGAAAAACGAGAAAGTTAAATATACAAGTAAAATTCCATTGTCAGTGGAAAATATTTTCTGTTTTATTCTGTTCGTCTTTATCTGTTAAATAGCTGAGTGCAATAATGTCCAAGGACATTTTGAACCTTTTTGCATAAGTCTTTATTTCATGGCACCGTTTTTTCCTACATCTGGAAAGACTGCCAAAGAACTTACCGACGACATTTTAAAGCAATTCAACGAAGATAGTCTTGACATTAACCTTTGCCAGGCTCAGGGATATGATAATGCTGCGACTATGGCGGAGGATTCATGGAGGATTTCAAAAACGAATTCGGCAAATTAATCCAAAAGCTTTGTTTACGCCATGTGCAAACCATTCTTTAAACCTTTGTGGAGTTCACTCTTTGGGAAGCACAAAAAAGAAGAAAATTATGCCAGGCGAAAAGGCTCAAGATGCTGGTTTGACGTTGCAAGAGGAAACACGAAGATTCATGTTAGAATGTCAGGATACATTTTACACTGAACTTATTCATCGGTCTAAGGAAATGGAAGACATTGTGTCAGTTTTCTCAGCTCTTCAACCGAATATATTGCTGTATCGAACGGGAAAAGAACTAAGTGCTGTTGTTCCAATGCTTACCTCGACATTTACAGAACTAACAGACAACGGTATCATATTGGAAATCGGACATTTGGACAGCCTTTGAATTTTTAATCTTCATTGTTAAATGGGACTTTTCAGACTCGTTACCGAGGCTGTCATTGGCGATGAGAATTTATTTCACAATTTGCGTCTCAGTAGAATCGTGTGAACGAAGCTTTTCAAAATTAAATTTAATTGAGACTTATCTACTATCAACAATGGACCAAAATAGGTTGACTAATCTGGCTATACTTTCAATCGAAAAGGAGCACACAAAAATTACAGATTTTAATGATTTAATCGAAACATTCAGTGCAATAAAAGCTTGAAAGCACCTTTAAATAAAATCGTTGGTCGTGTTTTTTTCTTAAATTTTATATGGGGTGTAAGCTTGCTTTACCGCCCTGGGTGCCACTGCCTCTTAGACCGCCTCTGGAATGAACACTTAGGAAAACGCATCCTAGACTTTCAGCAACGCCGCTTCTTATCTCTTTGACTATATAGCGTTGACGAAAGATTCAAGAGCACTATAACAACAACTCTTATAGAAATAGTCACTTCGATAGAAATTGTCGTAACTCCTCGCTTATATATGTATAAAAGAAAGCTCACTTAAGAAATACTCTGAGAAACTAGGTATAGATTTGTTGCGCCCAACATTCAATTCTATGCCGCAATGCATCATCAGCTACATCATGTTTCAAAATTAACCGCAAATAACGTATACAAATCAATGCCCTGGCCCGGGCTGGCACAGGAAAAATTAAATATTATCTAAACCACTACAAATGTTGTGCAATGCAAGCTGAATGCTGAGGCAATGTGTGTGATAATGGTATCGTTGAGGGCAGTTTCAATACTCCTTAGACATGCAAATCGACATTATCAGGACTGTGGGAAATTCGTTGTCTAGACAGTAAAACGAAACCATTTCTAATATTACAAAGAGGTATGTATGGCGATTTAGCATATTTCCACAATTGTATAGGTCTTTTCCATTCGTCCCAAAAATAAAAACTCACACAAACCAATGATTGTGATAAGCTAGGCCTAGGGGTTTACACTCCTGTTGCGCCAGCTATTTATTGTTTTTGATCGCATATCCTTATCCTGAAATCAATACTATTTATCTCAAAGCAACACAGGACCTTCTTACCATCCCATTACATCGTATAAATTACATCCTTTATATTGTGATAAAAATATTTAACTCACCACTTCATTGGCCACCCGATTATTATATCCTTGGGAACCTGTCGCCGCAAATAGACAACAAGTGCCGAACAGCACCAATTGCAACCTCATATTTATCTCCAAATTATATTCTTTAAGTTTTTTCCCTTCAAATCTTAGTTTGCACAGTTAAATTATTTATTGAAAATGAAAGTAAAATTCACAAAAAAACACTTAACCCAAACGTAAACCGATCCTTTTCTTCACTTTTAATTTTTTTTTATCTCATTAAAACTGCAAATATCTTAATGTATCGTTTTGAGCGAAACGATGGTCTTATTAATTAAGCGGAAAAGATGAAAAACAAAGAGTAACCATTAAACCACAAAATACGTCCGCCAAGTTCTAATAAAAGATAAATGGAAAGTTATGAAGCTTGCAATCACGCGAAGCGCGAAAAGAAGCTGGCACTTTTTTATAGCACTTTATAGTTGATGGTCACAGCAGCAATGATACCATCTATGCCAAAAAAAAAAAATCATCAAATGAACCGAAATGATAATAACGTCTCTCTGTGTAATGGCGAAGTGTGGAGACTTGTCTTTAACCACAACTTGTCAGGTAAAAGTACGGCGCTCGACTGAAATTCGCTTTCAGTTCGATTACAATTTTGTACAATGTGCAACACGAGTAAACTAGCAGAAGCCCTGGGTCCACACGGTATATTGTGTGATGGTCTTTTTCAACTGCTGGCAGTGGTAGATGCCATCTTTTTCTTGAAGAAGAAGAGAAGAATAAGCCGAAAGAAAAATGCAAATACACAAGCTAGTGACTAGTGAGCCTTGATCATCTTAAGTTGGTGGAAGCAGGTGAATTGTGATCGTTTTGTAGATGTGCGATGTTGATAACGCAAAATGTTGCAAGCAGAGACATTATTCGTGTTGCGAGAAGTGGTTTAAGTTTATAAACGTCTACTTGGGCAATCTGAAGGGCGTTGATCCTCGTGTGTCAATTTTGCTAGGTGGCAACGTCTAGTAAAATTGACAGTTGCGTGGAAATCTTTTCTCTTAATTTTATGTTTTTTGCTCATCATACTTGAACAGCTCCCGAAATGTTAACCACAGTCAAATAAACATGCTGGCAAACCAGAATAAAGCCGCTTTCGCTAGGTTGTATGTCGAGCTGTCATAATTAAGTACACCCAATGAGGCGCGTCAAAAATTGGTCAAATTGCCTGAATGTGACAACGATGCGTTGTGGTTTGAGTTTCCAAATAAAAGCAGGACATGAAGGAAACTAAAAATAAAATGACGCTATAATAAATGGGAATAGGTCTTGGTCTACTTACATAAATGTATGATCTGATCAAGTTTAGTATTTTAGTTCAAGTTCAATATTTTAGCCATGTTCCTCAGTCATAGTAATCAAACCATGTGACAGAAAACAGACTTTTTTTTTTCTATTAAAGCTGAAATTTTATGTTCTTCTTTGATCAATTCCCAACAAACGTTTTCATTATTCTCCCATTCGTGTAATAATGGAGTGGCTTGCGTGTTCATGTGTCAATAAAGAATTGCTAATTGAAGAAACTAACAAGAAAAATATTGACAATAAATGCACGCGACATAATATTGAATGGAACCCGAGTGTGTATAGAGTCGACTTTTGGCTTCTTAAAGCAACGCCTAAGCTGTAAAGGCTTAAATTAACTATCATCAATTGGAGGGTATCGCCAGATAGCACTTTGTCAGATCACAGATACATCGAATTTCAAATCTACTGTGAAGTTTCACCTTCGCAAGAGAGGAGAAATCCGAGAAAAACGAATTGGGCACGGTTTAAGGAGGAACTTGGCAATTCTGTTAAAGCTCCACTTAAATTAAGGTCAATACAAGGGGTAGAGAGGTCTGCTCAGGATCTGAACAGCGTCCTTATCCGTTGTTTTGAACAAGCGTGTCCGGTTACAAAAAACTCCTGCAGAAAACCGGTACCTTGGTGGAATACCGAACTGCAGCGTATTCGCAGAGAAACCAGGAAGCTCCTAAATCGGTCTTTAAAAACCAACTTAGAAGAAGACTGGAATCTGTATCGATCGAAGCAAAAAGAATTTAAGAGACTGATTCGTAAATCGAAAAATGACTCTTATAGGAAATTTTGTGAGGAGGTCGAATCACTAAGTGCAACCAGTAGACTTGTTAAAGTCCTCAAAAGGGACAGACCAAGTAAACTGGAATCGCTCCAAAAATCTGATGGCACCTACACTGAGACAAAGGCGGAGACTTTCAGTCTTCTGTTGGAGACTCATTTCCCGGGAAATCAGATCACTACGCGCTCTTCAGTGGTACCGGAAACGGTGGCCACCACGGAACGGACAAACACCACGCGGCGTAGCTGGTATATTGCATCCAGAGTGGTGACGGATGACGCTATCAAATATGCAATTGCATCGTTTGAGAGTTTCAAGGCACCTGGTCCGGATGGAATTTACCCGGCTATGCTGAAACAAGGTTTTAGTCAGCTGATGCCGACGTTGAAAAGAATTTTCACCGCTAGCTTGGCCTTGGCCTACATACCTTCTCTTTGGCGTATGGTTAAAGTCGTGTTCATACCAAAAATCGGTAAGACTGACTACACTCTCGCCAAAAGTTTCAGACCCATAAGTCTGTCTTCCTTCCTGCTGAAAAGTTTGGAAAGACTGGTTGAGCTGCACGTGCGCAATGTTGCTCTTCGATCGCATCCTCTTTCTGAGATGCAACATGCTTATCAGCGCGGAAAATCCTGTGAAACTGCGCTTCAGAACCTTGTTGGTAGGATCGAAAGCGCTTCTGATCGGAAGGAGTACGCGTTGGGTATTTTCGTCGATATTGAGGGTGCTTTTGATAATGCGACTTTTGACAGCATGTGTAACGCAGCTAGACATCACAGTATAGATGAAACATTGGTGTTGTGGATTAAAGCAATGCTAATGTACAGGACGTTGATTGCCGAGGCGGATTGTGGCAAATGCGTCATGACAGGGGTAAACAGGGGCTGCCCACAAGGTGGTGTTCTGTCTCCCCTTTTATGGTGTATGGTAGTAGACTCTCTGCTAACGTTACTCAATCTTCCTGTAACCTACACACAAGCCTACGCGGACGATGTCGCCGTTCTGTCTGTCGGCTCGAACCTAAGGACTGTCTGCTCTCAGGCGCAGAGATCCTTGGGCTTGATCGATGATTGGTGCACAAGAAATGGGCTTTCAGTGAATCCTCTTAAAACTACGGTTGTTCTCTTCACGAGGAGGAGGAACTTCACTGGTCTGACTCAACTTGTGCTAAAAGGTGTCACTATCCCGATCTCTGACGAAGTCAAATATCTTGGAGTAATCCTCGATAGAAAACTTCTTTGGTCCAAGCATGTTGAATCGAAAACCGATAAAGCGCTGTCGACTTTCTGGCAGTGCAAAGGCGCTTTTGGTAAGACATGGGGCTTATCTCCGAAAAGGGTCCTTTGGATCTATACGGCAATGGTAAGACCACTTCTCTCATATGCATCGGTTGTGTGGTGGAACAGGCTTTCGCGGAAACGTGTTACTGCCTCTTTCGCCAAACTCCAAAGAACAGTTTGCCTTGGCTGCACAGGGGCCTTCCCCAGCACCCCGGGTTCTGCTCTAGATGCTATGATGAACCTCCCCCCCCTTGATATTTTTATCATGGGGTGTACACTGAAAACCATCTCCCGTTTAAAGAGAGGTGGCTTTTGGTACCACGCGCATTGGAATTTTGATGAACTTGTGCGAGAATTATCCTTTGACCCCTGTCTTATGGATATGCCGTCTGATGCAATGACACCAGAAATCCTACTGCGACAAAACTACCACGTCAACTTTCCTCAGGCAACGGAATGGCTTCGGCCGGACTCTGAGCCAGGGAAAGAATGCCATCGTGTATTCACGGATGGCTCTAAAACCGGACAGGGGTCTGGTTCTGGAGTCTTCGTGGAATGCGAGAACATTAGACTACACTACCCTTTAGGTAACCACGCGACTGTCTTCCAGGCGGAGATTTTCGCTATCCTTATGGCTATGCGCTATATTGTGACAAACAGGTGGAGGGCTAAAAGTATATGCGTTTGCAGTGACAGCCAGGCTGCACTAAAAGCGCTGCTTAACCCTCTCACCTCGTCCAAGCTAGTGCTCGAACTCAAGCTTGCTTTGAACTTGGTCGGTAGGCTAAACACGGTCAAACTTGTTTGGGTCCCAGGTCACACTGGTATCCAGGGAAATGAGATCGCTGATGGGCTTGCCAGGCTGGGTTCAGAAGAAGCTCTTTCAGGACCTGAACCCGCGCTGGGTCTGCCTGCATCTGTGGTTGGGTCATCCATCGATATTTGGGTTTCTCGCAAACACGAGCGTCGGTGGCGTGATTGTGCTGGGTGCAGACAGGCCAAGCGACTGCTTCCGGACATCTGCAAAAGGTCCGCGTCCTTTCTTCTGTCTCTCAGGAGAATCGACTGTAGACTGCTTGTGGGCGTCCTTTCGGGCCACCAAGCTTTCGCCAAACACTTAAATGTATTGGGCTTGAGCGACACCACCATCTGTCCTGCTTGTGGAGAGGACGATGATACGGCGGAACACTTCCTCTGTAGTTGTCCTGCCTTTGCTCGCATCAGGTGGCGGATTTTTGGGGCTGACGTGGTGAGTGCCGAACATCTAAGCTCTTCATCACTGAAGCTCCTTCTTATCTTTCTTCGAAAGACGGGAAAACTAAGTACAGCAATGTAAGGTGTCTGTTTGGCAGTACAATGGACCAGTAGTTGTGTCTGAGTGCTCCATCGGATAGTAACAACCTCCGACAAAAAAAAAAAAAAAAAAAAAAAAAAAAGCTGTAAAGCCTTCACATGGCCTTCAGAAAAAGAATACAGGATGTTTACCTACGTATTTTAATTTTTCGATTTTAAACATTTAGTATCTAACAGTATTTTTATACTACAGTATAACATAATATTCGCTCCATCTCCATGGACCCCATGATTGTAATAGCTCAAATCTATCAAATAATATCGACGTGTTGAGGTCCACTGCAGTACAAAGAGTGAAAGATTGATAAGGTTCTTTTACATTCTGAAAGTTTACTATTTAGTATGGTTTATAATGTTAAAGGCATTACTTGTTCTTACTTCTTTGAAATCGAGCCTTTAGCAAAAATGTTACTAACAATTGCGATCATACAACGGCCCAAACCATTACGGGACAAATTTCATGACAACATACATATTTTAAATGGCCTCGATCGTATGGATTATTTTCTATGTAAGGTAATCATCTCCTTACAATTTATGTGCAGAAATAAAATCCATTTGCAAGCACTTCGTAGCGCCGTTGAAGCGTTATATTTTCGCTTTTACCGAGAGAAATATTTAAAAATAAATGTAAATATCTTCAGCAAAGCAACATTGATTGATCCAAAGCAATGTGGGACTTCCGTGGTTACGTTATTAATTTAACGCCATCGTCAGTCTGGTAAATCAACTTCATGTTGATGAGGATGAACTACCTTATAGAGATAGATAATTTATTTTTGATATACAGCTGTGTTCATGAAAATAGTAGTGCATCTCTCTAAAATAGTCAAAAGTAAATAAATTTTGACCGAAAGTAACGGAATTTTGAAATTTTTATTCTCTTCTTTGCATTCTAAACAAAAAGTTTGCATCCTTATATTTTTCAACGGAAAAAGTACCGTTTCATTTGGTTCAAGTTTTGTGTAGAGCAGCACTACGTGAACGCAACTGTACATACATAGTATTACAAAGTACAGTAAATGACGCTTATAAGATACTCCAAAATGCCACAATTTTTGTTTCTTATAAGCGTGTGTTTCTTATATCCTAAACACGGATATAAGAAAAAAGTTTCTTATAAGAAAAACACGGATATAAGAAACGGTAGTTTCTTATTAAAAATGTTCTTTCAGAAAGAAAACTTTCATCTATTTTTTTGGTATTTTTGAACGCTATTTTTGGGAAACTCTTTTTTTTTTCTCTGTGACAAATTGCATGTTCTGAAAAAGAGCCGTTATAGGTTTTTTCCACTTTATTTTAGCATTCGCTGAAATAAAAATAGGCAACATTTTTATGTCACTTGAATAGAACGTGCATTTAGTTTGACCGTTATCTTTGTTACGTGGTCTCATATTTTTCTGTGATCGATTTTTTTTGTTAATTTCGACTATTACTAAAAAAAAAAATAAAATGGGTGGAGAAAAATCCCTAACCGAGGCGGAAAAAGGACAAATCAAAGTTTAAAGGACGCTCGCCTATTTATTGCTAAATTTAGCTAAGAAACTCGAGAGGAGCCGACACGTTATACCATATTTTTAAGTAATGAGTCTAAAGCCAGTATTAGACGATATGTTGAATCAGCATACGTATGCTGAAAATTGTGTTCCAATCACAACATATCGTGCAAACTTGATGGCAGAAATTTATTTTTTACACGATATGTTGTGATTGGAACACAATTTTCAGCATACGTATGTTGATTCAACATATCGTCTAATACTGGCTTAACTATGAAAAAAAAAAACATGAAAGGCCTCATACACAGTGTGCTTACAGGGACTTATATTAAAAAAAGCGTCAAATTCTAACAACTCTTTTTCCAAAAATCAGGGAAAAATGTGGTATCAAAGCAAGTCTCACAACCATTCGTCGTATTATTTCGAATGCGAAGTAGTCACCCTTTATCCCGGTTCGAAAAGCGCAACGCCTCCGTTTTTGTCGCGCACATGTGACCTGGACTTCGTAGTGGCATTGTGTTGTCTTTTCAGACGAAAAAAAAAATAATTTGGAAGGCCCGGATTGCGAGCTACTATTTCCATAACCTCCACAAAGAGACTAACAGAATTGAAGGTGTTATGATGTAGGGGCCGTTTTCAATTTCGCTAAATTATTTGGCCAATTTGTATATGTACATCCCTTCCAAACCGGATGTGTGAATTTTGGTGCAGAAAGGTGGCTCAAAACACAATTGAACAATTTTTTTTAAATCTAAAATACTCCAATTACCTTAAATTTAGGTAAAGTTTGTGTTAAAAAGAAGCAGAATTCTCTAAAAAGTTGTTTCGTTTAAGTGTTCTATTCAAGTGGCTCAAAATTACGGCCCCACATTTTCCCGGTTTTTAGTTAATAATTTTTTGTTAATACTTAAAGGTTCAGTTTTAAATCTTCCTTCTGGGCAAATCACAACAATTAAATTAACTTTAATTTAAAAAAAAAATAAGCCTCTAGCATGCTTGGTTTGGGACCAGTGGGCTATAGAAACCGACCTTAGAGGTGTGCTATTCAAGTGGCGCGGAGTATATAAGTTTCATTTTAATTGAAATATTATTTCCTGAAATTTTTTTTTTTTCAATATCACAAATGAACACAAACAAAATTGAACTGACATTTATGGCTTTTCTTTGAGAGTTCAGAAATGCATGTATTTCCTAAGGGCGTGTTTGTTCACATTTTAAGGAACATTTAAATTGTACCTTTTTTGTGCCATACAAAAGTTTCTTATACACAACATATTTCGGAGGAAAACTCAGAATCGGTGTTGTAAAAACAATTCATTATATCAGTGTTTTTCTTATAAGGTATGTTTTTTACATTGGTGTAAATGTGCTCGTACACGGTGCTTTTGTTCAGGTTTCTTATAAACGTGCTTTTCTTATAAGCATGTTTCTTATAAGCGTCATTTTGTACCTCTTATTCAAATGAAATTTTAATTACAAATGTAGTAAATCAGTTTTGAATTGTATGTTATGATCCAGTGTGGCCAGGGTTATAGCATGACGCAACAATATTACTAGTAGATACCTTTTAAATTTGTCTCCTACAAGTTTTGAAAAGATCACCATTGAACTTCTAACTATGCGTTGCAGAAATATATAACACATTAAAAAAAAACTCTAAAAACTGTGTTTATCAGTCCCAGAGAGATGATAATTTACTTCATATGTAGTAGATCTACTTCATTTTTTAATTATTGTTCATCTGCTACGTAGCAACTTATTTCTACTTCGTTTATTTATGGTTCAAAATATCATTTAAAATAGACAATATTGATCAATTTGACTTTAAATACATCAACAACGACGAAAAAATCAACGAAATATAAATATCACGAAAAAAATGTGTCATGTAATGCATGTGTTTTTCAAACTGTGGGTCACGACCCTCTAGAGGTTCGCCAAGAGGTAAGATTAATAAACAAAAGTCCCGTGCAAAAAAAAAAAAAAATAAAATAGAACACAACATTTTTGTTAGTGCGACATATCTGAACGCAGGGAAAATATCAAACAATTTTTGTTTGTAGAGACTCTGGCCCATGATGGAATAAGTATAAGGTGGTCTCGTCGGCTGCCGACTCGTTCGTTTTTTGGTCCCTTAACGCTTCGTTAACGTACACTTACTACGCTGAATGAAGAGAAAAACGTGTCGTTAAGGGACTACTTTTTGCCGATGAGACCACCTTATACTTATTCCATCATGCTCTGGCCACAAAGGAAGTTTTACGAGGAATCCTCTGATTTTGTCTTTTGCAGTTATAATGCTTTCTTCTCTCCCTTGGAGTAGTCAAAAGGATCTGCGAGAAATGATACTTTGAAAAGCCAGGTGGGATCAGAAAAATGATTTGAATTTCAGATTTTGAATCTTGTAAGAACATACCTAAATAATGTAGCTTTTAATTCCAGAACTCGTGTCAATACCTTTCCTTTTGACAGCCATCTGACCTCTGTCTGATAAAGGAGAATTTGATGGAGTGAACCCATTTCATCACATATGGTCCTAAACAGCCGACTTTGCAAGGCCTTGGGCCTTACCAATAATCATTTTTAGTCTTCAACTTAAATATTTTGACGGTCACAATGGATAGTTTTATATGGAAATGTTCGCCATTGTGATTTCGCTTGCCTTTAATAGAGTTCACAGCTCGGATCACATCTTTAAGTACATCATTTAATTCAGAAGGTAACACCTTGGATGCCAGAACTTGTCGATGAAGAAAGCAGTGTATCCGCATGAAACGTTTGGCATTAGGAAAAGTTTTGCAAAATAATATGTCTTCTTCAGTAAATAAATAAAATGTTATGTAATTAGACCGGGTTTTGAAGGGGCTCAGTGTATGTAGCTTTTTGAAGAACTGACACATTATAATGTGGGGGTCGCCAAACTGTTTTTACAAACAAAGGGGTCGAATACTCAAAAAGTTTGAAAAACACTGCACTATACAATATCATTTATGTGCTTCTGTCACACTACACATCCTTCTATAGATCCCTTTATCCCATTGAAGACCTAACTTTATCATTTTGAGCATTTCGCCAAATGTTTGCTTCGTTTTTTGTAAATCTACTTCGTTTTTTTCGGGCAATTTACTACTTTTTTTGGGTTCAGCATTATCATCCCTCTCCCACTGTTCCCCGGGATAATATTTTAATATTTTTGTATACACACGACCTCTCGCGGAGTTATGAAAAAAATCCGATCTATTAGTTGCCAGAAAAAAAATTCTCAATTTAAGCGTTCAGATTAGAAATTGTGTAGAATTGTTGATCCCTTACATTCGTAATGTCGAAGTACCTAGCTATACTAGGTAAAAGACGGATTGTCTTATATTGAACTGTTGTTTCCGTTTAGATGTATATACTCAATGCAGTACTTTCTTTTACTTTAGTTGAGCCCCTCATAGCTGGGTATACATATGTAATGTATACACAGTAATATCACACACAATGAGACTGAATTCGATTAATTCAAAAGTGGATTTAAATTGAAGGTATGAAAAATGTGCTCCACACACCAATTCTTGGCATAAACTCAAATCGATCTTATTCAATCGTGACTCGCATGCGAATACCTACCTATTTAAAAATGAAAAAAAAAAAAAAAACGTTGCATCAACATTCTCACTATCATTGAACACCGCATTTGATATCTTTCGCATGTAAAGTTTCAATTCATTTGACAAACAAAATTGCTCTGTGGCTGTGCAAGAAAGTTCCAAACAACATTTCACTTAATCTCCTATATTTGCAGCAAAGTTAAAAACATTATTTGTACTTACCACTTTGAAGTTTTTGCAGCAACAATTCAGGTCAGTGGAATTGAAAATGATGAATTTGCAATTTAAAGTTTCGTGTTGTGTTCATGTTTGTAGTCCGACTCAACTACCGTACCGACTATGGTCAGTAGAGCTGTAAGCTTCATGCATTTAAAAGTACCAACTTCTGTTAGGAGAAAGACGGGCAAGACTATTATGTCATAACTTTGTCTAATTAAAAAGTATCTTAATAATGATAGTGATAGTTGGTTATTTATTTTCTCTGTGACCAGAGACTTTTTTTGGTTTTGTTTGACTAGTTTGTTTTACCATTGTATATAAACGTTTTACCTTTTCTTTAGTCTTACCTAATACTTTTGTATAAATTTATGCTTAATCGTTTAATGATTGTCACTGAGTGAGTTTTCTGTCATAGGCTTGGGAACAGGAATTAAATAAAATGTGCATCACCAGCATCAGCATAAGTTTTTCCTTTCGGAATATTTTAATTAAAAATAAATTTCATTTAAACTAGAGAAATATAAATAAAAGTTTTACTTTGTATAGTATGTGATGGGTGGTGGGTGTAGGGGTGGGAAATATGCTGCAATCTATTCCGGTTATATTCATTTTGAAGATGGTTATTGAGTGGTGCGATTAAATTTTTTTTAAATATGTAAGAGTTTGGTTATACAATAGACTTCTTGGCACAAACATAATATCCGCCTCTAATTTGCTTTAGTTTTTCGAGTTATAAGACAGATACCTAACCATCCAACTTGAGTAAATCCATTTAAAATGTTGACAGGATGATAACTTGAAGCCGACTTGGTATTCAACGGCAATAAAATGTTTACATCTGTGTACTACCAATAAACGTATTTAATTTTGTTTTTAAGTGGCATGCAGACGCAGAGTCATTTCGTTCGCTGTCTTGAACACTTCGCAACGAGGTTTCAAGGCGTTAGGCAATAACGCCCTTAATAACGGCTTTCGTCTTGCGTTTCACTTTTGAGTTAATACGCGGCCTAAATAACCGCAACACATTCTATTTTCAACTTTGTTAAATTTGAAACCTGACCGAATCCAAGCAATTTTTTATTTATTTTTACTGAATATATGTTAAACACGAGCGAATAAAAAACAATCTGACCTATATACCTACACAAATTCCATTTGTGTAGAGATACACAAATGATCTGAACCACAAATTTGTATATCTACACAAATTGATTTGTGTGTGGGACATTTGTGTATGTTCATACACAAATAATATTTGTGTATTTGGAACAAAATACACAAATCGTCTGAGCCACACACATTTGTGGAATACACAAATCGCTTTTGAATACGAATTTTTCATAATTTGTGTATTTTATAAACAAACTAGCAAATGCCCGCGGCTCCGCCCTCCGGTTTCTTTTCGTTTAAATAAAACTAATCTCTATTTTAAGCTTACAAAATATTTTATCGCAATGCCTTTTTGTAAACTATACACGTTATTATTTTAGTGGGCGCAAGTATAAACAACTGAAGCTCACACGCGAACATGCAACATATAGCAGTCCATGTGAAAAACATGGATGTCGCTGTCGGAGTGTAACTCCAGCAATGGCCGAGTAGTTCAGAAGATAGCCCCTATACCCCCGTTTTCCCTTCCCCCATCCTCTCCCAAGTAACATATATTGATCCGGAGGGTGTAGCCAGTACAATGTTGAAAGAATTTTTAAAATCAGCCAAATAGTTCAGAGTTATTCCCTACCCCTTTACCCCTTTACCCCTTTACCTCTTTACCCCTCCCCAGTCACCAACTTAGTCCTTACGCAACCTGTACCGAAGTCCTAAGTCAATGGACATAATAGCTATTTCACATAAATGAAAACTCGTCACAGGTATGATTTGATTATTTATACTACTCATCACAAATTACTTATAATGTACGTATGTAAATATGTAGTTTGTTTTATGCATATCCATTCCCTACATCAAATTCAACTACGTCATAACATACGCATATATAATATGCACTCCTGAATGCTTGTCGTTTAGATATAAAACTACCCCTGAGCACGACTGTATGCGATAAAGCAAATTTCTTGCACTTGACCAAATAAGATCTATTTTCAATTTATTTTATCTCACCCTCTGGATGGACCAGAAAGATGAATGTTAGTTCAAAATACTCGGTGAAGTATTGCCTAACAATTAAAAGTATATCTTCAATTGACATACATACATAGATTTATGAGTATAATGGTAAGTTAAGCGTAGTAAGGTCAAAATAAAAAGGTTTGTTTGAAAATTTGTTCAACCCTTATAGGACGAATTTTGAAAAACGATGAATGAGTCATGTAATAATGTTTGCTTATCTATCAACATACAAACTTTCAAGTTCACACGGCTAACGGTTCTTGAGACCCCCCTTACTCCCGCGACTCCTTTACTCCTTAGCAATTCTCACCCACCCTACGGACTAAGTTGGCCACACATCTATAATTCAGAAAAAAATCATGAAAATCGGACGAATAGTTCTCGAGTTATGGAGAAACGAACAGACGGACGTTGCATTTTATAAGTAGTATGGATGAAATTTGTGTATATACATAAATCGTCTGCTCTAAGCTTTATTATCATGTCATAAATCATGCCCATTATCCATGTCCATCCTCATTTAATAAATTGTATTATCAAAACAATATTTGTGTACCTATGCGAAATTTTTCAGAATATACAAACTATAGGACATACACAAATGGTACACAAATCCTCATAAATTATTTTCTATACCCGATCAAAGGATTTGTGTATGTACACAAATTCGATTTGTGTTTTCAAAACACAAATGATACACAAATCGTTTGTGTATGCGGTATGCCATTTTTGTGGTTCAGACAATTTGTGTATTTTTTTGACAGTAATTTACAAATTTTTACACAAATATTTGTAATATATACACATATCGTGTGATATTAGCTTTAGTTGTATACGTTATGTATCGATTTCGTTAGAGTTATTAATGTATCGATTTCTATGCTTTCGAGAGCAATTTCTCGTTTCATCTTTAACCATGGAAATTCCGAGGTTTCTATGGAGATCTTCATTTCTAATATACCACGGTTCACTGACGAATGATCTTAATACTTTATTTTGAAAATATTGCTTAGATTTGTGTCATTGGTACAACCCCATATATTGCTTAAGTATATAAAAAAAATGTGTTCTCGAGGTAAAGCTTGGAATATTTTCCGATTTTCCAATAAAGTTCTCTATATTTTTTTTAAGTTCTTCGCATTTCTTTTTTGCATGCGGTATTCATTTCAACTTTGTGTCGAGATTCATTTGGCGTCATTTGCAAACGAAACTTGGACCGTGTTTATAATAAAAATAGGCAAATAATATGTGGACCCAGGTGGACCGATTTCGTTTCGTTAAGAGCGTTCTTCCATGATTTTGTCCATATTGTAATAATTTGTTTGCTTCATTGGTAGTTGTACCAACTGCTAGTATGTAAAGCAGTATCATCGACAAAAGTGGCTACGGTAGTACCTTCTATTTGCGGTATATCACACGTAAATAATAGATACAGCAGTGGCCAAATGACATTTCCTTGCGTGTCTGATACGTGTTTTCCGTGTTTGATACGAAAGAGTCTATATTTTCTAGATACGATTCTAGAATTTTTCACAACCGTTCGGGGAGAACTAGTCTTAATTTGCCCTTAAGTCCTTCATGAATCATGCCACACCTTATCAAATGCTTGCTAAACGTCGAAGAACACGGCAGAGCAGATTTTATTTTCTCTCTCTGTTACGTCAGTTATCCGATGCACTGGATCGATCGTCGGTTGTTTGCATTTAAACTCGAACTGGTGGTCAGGTATAAGACCGTTTTCTTCTATAATTGGTCTGAGCGTCTGAGTAATATCGATTTACTAGACATTCGCATGCACATGCGAATTTCCGTAATATTGTAGATTCGCATGCATGCGAGTTTCCGATATAATTAAGGAAATTCGCATGCATGCGAGTTTCCTGAACCTTACAAAGGAACCGGAAATTCGCATGTGCTCAAAAATCACCTCTGAAAAAAATCCGCACGAGTTACGTGCGGCCGCGACCGATCGTCCGAAAAACAATTAAACAAACATTGAAACAAAGAAAACAACGAACACGATGTGGTTTCATCAAATCCTATATTGTGACTGAAAAGTGTACATAAATTATTTGTATGATTCCTTAAGTATAAGTCATGTAACGCGAGATGTTATTACTAAAAATAGTGTATTTACTATTTTCATTATGTAATGCCGCTACTGTTGTTGTTGGATCGGATGGTACACCGTATAGCTGTTGCCAGGCCGAAAGTCCGTTAAACGCATGTTGTGCAATCTATGATGTAAATATATGTAACTCACGCGCGAATTCTTTTCAGAGTTGATTTTTAAAATATAACTGCAGTAAAAGGGAAAATCAAGTTTTTCTAAGCATGTGAGCTGGGAAATGCTCGGAGCTTTTACACTCCTAGTGGGGTAAATAAGCTACGGTGCGAATTTACCTTACGCTTCATTTTCTGTCATCAGTCTTAGCTGCTATCAGTATAGTATGACATCAGTATAGTCCATATGGAAATTTTTCACATGCGAATCTGCTGCCATTCGCAGTGTACATTCGCATACATGCGAGTCTCCGCAAATATATAGGAATTTCGCATGTATTTTATTTTCAAAAGTTTCGTTGCGAGTTTCCGAAATAGTGTGTAGATTCGCATAGTTGCTAAATTAAAAATTCGCGCGAATTTTTAAATTTCACACCATAAATCGATCCTCCCTTTGTTGCAAATATATTTACGCGATCAAACTACTTTTATTAACTTTTAATTGGCGAAACAAAACGAAAGTTACAAAAATGCAGTCGCCACTGCCCGATAAAAAAAGTCGAATGTGACGAACTGTCACTGACCACAGACGATTAATCGAAGATTGCGAGCAATTGCAACCACAGCCACTGGAAAGCGTGCTGCGTTCAGCTTCGCTCAGCGGGTAGGGGTGGGTTCGATGTTAGATGGGAAATCTATGCTTGTTCACTTGACGATCTATTATGATTTCAAGTACCTATGTATTATTCGATGTATGATTATATGTCAAAAAAAAATGGGCGCCACGTAATTTTGAGGGAAATTACGAACCCTTCTGGAAATATTCTGCGAAATGAAAAAGTTACCACCGATGACGTATCTGAAATTATAAAAATGAAACAACGATTTTTACCTCGTTATAAAAGCTCCGTTGGAGCGCGGTCTCCAGTTGAGTTGAGTTGATTTTTAAAATATAACTGCAGTAAAAGGGAAAATCAAGTTTTTCTAAGCATGTGAGCTGGGAAATGCTCGGAGCTTTTACACTCCTAGTGGGGTAAATAAGCTACGGTGCGAATTTACCTTACGCTTCATTTTCTGTCATCAGTCTTAGCTGCCATCAGTATAGTATGACATCAGTATAGTCCATATGGAAATTTTTCACATGCGAATCTGCTGCCATTCGCAGTGTACATTCGCATACATGCGAGTCTCCGCAAATATATAGGAATTTCGCATGTATTTTATTTTCAAAAGTTTCGTTGCGAGTTTCCGAAATAGTGTGTAGATTCGCATAGTTGCTAAATTAAAAATTCGCGCGAATTTTTAAATTTCACACCATAAATCGATCCTCCCTTTGTTGCAAATATATTTACGCGATCAAACTACTTTTATTAACTTTTAATTGGCGAAACAAAACGAAAGTTACAAAAATGCAGTCGCCACTGCCCGATAAAAAAAGTCGAATGTGACGAACTGTCACTGACCACAGACGATTAATCGAAGATTGCGAGCAATTGCAACCACAGCCACTGGAAAGTGTGCTGCGTTCAGCTTCGCTCAGCGGGTAGGGGTGGGTTCGATGTTAGATGGGAAATCTATGCTTGTTCACTTGACGATCTATTATGATTTCAAGTACCTATGTATTATTCGATGTATGATTATATGTCAAAAAAAATGGGCGCCACGTAATTTTGAGGGAAATTACGAACCCTTCTGGAAATATTCTGCGAAATGAAAAAGTTACCACCGATGACGTATCTGAAATTATAAAAATGAAACAACGATTTTTACCTCGTTATAAAAGCTCCGTTGGAGCGCGGTCTTTATTGGGGGTAATGAAAACCCAGAAAAGGAGAATTTGCCAAATTTTGGCGACACAAAAAAGTTTTTTTTTTTTGACGGTGGCGTTTAGACCGTTAGAATGGCCCGCTATCGCAATGTCTCGAGGTTGAAAATTCGAATTAACGGGTCGCGAGTCCCGCTTTCACCGGGAGTTTACCGAAACGAGAGCCTACCGAGATTTAAATTAACAAAAACCCTACACAAACGAATTTTATAAAATAAATCACTCTACTTATCTTTTATGCCCAACACCTGTTGGATTCCTTGTCTTCTATATATTTGTATGTGCCCCTTTCTGGCACTTTTTGCCTCGTCTTTAATATGTCCTCTTTTTCCTTCTCTCCTTCCTTCTTCTTCCACTTTTACTCTTCTATCACTGTTTTATATCTCTACTCTACTTTATCAACCTTTAATCACTCCACGAACTACTTTCGTAAAATTAATCGAAATTGCTTTTTCGCAATAAAAATCCCAAAATTTTCTAAAAACTTCTCAAAAACTCCAAACTACAAGCTGGTCAGCCAAGAAGTGACTTCCAAGATTTTGCCTTTGTTCGAAGTCGCTTGACTTCCTCACACACACACTCTCATACATTCGCTGGCATTAGGCCCCAACGGTGGGATTCAGCTTGGCATTCAGCGATGCCTCCCACGACCATTAACCACCACATTCATACACTCTAGCGGGCTAAACGGTCGTTATATGCGACACCAATGCGCTGCCGTAACCCGCTAGGCCTCTCAAAATTTCCAGTCACTCTTCCCTATATACTGGAATTCGCCTTGTAGGGGATCCTTCCAGTATATTTGGGATTAGCCAGACGACTCCGAACAAATGGTCTATGTACATAGTGGACTCTCTTTTCGAGTCTCGCTTCTTTTTTTATATTGTCTTTGACATTTGACCAAAGACAACCAAATCTAAATAGCTCGTGGAGGAAATTTGCACCCGGCATTTTTCCCCACGATTAGTTAATTAATAAGCTGAAAGCTAATAAAAATTAATAAAAAAAGAAAAAAGGATGAAGTGGACGCTATTCCCCACCCGGATCTAACCTTCCCCGTGGGAAATTACCCAACAACCCCTCTAGAAAAGGACAAGGAACCATCAGGTATTGTTTGTTTACATTTTGTTTTCGCGAATATTTAACTACCTCGGTGGACTCTCGCGCAGATTTGGGGGATGAGACTTGCTGATAGCAGGCCATTCCTTACAAATTTGTTGTGTTTTAGGGTGGGCTCTCGGCCGTATGCAAAGTGATCGCAGCATTTATGGTGGTTTGGTGCGAATTGTTTTTGTTTCGCTTTGTGTATTTGTGTCGTCTTTCGTGTTGTTCGTGTTGTTATGTGCTGTAGTATTTTTTGTGGTGTATTGTTTAGGGTGTTGCGCCCTTAGCTTTCCACCCCTTTTGACCTGCTGCGATCGTCGACGATAGTTTTGTTGTTGTGTTTGTGTTGTGCTCGTCCTTAGTGATCTATGTTTATTCTCACGCACTCTTGGTGCGGGTGGTTTGTGTGGCTCTTATCACGCACTCTTCCGTGCGGGTTGTTTTGAGAGGGTGTGTTGTTACTTGGCCGTCCGCCTACACTACCCTGTTGCTCCTTCGTTGCTCCCTCGTCGGGGCATGGACTTAGGGATCGTCTTCCCTATGCCCATCGAACAAAACTCCCTACCGTGGTAGTGGTAGTTCTACATAGTGTCACTTGGATCATTGTGTGTGACGTTCGTTGGGGTGCTTTGTGTTGGCTGTCCGCCACACCCGTTGCATAGACACGGTTTTGGTGTGTCTTTGCATCCCACGTTGGAGTGTCGCCTAAGGGGATCGTCCTCCCCCCACTCTTTCTCTCTACCGACCGCCTGTCGGTGTTGACAGTGTCGGTGGGAGTCTCCTGACGGCCCGTCAGGCTCACCATCCGACGTTCGCTCGCTGTTTATCGACGGTTACGAGTCTCCCTTCCGTCCGAAGGGCTACGTAACCGGATTCTCCTTATAGTGCCACTCAGACCGTCCGTCTGGTGGCTTGTGACCGACCAGTCACACTCGATGACCTGTGTGGTAGCAACCTTAAGGCTCCAAGGAGGTGGTCCGGAGGCTGATGGGAGCCTCGGATGCCCGTCCACTTCCCAGGACCTTGGATGCTCAACCCAAGTAAAAAGAGGGACTATGGGTAGGAAAGAGAAGGAAAGAGAGCAGACCTTGTTGCGCTAAATTTTAACGCAACACCTTGGTCAAAAAATTTTTTTGGCTACGCCTTTAGGATTTTGAAATTGATCCTCCCTTTCTTTGCTATCTACGCCTCTGGATTATTTGCATGCCCAAGTTTATTTCTCTTATTCTGTAGAGTGCCAGAACTTACCAGGAAATATGCATCATCTTGAATGAATTAGAAAAATAAAAAGAAAAGGTGCCCCAAAAATTAAATATGTAATTCCAATTCAGCAAAAAAAAATTAATCAGTTTTTTGTAGTTGTTGGTTTTCATATAATTTTTTGGTACCGTACTTCATTTTCGTTTGGGCCATTTTTCAAATTTCATGCATCCATTTTAAACTTCTCAAAATGGTCAATGGAGCGTATTTTCTAACTAATCATTTAAGCAAAATCAGATATGCAGTGGAAAATGACAATGTCTAAATAGCCTAATGTTAACTTACCAAAGCGTCATACTGCCAAATTAAAGAATTTGGCTTTATGTCACCTTCACAACACGACATATATCCAGATTTACAGATTTGGTCTTATGTCGCTGAGCCTAATGTCACGGCACCATAGCTCTACGAAAATATGTTTGGTGGGACATAAGTCCCGACTATTTTTTTCGGGACTTATGTCTCGCTGGGCTGGGACATAGGTCTCCAATTCAATTAGGAACTTATGTCCCCCTAAAGTGGGACATAGGTCCCGAAAAAAGAATTCGGGACTTATGTATTCGGGACTTATGTCCCTGCGCCTACATTCGCATGCATGCGAATTTCTACCTTATAGCAAGACATTCGCATGCATGCGAATATCCGGTACATCGTAATATCCCTCAAAAAATTGGAAACAATTGGAAGAAGCGATATGGGTCTATAAGACTTTTTTTTATTCGGTGATTTGCCTGGTTTTAAAACCACAATGACTTCCGCTATTTTCCATTGACTCGGAATGTATTGTAATCTAATCGCGGCGTTTATAATGTGAAGATGAAGATGTTTAGTTAATGTTTTACGAGATAACATTTTTAGGAGTTCACCCGTAATCAGGTCGCAACCAGTAATTTTTTAAATTGTTAGAAAATCAACGCCATTCAGAGTTCTTCAAAGTTTACTACTTTATTGCAAAGAGTAAACCTTCCAATTAGATATGGATTACAATTTCATTCAAATGGGTGTCTCTACTGAAATAGCAGTAGATCATCTTGTCAACACAATTTTGTGGTACATTTTCCATATTATGGATTGGATATCTATTTCACGAATAGCTCCAAGTCATTGCCGAACTGTCAGCACAAAACTGATCTCAAAATCGGGTTGGGGTCGAAATTCTGGCGAGGTCAAATTTATTTTTTCAAAATTCTGTTTCACAAGATTCTGCTTTTCAAAATTCTGCAAATAATAAAAAAAAAGGTTTGAAAAATGTTAAAAGGCGCGCGCTTTTTAACATTTTCCAAACCTTATTTTTATTATTTATGTAAATCATTCTACCTACCTACTCACTTGTTATAGAAGAAGGTGTTTTTTTATTGGTTTAAGTTTGCTCTCTTGGTTTAGACAAATATTCTGTTAGTATACCCTTGTAAGTGAACGTGTGCTTCTAGAGTGAAAATTAATTTCTGCAATTAAATCCGATTATCAAAAAATATTCTTCTCTCTGGCTTTGTTTAGTTTCTTAATGCTGTTGTTTATTTTTTTTTTTTTTTTTTTGGTAATTGCAGTTATGAAATAATTTGTCATTTTTTGGCTGTTGAAAAATATTTGTTTAAAATATTGCCTGTCAGAATTTTAAAAAGTAGAATTTTGTAAGACAGAACAGGAAAAAAAGAAAAGCAGAATTTTTGTGTTAAAAGTCAGAATTTTGCAAAGCAGAATTTCGACCCGCTCCCCTCAAAATCGTATGTTATCAATAACTTTGGAACTCGCTTCCTGGGGATATATTTCCAGAAGTATACAATTTGCAACAATTTAAGTGCAGAAATAACATTCATCTGCAAGCATCTCGGGGCGCTGTTGAAGCGTTATAGGTTCGCCTTTCCCGAGAGAAGTATTTAAAAAAAAAAATGGGTACCGGGTACTAATCTCATAGGCTTTCTTTACAAACATAAACGACCGAAATGTCTTTCCGAAATTCGCGCAATGTTTCAGCAACTGTTCCACGGGCCATTGACATCAAATCGGATAAAGACTCTGGAAACGTATAAAAAAAACAACAAAAGAGATAGACGTGTTGAATTCACTTTTATGTAGTAGGTGGTAGATCACATTCTATGTGATACAATTGCTCCATTCAACTGAAATTGATGTTGCTCTCAAAATAGACAAGGACGCTCCCACGCAACATTCATTAGTTAATTGCATATACGGGTATGGACAGATGGATGTCTCAAAACTATATTATAAGGCCAACATTGTTGTGAAATTTTACCATTAACTACTATGCAATGTTGTAGGTACTGCACCCATTGTTAAATAAAACCTAAGGCCAAATTACTACTTCATTAAAATAAATGTGCTCCCTCATCTTAAAAATCCAATAAAAGCATTGAAAACGTAATGAAATGCAAACCCGTCACGAACCTGGTTATACTCGGTGTTTGTTTTTTGACAATACATATTATTATTTCACTCAGTGCTACTTTCACTAAGGCTCTCTGGGTGACGCACAGTTAAAAATCTAAAGTAAAACTGTTTTGTGTTGATGCTGGACGCGCTAGCACTCCACTCCTTTTTTTATGCATTTTTTTTTTTTCAATTGTCTTTGCAGTATTTGGTTTGCTGAATCATTTCGAGTTTGTTTTTGTTGATTGACATAAAATGTATTGAATCATTTGTAGCTACCAAAGTAAATGCATATTAATTTCTTACTGATGGATCATATAATCGTTGACGGGCTTTTAAAAACAACTCAAAGAGATTAGGAGGAGGATGAGGAGTATTAACATTTATATAACTACTTGTAGTAGGTAGCTTTTTTAAAGACTTAATTTTGCTTTATCACTGTCAATACGCCTATAAGCAACCAGTAATATCATTAGTATGTGCCTTAACCCATGAAGTGTTTGACTGCTTCGTAGATATTTCCTGGATATGTTACGCATGCACCAGTAGTTTGGACTCTACGCAAATACTCGTATGTTTTTTATAGTCCTGAGCAACTGTTAAAAGTACATTGAACTGAAACATTATGGTAACCGTTAAATATTTACGTAGACGTATCACCCCACGACTTTGAATAGTATTATTATTTTTGATAATCGTATATACGATTTTTGATAATCGTTTGCTTAGCAGAAATCTCTGGTAACACGAAAAGTAAATGATGCATCAGAATAAATTGACTCATCGCATTTTTGCTGATCTCACTTTGACCTATTTATTTATACACATAAAAAAAATAAATAGGCGGCGCAACAGGCGGTAGACACCCAAGGCCTAGCTTCTCGCAACCATTCGTTTTGTGTGAGTTTCTATTTTTGGAACGAATGGAAAGGACTTACAATTTTATGCCGAGTCCGAACGGCTGAATTGAGAAGCTTTTTCAGGACAGTCATACTCTCGGATGTTTGTCAGACGTTCGCGAGAGGTGGCGCAGTAGCGCATTTGTGTTTTTCCGGGGATTGAACCTGGGATCCCTCGCACAGTAGTCCAGCACACTAACCACTGCGCCACTGCGCCCACACATAATTGTGTAAATTTCGATTTTGACTTGGAATTGATTTTCCAATAAAATACTCGCTATATTCGATTTCGATTTTCCTGGCGATAACAAATACTTCATTCCACATTTAGGTCAATCCATTAGGGGAAAAAGTTCTCCCTTATGCCCATTGAAATTGAAACCCTATTTAAAAATAATGTTATCAGTTACTTACGCTACATAAAAACTCTTCCGATGATTGATGAAATTCGTTAACTTGTCTGTTGGTACTGGAAGCTCGTCAAGATTCTGTAACAAGTATTTCCCAAGAAATTTGTTTTCAAATTGGCAAATAATACCTAGCGGTACCAGATTGATAATCGCCTTATGGGCAGCGGTAGGAGCTGTTTCCATTACACATACACATCGACTGGTGGTGCTAGTGTCTGAACTCTTCCTGATTAGGGAAGGTCACCATAAATCCTACTTAATAAATCTCATATCTCAACTTACTCTCTATATATCCCAATTTCCACATTCCCAAGGTTCCCATTTGCATCCAGTTCCATCTGTGAAAATTAGAGTCACTCAAGTAAAACCATCAATAGCTACAAGTATTTAAATGAAAAGTTTTTATTGATTTTTTTTTGTTGTTTTTTCTTTCGTATTATGTTTGTTGTATATATACTACCACTAATACTATTTCTTACAGTAATTATTCATTTATTTATTTTGTTTAAATTAGGTAATAATAATAATTAAAAGTATTATTTTTGTTTAAATTAATTATTTTTTGTCTCGAAACGCATTGATTGTAAAATTAAAACAATTGTATAATATTTTTTAACTAGTAGATATTGATTTTATTTAAGTTATTATTTTAAAATTGTTATTAGGTATAAACTAATACTCATCAACTAGCACTAAATATTGTTATACATACGTTTATAATGTAGTTAATCAATTTTAGTTTGAGTTAAATATATTCATCACCAGTATATGATTTAATTGTTTATATTTATTTTACATTACAATCATCATTAATCATTACCTGTCTTCTTCAAGTCAATATTTTTTTTGTTTAATCTACTTTTGTTTTCTCTTAAGATTAGATTAAGACTCATAAGATTAATTTATTTAAAGAAAAACATTCTTGCTGTTTATCAATATTATTGAATGAAACGGAAGTTGTAGTTATCTTTGATTAATGGAAGAAAAATGATCTGATGTTATTTCGCATTTCAAATTAAAGATAATGAAAAATCGAATTCTATCAAATAAAAGTTAAAGATATAAGATAGATCCATTAAATTCGACTAACATGGCCCTAACAAAATATGTGAACACGAAAAAATGTGTTTTATGTTCCAGTTAAGTTTCATACTCTAATCGTACTACACGTGTCTATGCCATTCAACATGACTACCCTTAGCTCCACAGATCCACCATGTTGACTAGTTTGCATTTTTTGAGTTCCAACTTAGTGGGACGCGGTACACGTCATGCTCGCCCGAAAATCGTTGACACATCACCGGTACTTTGCGAGTGGGACATATTGGCATTTGCCGCCGTCGCTGCGGCTACCGAATTGTTATTTGTCGAAATACTATACTTTGACGAATGAGCTATGGTGCCGCTTGTGGTCAGCAGTTTTCTGTGACTGGCCGATGTGCTCATTGTCATTGACGGCTCGGCATGTGCGCCATGTTGATGATGATACATTCGATGCAAGGAATACTGTTGTACAGATTCTAGATCGGACACTGATGATGTCAGACCTGTATTGGTAATCTTCGATCGTACGGCGATCTTTTGCATGCTGCCGTATTTATTGCTTGAGGAGATCTTTATGTCTGGCAGGATTGTGGGTTGTGGATTCGACGTTGATGTGGTCAATGTTGTTCTTTGGCTTTTCACGTTGTTCTTGTTATTGTTTGTGTTGTTGGCGATTGCGTTTTGCGGCGATGATATGTTATAGTATTTAGTCTGATGGACACTGCCTAGTTTTGACACTTTATAAGATGATGATGACGAGGACGACGACGATGTTGAGCTAAGTTGCAGCCATTCGTGATGGGCGGCCTCATCTGGAGTCATACGCTTCGCGGGATCCCATTCCAGACAGCCGCGAACGAAGTTCACAAACAGTCGATCGGAACACGGAAGAACTTGTGAGAGAGAGCGAGTCCCTGGTCGTCGCTTGCGGCCCTTAGAATTTGTGATGCAGCGTGGTTTGCCGCGGAAGTCGAAGAAAAGACGACGGCGACTAGCACTGGCGATGAGATCCTCTGGAGGCAGACCCAAAATTTCCATTATGCAGGCGAGTTGTTCAACTTCGTTTTCACCGGGGAACAGCGGGAAACCAGTGTATAGTTCTGCCAGAATGCAACCTTAAAAGAAAAAAAAAGTTTATATGAGTATAGATAGGGGCTAAACAAAAATATTCAATATTTATCGCTTTCCATTAAAATTGCTGTCATTTAAATTTCATGCATCTTTGTGTAAGGCTGGGAGAGACTAGCGACGTGACTTTGACCTTTATTCAAGTCTCCAGCCACAACCAAAATGCATAGGGTATCGTATATCCATTCCGTTGGTATAGAACCTCAACAGTCCACGCGCCACAACATTCTACCCTCAAGGTCGTTTTACAACCCCCACAGACTCTTAAATAGCCCAACCGGCGACTGGGCTCTTAGCCAAAAAAGTGTCGAAAAATTTGAAAATAATTGAGGAACTGTATATAACAATTTCCAAACATAGATAAGGCGGACACTTGAAGACATAAATCTGATCTCATAAATGGATTTCGTCCGTACCAACCCGTATAGTTGTTCCCTCATCATTGTGACAAAACCACAACCAAAATAATGTAGGAAGATGCTGCAGGGCTACACTAAATCGATCTGAGAGAACTTTTTAACGCCTTACAAACAAAACAGCAACGTAGCTGCAAAACATGTGCAAAGTTGACTGCTTTTTCATTTTCATCTCTCATGGCCATGATTTCATGGCCCAGTTTAGTGTAAGGATAAGCAAGAAGGACACAATTAAAAATCTGAGGTTCATGTGGGGCGGCTGTTGGGTAGCATTAAATGAACAATTTCCTTTTCGCTTAGTTAATGAGTTTCGCTCTGGTCACAATTGTTCTTTTGCGCGGGAGTTAAAAACAGTTTTTTTCTCTTCGTATCTGGATATGGAATGAAGCAATTGTGTAACAACATTGGACAATAGGATGGATTAAAATATGCAGGCTTTAGTGCCTGGTCATTGTTTGTGTTCGTTGTTAAAAGCGCTTGTAAAAGCAGAATATGCTTGTATACAATTTTTTTCATGCAAATGAGATGAGCATGGCAATTGTAAGTGAAATGTGTTGTGAATTCCTTGGACTGAGCGAGTAATTAACAAGTGTTAAATTGGAACATTTATTCATTAAAACTTAAGTAACCCAACTTGGTAGTATTACCTACAGTGAAAAACACTTTATTGAAACTCGGATTTAAAAGGATGTACATATGTACATAAATATAATTTTTCTTAAATTTTCCTTTCGTAAAACGAACAGATTATTCACACCGCATACCCCCTGAGGGATATGCTCTTATTGTTGCACCAAAAAATAACATCCACAAGCATTCTCCCCAGTGGGATACAATATTAGCGTCACCATAACAATATACCAAAACCTTAACCAAGTTTCTTGGATCACATCCAACGGAGACTGAAATCTTTTTCAGAAATCACAATGGACCCGAAATAGATATTAGTTTCCCACAAAATTTCTTTCTCTTTCCATTTAGATTTTGTAAAATGAGTTTTTTTTTGGAATAAGATATCCTTTAAATTTAATTATAATTATATGCAAGGAAACTAATTTGCGCTAAAAATCTTTCTGTGTCTTGCATAGGTATACAAAATACATATTTCACATTGGGAATGCTATTAATGAAATAAAGCCAAAATAGAAGAAAATGTATTTTCCGTTCAAAGGAAGTCCTTCTCACTGTGGGTTTTTTTTTTTTGTAAACATACTCATACACATGCTATGTACGTTCGTGTGTGAATTGATGTGCCTTAATGAGGCTGGATTCTTTTTATTTTCAGTTGGTACTTTCTATTCATATTTAAAGCAAAACTGCAAAGGCTACCGTTTTGCGAGGACCCTTTACATATACACAAACAGAATTCTTTTTTAATTTTGTAATTAAAGCTTTCGAGTTTTTTTTTAAATATTGCATGTAGATACATACATATATGTGAATTTCCTTTTTCTGATGTATAAAATAAATAAAGTTCTCTGAAATGCCATAAAAATTAATTCTTTTCAAATCCATTTAGTTTTTGTTGAGTATTTTTGGTTGATTAGTAAGTTGTCTATAGTTCTTGTTGGCAGAATAAGACGTTTCCTGGGAAACTAACTTATTTTTATAGCCTCATCAACAAAATTCGGGATTTGGCAAATTGGTGGGTAATTCGCTTCCGTACTTTGTACTTAAATAGTTAGCGTAACAGATCTGTATGGGATCATACGGCAAGCTTCTCACAAGCATTAGCTTGGGTGAGTTTTAATTTTTGGGACGAAAAGAAGAGTCCTACAATTTTATGCCAAATCCTTTATCAATTCAGAGAAGGGGCTTACTAGCGACTGTTGGATTTTTTTGAAGGCGTTATCCAGAAGTGGTGGCAAAAAAAACCATACAACGTAATTTGTGGGGGTTAATCTTCAGACCAGCTCTTAAGGCGCCTGTCCATTTGAGAGTACTTTCACTAGTAAACTCTCGAGAGTTACTCTCGGGTGGCTGTCCATTTGAGAGTAATAATTTCGAGATTTTAATCTCGCGAGTTCTTCGATAACATTTTGAGAGTAGATTCCCTGAGAGTACTCTCATAACCGTGTCCACTTGATATTTACTTTACTAGTTAAAATGTATTCTAACTATGTTCCAACCAGCGTGAAGGGAAGCCATACCAGTACGTGAGTGACTGAGTGTGTATTGGTAACGCTATGAGTTGATTTATTTCCTCCGATATCCATTGTTCTGCCATGTCCACTCTCGACAGCTATTCGCAAAAATCGAACCGTGTTGGAATTTTGAGAGCTAATCTCCGATAGTGATCAGAACATGTGTCCACTTGCGAGTGACTTTCAAAAGGCTCGAATCTCGAGAGTAAAAAGTTAACTCTCCGCGAACTACTCTCAAGACTATGTCCACTTGCGAGTTTGCTATCGAGAGCTGCTTGAGAGCTGCTCGCAGCATTTTTACTCTCAAATGGACAGGCACCTTTAGGTAGGCGCATACTTAAGCAAAAAGCGAACGTATAATTATTATTTAAATACTGTTTTGAATCTCTGTATTTCGGTAACAAAATATTTCCTTTTTTTGATTTGAACGTAGAAAAAAATTGAATCAAATTAAAGCTTTTACCCCGGTCTCCACTATAAAAATACAACTTTTGTGTATCTATAAATTACTATTGCATACTTTTAGTATACTTTTAGTATGCAATGAACATGTTGAATTTCATTGCATAGTTATAAGTTTCATGTGACATTCCTAAGAACTCTTTATCATCCATCATCTTTTACTGAAACCATCTACAAAAAGATAATACACATCATTTGAAGATTGACTGCCAATGAAAAAATTTTCATGCTAAAATTTGGTTTGTAAACGTATATGCTCTTGTTCCACTTAAAACTTTCACCACAACCTATACCAACCCGTATTAACCTTGATAGCATTTGCAGCGGCACTCTCTCGAAAATTCCATGAGTGTTTCTGAGTAGAAAATAAAATATTTATTCCGAGATAAAACTATAAGCTGGTCGAAGAGGGTTACCACTAAGCCAATTTAAAGGAAAAGTAAAGCTAATCATTTAATATGATTGCATAGGTGTAAGCTAGCTTAAGCCTATGTGCCATTCTAATGGAATTGTATATCGTTTTCATAATAGAAATAGTTGGAAGAGTTTGGCAAAACTTAATTGTCCATATTTGCAAATAGCTTAAGCCGACATACTTTTATTATGGTTGACATATGAGAATCGGCTTGTCACTTGGTAAAGTGTTTGCAAGTGACACCATCTATGAATCAAAGAATGATTTGGTTAATATATGTATGTCAGAAATTTTTTTCGAAAATTGTATGTTACTGAGCCTTTTTAAAGTTTTAACAAATATAAACAAGGTTGTCATCATTATCAAAAATTAAATTGTTTGTCGCACGACGGTAACCCAGTGCTAGGTATGGAACCATTGTGCTGTGGTTATCATGCGACACTACATTTTCAGTGGAAGCAAAACACAAGAGCATCCTCATAAATAACAATCTGGCTCTTTTTTTTATTACACCCTACATGGACACTGCCAGTGGACTGTGGACATGGAATTTCCACTGCTCCCAATTTCCACTGCAGTGGTACCAGGTTCCTGTGCATATACCTACGCTTAGCAGCACCTATCGCAGAACGAACATACAGTTTTTGAAATTTGTTTTCTTTTTTTCACTCTTTGTTGACCCAGCTCAGCACTTGTGTTTGAACAGTTTCAATTTCAAATGAGTATTCCATTAATTTGCCTCCCCCCGATTCACAAAGGATGAAGAAAATGCAATCATCAGGATTAGAAACTTACCCAGACTCCACATGTCGATAGCGGTTCCATAGGGCAAGCCGAGAATAACTTCAGGTGACCGATAGAATCTTGATTGGATGTATGTGTAGATTTTTCGATTAACAAAGCACGAGCTGCCGAAGTCGATGACTTTGATTGAGCTACTGCCACGTTGCTTTAGTAAGATATTTTCCTGCAAAAAAAAAGCCGATGATATGTAAATTGATACAAATGATATAAAAGGGATAACTTATATGGGTCAGGGAAATAGTAATTTTGGGAGGCGTATAAATTTATTACATTCCAGTAAATCAAGTCCACCGGGAGTGGATTTATGTCCTTTCGAAAATCGATGTATACGAGTGGTGGCGGCATCTATCTACGATGCTGAAGGGGAACTGGAGATCTGTTGAATTGATTGCTTATTTGTAGAAAGCTTTTCAGGTAAAATGGAAAGAAAATGCTACATCTTTTTCTAAAGTAGGTACTCGAAAAGTTACTTTACGGATATCTACAGTTCTGAAATGCCGCTGATTTTCGGCACCAAAATGGTAGATTTTGTTTCCAATGGGTAATTTTGTAGACTAATTTATTGGTACGCCTCCGAAGTCACAATAACCCAAACCTCTTGAAAAAATGAATTATTATACAATTTTTTTTAATACTTACTGGTTTGAGATCACAGTGTATGATATTTTCCTCGTATAAAAGTCGTAAACACTTCACAATCGAATTGCAAAATCTTCGTATTAAGCTTAGACTGAAACCCTGGTAGTTGTTCTTCTTAATCAGTTCGTAGAGGTTTAAACTGAAGGTAAACAAAATAAATCCATTATAGACGTATTATAATTAACTGTCAAAGTAATAAAATTATACGATAAATGAAGAACCTAATAAACGCAAAGAAACAACAATCACCCCTCTAACAAGTTGTTTATCGTGTGTACCTGCGCTGCCTTCCCGCAGCAATCAGAACATTCAAAAGCCTTTCAATATAAGGGCAAAATAAGGCCGACATAACAATAAAGTATGACGTTTAGCATGTCAATTTAGCCACAATTTAACAGCAACGGCAAAAACAACGTTGAAGAACGATGCAAACGATAAATTAAATTTTATTAGTTTTCTTTACGTAGGTATATATGCAAAAATGGGGGCGGGTGGCTTTGATTGTATCGTTTAGACCTCCAATCCTTGTTAGGGATGCATTATTTTTGGGGTACGAACAATTCTGTCATGAATCGCAATCTAACCGGCATTTTAAGAAGGAAATAAACACGGAATAAAGTGCCTTGCCTGTCAAAAGAAATGAGCGGGGGCGTATACGATAATCAAAGCGTGGGATGTCCTTTTTTTTATGGCAGAGGCTTAAGGGAGAAATCACGAACGTACGGTTGAATTGCACGAAAAAGTTTGCGAAACTGCGATTAATTAACTGATAATATATTTGTTGCCTTTTTTTTTAGAACATTTTTTTGTGGTAACACAAAATTGGCATTGGGTTTGAGATTGTTTTTCGTATATGTACTTTAGCCTTGAATAAATGTGGCAAGCAATTTGAGAGGTAAACTGAAGTTCGGGAAGTCATTCTGCGATCCACAACTGCTGTACAAATTTGTTATTATCGAGAGTGACGATATACTTTCAAGGACTCATTACTCTGACGGGTACGAAGGTTATAAAGTCTGCTCCGATTTTTGTGACCTTCTATGGCATCATGAATAGAGTCTTATGATTTGAAGTCCAATTTCATCAATAAGGCGACAATATACATAAATTAGAGGTGTAGTTCGAAATATACACTAATAGTTCCAACAGAGTTCATTAAACTTTCGGGGTAGAACATTTTTGGTATTGGGAAGAGGCTAACAGTTCGGGTTTTTATTTGCATGAGGTCGTGTGGGTGGAGAGAACATTTTTGATTGCGTATATGTATTGACATATAGATCTTTATTATTTTTTCTTTTATCATCGAAATATAGCATTTGGGGGTTGAAGTGTGCCACTCTCGAAATAGTCCATACCGAACCGATACAACATTTTCTCGATAACTTGGGTTGGTAGATTTGATGCAGAATTTTGTTGTTGCAAAATTGGTCTCTTGTCAGTCGCATTTTTACGACAATATCATGCGAATTTGTACATCCTAATTGGACTTAAAATACAACTGACATCTTAAGGTTTTTTGCACTGCGCGCTGCGCCATCTCTCGCGAACGTCTGTGAAACCTCCGAGAGTATAAATGTGATGGAAAAGCTTCTCAGTTCAGCCGTTGAAACTCGGCAAAAAATTTAGGTCCCTTTCCATTCATCCCAAAACATAAAAACTCACACAAAGGAATGGTTTTGAGAAGCTAGACCTAAGGTTCCTATAAGGACCTGTTGCGCCATCTATATCTATATACATTTTTTTTATCTTCGCGTTAACCGATGACAGGTTTTTGGATAAAATGCTGACTTTCAAAGCGGTAATATCAAAGTCATTCTGGCCAAAATGGAATTTTGGGGTTTTATATAGAATGATAGCTCTAAACGTCGCTGCCTTAGAGGTTTAGTCAATACACCAAACTCCAAGGTATATCATAATCACATAAATAAATTTATATGCGCTACAACGAACAAAAATGACTATGAGTTATCGACTATTCAAAACATTCAATCCCTAAAGCCCTTAGTTATGGCTGATTGATTTTGAAGGAACCAAAGTGATGGCAAAATTACGTGACCCATAAGTACTTTATCCATTTTCCTCTGAATGCATTTTAAAATAAACGAACTCAATTTAACAACTGCAAACGAATCACAAAAACTCGTTCTATAGCGTAACACAAAAAAATAACCCTCCCTCCTGTCTATCATTAATTCAATTCCCTCTGGTTTTCCAATGCGCGGATATCATTTGAATGCCAAAAGGGAATTCAATAAAATTTCAATTGTTCTTTCAGCACTAGAAGTCATGCATTCCATAGTTCTCATGTGGTAATAGTGAATTCGTTAGCTCCAGCTACACTCATGTCCTTATGCATACGAATGGGATCCCAGTTAAAGGGTAAACCAAACTGAAGTGTACCGCGTTTTCACTACAAAATGCGGTTTACCCTGGCAGAAGTGTGATAAAATGCTCTCAGTGCATATATGAGAAGGATATGGACAAGGAATCTCTTAAAGTGTCTAACAAATCACAGATTGGTGGTTTCCCATTTCCATCAAAAACGTTCACTTCCATCGTGCAACTTTCTTGAATATATGGGGTGGCGAGCAGGGGTGAAATCCAATAAGGATGTTGTGAAGTACATTTTCGGTGTCTTCCTTGATTTGTTTTTATTGAGTGTCATGGTGAAGGTAAAGTGAGACTCATGATGGCGTTTCTGTCTTATCAAATGTAGCTAGCTGCTATATCACGTAATCATGTGTCGACATTTGGCAGATTTTTTTATGACACTGATTTTCTATGAGAATGACTTTATTTGTTTTCAAATGAGATGTTTTTCGAAATGAATTTATTTAGGATGGATACCTACATAGGGGAACTTTTTTTTATGAGGCTTTTACCATCATAAGGATTCATTTCCAATTATTTGACATACCTAACCTTTTCCCATGTGATGCAGATTCCATTTGGTGAGATTTTCGTTTCTTTTTTGTCATTGCTTTAGCTGGCAATGACTTGTCTCATTGACAAAAAAAAAAAAGTTGATCCCATGAATGAACTTTAAATGGGGGTCGGGTATTCGATTTGTTCAATGCCGGCTCAGCCTTGCCGAAGGACAAGGGTGAAGTCGTCAATTTCCGTTTGCATGTCTAATAAAAATTTATCGTAGTCAAATCAAATTAGGCGGAATATTATTTCGTTCTTTGTATACCCCTTTTTGGTAACGGCGCGGCAGTATGCTCGGCTGTATATAGACGGATGGTATTTGTTTCAAGGGTGATTCTGAACGGAAGTAAAAGAGCAACAAAAATCAATTTGGCTCATATCCTCATTATTGCATTTTGATGACTTTTCTATTGGTTCATTGCTGGGGTTTTTTCTCATATCGTTTTTTTTTTCTGTCTGTACGAGGTTAAAGCCTACGATGACTTTTCTTTAAAATAAATATGAAAAGTTTTTTTGTCTATTTACAGGAAAACAAAAATTTCATTATTGATTTGCTATTTTTAGAAGGGAAACAAAATAAGAAAATAAATAAAAATGTATCTGTATTATTATTTGTTGCATACTTATCGGGGGAAACGTACAAATTATATGGTAGAACTATCGATATCTCTCTGGACATCATTAATCGATGAAAGGCATCGTGGTAGACCTAGTCACCATTAATCAACCGACATTATCTCAGCGGAATACTTGCTTTCTCCCAAAATCCTTTTGACTAATTAAAGATAAGGATTAAGCGAAACCTCTGTCAACAGCTGAAAGGTATAAATATTTTTAATCTCTCTAAAGTATCTAATTCAGATGGGGATTTCCATTACCAATACAGACTACACATGGTGTTACATATAAGTTGACCCGTCTGTTTATTACAAAAGGATCTTGGGTGTGGGGATATTTATTTTAAACTATACACATGACAGAGAATCCGCTGTAATCGATTGCCACTCATATACGAAAAATGTATAGGAGATGGTTTGAGGCTGAGCCTGACAGGGCACATCTTATCCAACTTACATAGAAAACAAAATTGTTTACCACTTCATACCTATTTTTATGTTTAAGTCAAGGACTATTTAAGTTTTTGCCCGGTATACTTTTTCTAAGGATTTTCTCTGCAAAAAAAAATTGAGACAAAACTTGTTAATGCCGCATAAAGTTTTTCTCAGCGGGTACCTTTTGACCTATGATATATTTTATGCTGTTACCTTGAAACTTGCAGGTGTCTATGGTCTGGAGATAATTTTAGGCAGCCAAGGAGAAAGAGAGCAGTGACAAATGGATAGATGGTGTGCGCTCTTGCTTACGGGATAAAAGTGCCAATTAGTACCAACCAAACTCAGCGTTGTGTTATTATACCCGCTTGTGATAACCTTAAATTTCTTTCGTAGGTTTCCAGGATGGAAATGAAAAGAGATGGAGATGCTAGAAGTGAGACAGGTGCACACTTTATTAAAAATGTAACTAACACTGCTTTGTGAATGTAATTGACGTTGGGTGGAGTATCTACGGATGACGTAGGTTAGCCCTTCTCTCAGTGTGAGGTAGGTGACATTTTTATAATTGAAATTGACTCGCTGAAGGGTTGAGCAAAGGGGAAAAATGCAGAAATTCACGAAGCATGCTAGGAACGACTTAGCTAAGGATATTATAGTGTGTACTTCAAGCTAATCCACGTGAAAATTTCTAAAGTACGGCGAGCACTCAAATCTAGAACAAGCATTAACGCTATAAATGCTTTTATGGCTAACTTATATCATTAAAAGACTGTTTAAAGGTTGATAATGCGCTCCGACGAATGACATATAAATATTAAATTTGCGTGTCAGATGATTCTCGTGACAAAGGTTCGTATATTTTACTTTTGTTTTTACTGAAAACAAATTAATTACCTCCAAACGTGCGTTGACAACGAATTGTGTATTTAAAACTTGAAAAATTCTTCCAACTTCTACTTGACATTCAACCCAATTCCAATGAGCATGTATATGCAATGCATCCTTGGCCAACTAATTTTTAATCCCATTATTTTCATAAGACCTCAAACAACATTAAAATGTCATTCACCAAATGGGACGGCGAATCCGAAAAACATGCACTTTCATATTTCATATTTCAACTTTTAATTAAAACAACTCAACGAAAGTCATACGGAAAGGGGTGAGCAAGCAAAGAATATCAAATTCGTATTATACGAGTTAAGTGTAGAGAGGGTAGGTAGGTATATACCACCATGTAGATCATCAGGTATTCCAAACCGATACACAAAACCCGCAGCAACTGGTGAAAGTGGCATTGTGTTTACATTGTTTTTGCGTTGGTTGACACGCAAGGATATTCGTCTTTCTACACCAACACCAGCACTCGGCAGACGGATAATTTATGTGCAAATAAAGTCCCCAAAGAAGCAATCATTCTCAGCGAGAAAAGAGTTCATTTTTCTTCATTTGGATTCGATTGTCATAAACTTGACTGAATGACATTTAATTTGCTAGTAATAATAATATGTGATGGAAAAAATTACAAGGGGATGGAGGGATGATGAAATATATTCCCAGTGGGAGGGGGGATCATTGCCTGATGTATAGATATAACTGTAAATGATAGTGAGAGGAGAATGTTTACCTTGGGAATTACCACCAATTCACAGAAAGTACAAAGACTACCCCTGAAAGTTGGACGATGTAATGAACAATGTCAACATTATGCAAATTATTCTAATGGACGATTCACTTGGTGAAAAGTCCATTGGGTATAGCTGGGCATTACTCAGATGACAATGTATGTGGGTTAAAATTATGTCAGTCTGTTTTGGGTTTAGTTCAAAGTCGGTGTGATTTGACAGAGGAATGCGTTTTCAAATAGAAAAAACTTGAAATTTTACAAATCTCAATTAGTAAGAAGAATCAACCATAAAAATATGATTTTGTGGGCTTAAGCCGGACATTCACATTTCCTTAAATTGGGTTACCTACACGCATGGAGTGAAATTTTCTTCTTTAAAGGATCTGACCCGTCAGTCAATTTAGGACTGGCCACAGGGCGCTGTACCACAAAACAACAATTTAAATTTTTAACAAGTATCTAATTTCTTAACATATAAATTTAACAGGCGAAGTTAGTTTCTGTACCACTAAATTATTCGCTATGAAAGTTAACAAGGAAAATTTCCCTTAACACTCTTGTTGTGGAATTTGCAAAACTAAATGGTAATTCAAAGCGTGTGCGCGTTCATTAGGAATACATATATGCGCGGTTTGACAATACTGAAGTTTGGTGAAGTTTCTATTTTTACCAGTTTCATAAGTGTCAGAAAATTAGACGAAAATAATTATTTAGCGGACGCTAATAAAGTGTACAAATATGTTGTATAGTTAAAAACAAGTAAAAGTGTTATCATCGGCCTGGCCGATCCACTTCATAAAAGTCATGCAAAATGTTTGACATGCGAGATGTCAGTTACCAAAACTACCAGACCGACATGTACGATTTTTAATACTAACCTGACGACCATAAAAAGAAGTCCTCTATCGTGTTTTCAACACGACAGACACATGGGTCTAATATTGCTTTGAATGGGAGGTACCAGTACCAGAACTACTTGTCCGATATAGCCCATTTTCAATGCCAACCTGACGATGGTAAAAAGAAGTACTCTCACAAAATATCATTCGCATAGTTCGATTTGTTTGGACACTATCGTGTTTTCAACAGACAGACAGACTAAATGGCTAAATTGATTCAGAATGTGATCCTGATTCAGAATATATATATTTTATGGGGTCTCCGGTGACTCCTTCTTGGCGTTACAAATGTAATGGCAAAGAGAATATACCTTCCTGTGGAGGGTACAAAAAATATTAAACATAATCCGTTTCTTTAAGCATTAAAAATGTTCAGGTCTAATCTCTCTTTCCGGATTTTTTTCTCGAACATGTTCCACGTTTCCCATCTTTCCACGTCATTTGTCCTATACGAAAAGTTTTGACAACTATACTCATTTTGATGGTAATTAAAGCACGTGTACTACTTTTCTGTTCCAATTAAATCCCAGCCACTCATATATACATCTCTTAGTCTAATCAACTAAGAATTAGCAAAGCATGCTAATCTAATAAGAGGCAGTCCTTCCGAAGGTTTCCCAACTAATTTTACGATAATCAGCAATTTATATTCATGTTAACAAGATAGACAGTGTCACATGTGAAGACACAAAAGAACTTTCTAGAAATCCTACCTACCTGTTACTCTGGCACGATATAAACCACGAGAACAAATGTCGATAATCACGCGATGCTACACACTCGCACTGCTATAAAAGCGTATATACACATGATGTTCTTCCTTAACTCAATTATGCGGCACAAGGTTGTGCGAGAGTATAAGTTCATAAGCCCATGTATACGTATGGATACTATTCGCCTACATTGACCTTCCGTTGAACTTGTGTAAGCTATAGCGAGAGATGGAATCCTATATTTTCCTTGATACGGCAGGAGAGAATCAGAGAAAAATAATAATTTTAGGAAATTGCATACGTCACGCATCGCATACATATGTATACGTAAGAACATAATACTCTACTGCTTGGGAGACAAATTAAGATTTGAATCACTCCCCACGGAGGGTGGTATAGTATAGTATTTTTATGGTCCACTCAGAACAACCTTTTTGTTTAATATGTATTATGTATGTTAGGAAATATTATAGTCGCATGGGAAAAAGTGTATTTCGGTGTTTAATATGGACACAGTTTGTTCTGCGGACCAGTATAGAGCAGTATAATATACGCTTTTACCTTTCTGCAGGGGAATATAAGGCTGTTTAGGTTGTGAAATATGTTTTTATTATGCCGGGAGTAAGGCAATTCCCTTGTGGAATGTAAGGTGCAGGCTTTTCGTATTTATCGCCACCTAGGTGGGTTTAAAATTGTGGACCCTTTCTTGTTAAAGCAAATTAAGATGTGCTGAGGGATCGTATTTGTAGTTAGTTTATTTGGGCGTCACTTGAACTTTGTACACCTACTATTTAAACCTTTAAAGGTCAGTGATAACCGTTTATGAAGATCGTTTCACGCATTTCTGACCTGAGCATTAATGGTGAGAAGCATAGATCAAGTTTCTTCAAAATCGAAGAATCGCGCAATTTTCTTATAGCCCTCACTGTGTCGAAGACTGTCAATGGCTATTGAAAACTAACCTCGGGTCGTCCCCTCTAACAATTCCTGTTTGAAAATTTAATGTGAAGTTAAAAACACTGCGTATTTTACCTATTTCGAAGTTGGCTAATTGATTGTCCAACCTCCGCTTCTTTTAAACACAAAATGATTAAATCGCCAACTCACCTCATTAGTTCAAATGTGATGCACAAATGCTGCCTAAAGTACGTGTAGTCCAACATGTGTATTACATTATGCGATCCATCGGCATCCTTTTCTCTCAGTTCGTCTAAAATATTAAGTTCCACAACGGCTTGATTCAGGAAACGCTTTTTATTTCGTATAATTTTAATCGCTACGTGCGTATTTGTCTTATGGTCCAATGCACGGATAACTTGACCGAAGCTCCCCTTTCCAATTACTTCAAGGATTTCATAGCGGAAGGCGATATGATCATGCTCTACCTATAATAAGAAAACAAAAAGTTAAAACACAATTTCTTGAGTGGCCTGAACACAGGACTCCAACCATCGCTCTCGAAACTTACGATCTTATAATTTCCATTCTCGTCGTCATATCCTGAATTTAGATTCGATGAAGACTTTGCGTAAATTTTATTCGCCGATTGACCAAAATAATAGATTTCCTTGTAGATTTTTAACTCGTCGAATTCCATCTCCGTTAAGTAGCTATTGTACTTCTTAATCAGTTCTAAAAAAAATAAAGCAGAGAGTAAATAAAACCTTGACATGTGCAAGCCTATATCTGCCAAGAAATACATATCGTCCAGAACATTTTGGCATGAATAACACAAGCAAAAAAAGGATGCGAGATGTGTCAACAAAAATCGTGTGAAATGTAGTTGACGGCCACACCCAAAGGATATATACGAGATAAACCGTAGATGGCATGCAGGCTGAATAAAATATCCTGATGATCCGTCTGACACGTTTTACTAAGCTAATTAATGAATTTTTTATGACAATCTGAAAGGTCAAGGAAATGTGGCCATTTTCAATCGAAAATAATTCCCCAGAGTCTTAATTTGCTACAGCCTAATTAATGACAAGATTCTCCCGTACTCTGTTAATCTGTCTGGTTCACCTTGACATTTATCTCATTAAAGCTGTTTCATTATGAACATTTCGCATCCTTTACGTTGTCTATGAATTGTTCTTTAATTACGTAAGCCAAACACAAACTGTATCCGCGCCCCCCTCTACCATTGACTGACTGTAATCGTTGTGTTAGGCATCGGGCTAATTATGAATTCCGTGCAAAGAACAATGACAATGGAGTGAAAAGCTGTGATGGAGCATGGAGGCTGCGCGGCTTAAATAAATATGACGAAGGATGCTACTGTGCGATGGAAATGTCACAGCGTCCATAAATATGGGGTGGCTGTTTTTTGTTTGTGAAAAGATTATGAATCCTTTTGATGTCATATCGTCAAAGTGTCAACAGTCATAATCTGTGCCATACTGTCTGGGTGCGAGGGTTGGGTTGAGGGATGGCTCTTTGATAACTACTATGCTTCTCGCATTATGTATAGGGTGATGCTCAGATACGACAGATTGGGTAGGAATTATGTCGTTCTGCACAGACAAAGTCAACAATTTATTGGTTTTGTGTATCGTTCGTCTGCTGCTGGCAGAAAGGTTTACTTTTCTGTCTGAAACGATGTCCTTCCATATGGAATAAATCCGAAATATAATGGCTTACTCTGAAAGAAGTCTCACTTTTGTTTGCCATAATTAGGTCGTTTTCCCTTTGTAGAAAATGCAAAAATCCACTTTTATGATGAATAGTATAGCACACATCTATACAATTGCAGTAGTTTCAATCGCCAACGACAAGCAATTCTATTTCCTGTCGCTATCGCCACCCATTTAAATGCCAAGGCTACCCTAAAATCCATCATCCGCCTGGACATCTTTATTCATTTCTGTTTACCGGCCACTGACTGGGACTATCACATACTCACATCCCCTTGCCCATGTCGCTGTCCTCAAATTTGATTGATAAGTAAATTACCTGATGGCGTCATCGGTGTGCTGACGCCTTTACCATCCACGCTACTCGACGAAGATGAAGAGCCGTTCGATTTGGCCGACATAGCTGTCATCATCCCTGATCCACCAGACGAACTGTTTGTCGTATGTGAGGAGGCAGTCGTCGATGATATGGGTGATCCAACATTGTTATTGTTGTTGTTATTCGAAGGTTGCGGACTTAATTGAGTCATGACTGTGTTGTTATGCGAGTCTATGCAGCGTGTAGTGCGTGTAGTATTACTCGCATTACACAGACTGGGCAGATCTAAGCGGGAGGTAGGTACACGCGTTGATTCCCGTTCTCGACGACATTTGTCGTTGTCTATTTGAACCTGCAAAAGAAGAAACAAAAAGTCATAAAATTTCATTGCATACTGTTTGGCAAACAAGAAAATCTAATTCATCTCGTAAATACGATCTTGTACAGAAAATGAAAAAGATACATTTTAAAGCTTATCCAAACTAATCACATATTATACTATTGTGGGTTGTCAATTTTTAATCGTTAAGTTAACAAAGTCCAAGTGGAAACCAATAGCTGAAAAATCAGAAATTAACTCCAACTAATGGTGTGTTTGCTTTTGTGGGTCAATTGTTTCGCGTTTGTTTTACTTTATCCGTAAATGGTGACGAGAAGGTGTTACCTAACACTATTGTGACATAACAATAGCATATTTTGTTTTAAGAAGCGGAAGGTAAGGCTTGAGTCAGAAGTGGAGATTTGCTCGTGTGGATCCCATTCACACAAATCTGACATTGAGGTGTTTATTAAAATAGATATGCGAAGGCCACCGCCGCTTCGAATGGCACGATAATCCTCATAGCGTTAGATATACATAATTTCAATCCGCAAAGAAGATGAGCACAAAACAAAGGAGTGCTGACCTCAATTAATGGCGCGGCGGCGGCGGTTGAAAATGTCAATGGGAATAGAATGTCAGTGCAATAATCACGACAAAAATGCCATACGGATGGAATTTCGAGCCAGAGAGAATTTAATTTGGTCCACTGATCCCATCCAACCTTATTGGCCGACATGTGCCCAAAAGTAAACAAACGTAAAATACCACAACATGCTGGCTAATGAGGCTGTTGACCTAAAAACCCTAACTCACGGTATTGTTCTTGTTTAAATCGTCATAGCGGAAGTTAACTACCCTTCACTTAACTGTAACACATGCAAGTAGTGTCCAAACTCGAATGGAGTTATTGCCCAACCAACTGTTTAGGCAAAATAATAAAAAAAAAAAAACAAAAGGGTCGCTGGTGTGTAGTTCTCATGTCGGTCAGGGTTGATGGGCTGTGAATTTCCGCTGATAATAATAAGGTGGCACGCTATAAGACCGAACATGACTAGTTGACTGGGGTCAGGCAATTCTACATACATATTTCGTTTTGCCTTTTTTTTATATGGACGATTAATTGCCATCGATTATAGTGGCGCCGGCCGGGAAGCAAGAGGGATACTATAGCACGATGTAGTTAAACGTTTGTTTTGATTTCGCACTGCAGCAGTGTTGAAACTCCGGACAAAAACCGGATAATATTGTTGAAGTTACACCTTGTATGAGCTAATTCGTATACATACAGTGCAAGCGCGCATGAAGTGGTTAAGTGTCGTTTTAAATGCAAGGGGAGAATATTTTTCTTTAATTAATCAGTTGAACGAGTAGGGGAAGATTTCTTTGACAGTGGTTAAATATTGTCATGAACCGAAGCGATTTTAATGTAAGAAAAATAAATGAATTCTTGATCCTATTTATCAATCTCTTGCCTAAGTTCTGGCTCAATTATGCTGGGTATAATCCTTTAAGGAAAGATTCCTGAAGTTACTCAGAACAAATATTTTTATGTCATATTCTCACCATATTTCCGTTATCAAAGTAGGTGACTTCTAATTTGGAGGTGTTACCACTTATAACTTCTAAACTGTTATAGGTAGGTATACAAAAATAAATTGTACATTTTGAAAAGACAATTTAGTAGCAAATACAAGTTTAAGCACTCTATGGGTACCTATCTATATCTGTGCAACTACAAAAAAGTTATGGCTCCTTAAACTAAAAATTTTGAAACATTGTTGTTACATTTTTTTTTTATTTAAAATGCTTTTTTCTCAAAATTTGTATTTTATAAATATTTTTTTTATGAGATTTGTATCTTTGAAAAATTTCGTAAAAATTATGCTGAGCAACATTTTTACCTACGATCAACAAAAATTGCAATAAAAGCCATTATTTGTCACACAAAAATTGTCAAAAAGAAATGAACCCACTGAATAACTCATAAAATCTCTTAGGCCGCGTTTCCATTTGCAAGTAAACTCGCGGAAGTCTTGCATTGTCTTATGAATTCTAGCAATTTCTTCTGCAATAAATATCTTGCAAGAAGCTCGCGCATCGTATTGTCGCAATTTATTGCAGAGGTGTTTACACAGGAGAGCCATTAATGTCGCAAGGAATTTGCTAATTTACTTAAAATTGTGAAATCATGGCGAGAAGATGTCATTTCAATTGGGCACATCAGATTTTTCGTGGCAAATGGATGGAATGAAAGTAGATTGATTTTGTAAATGTATTAGTGCGTTATTTGGCAGTACATCGGCTGTGAAAAATGGTTTCGTTTGTCAGTGGAAACATACGCACTTCATATGGATAATCATATCGACGAAGAATCGAAATCCACAGATGACGTATGGTATTAGTGAGAGTATGTGTAAATCTCGAAAAATATCGAGATCTGCAAAAAGTGATCTAGATAAAAAAAAAATTGATTTTTTTGCCCAATGGAACATGAAAAGTAATCTATGTAGATAAAAAGAAAGATTGATTTTTTGTCCCAATGTAAAACCACATAAAAATTTCTTTATGCGATTCGAAGAGGTTGACAACCAGCCGCGAGTGCAATATTATCGAAACTATTTCAATAAGCAGCAATTAATTGCACTCGCAAATACTCGCAAGAACTGTCGCAATCGAACTTGCATCGCTGTTTCCACTTGCAAGTTACTGTCGGACAGACTAGGTCAGTCATTTCTAGCAGAAGTTTTCTTGCAAATGGAAACGCGGTCTTAGAATATTTTTTTGTGGTCCTGAAAAGTACCTACCATTTTGGAACAGTTTATGATGTATGTTTGTATTTATAGGAACTGTTCGAAGTGCCTTCCTTCCATTTAAATACACTTTCGGGCACGTTTAAGCATTTCGGATGGCAGATTAACGACCAACAAACTTCTTCTATACCTTCTGAAACGGCATTAGTTTTTTTCTTTGAGCTCTTCCAGACTCGATATTTCTTTAAAATAAACTTTTTCTTTCATACCACCCCAGAATAAAAAAATCCATGGGTGTTAGGTCAGGAGATCTGGGTGGCCAAGCGTTGGGACCAAATCGGACAATCTACCGTTCGTTAAAAGTATGATTGAGAAACGAAGTTACCAAGCTGCTACTGTGACAAGATGCTTCATCTTGTTGAAAAACCTCCCCCCTCTGAACAAGAGGAACATCTTGAAGGAGCTCCGGCAATCGTTCTCTAAGAAATTCCAGGTAGTAGGTAATGGGAATTAACTGTTTTATTGTAATACGTAATTTTTATTCAATCTATTAAAAATTAAATACGGCACTTTTACTGTCGATAGTCTGATTTGTTTTATATGGTATGGCACTTTCAATAACTGTAAGTCAATTTAATGATACTCAAAAAAGCAAACTTGTATGTTTCTGCTTTCTGTACACAAACTCAAACACGTAAGTCCATTCAATCGCAATGTCTTTTCCAAGACCAGCATCTCTTTGACTCACTTTCAAGCCGTATAACTATCACCTGTCGTGATTCACTTTTACCCCGAAATAACAAAAAATCCATTTCCTTCCATCACGAAAAGTTCAATGACTTTGTTCCAGATTTCACCACCACTCGTAAACTTCACTTGAAGTTTAGTTGGTATGTTGTTGTTGTTTTTTATTACTATCTAAGCAATCTTGGAGGTCAGCTAAGATCACTCGGATATCAAATGTTTGTGCGACCATAACTGACAACAAGTTAGAGGAATTAATTTCACTCAACGTCAACGCGTATTGATATTTTTGAAGACGTATGTCGAATTGTCGAATGCCCACCTGTCATCACGTTTTGCTTTCATAAATATTTAATTGCTGTTTCTGTAGAAATTTTAAATTGTACGAGTATAAAATTTCCGCAAACTAAACTAACCTCCATTGGCACGTGTCAGATGTGCCATGTTTAACAAGTTTTTTTTTATTGCACACTTTCGTTGCAATTATTATTTTTTTTTTTTTTTTTCAAATATTATTATTACATTGTGAGCTTTGAAACCAGGGAGGTATAAGGTACCTATTTAATAAGCCACAATTTTAGTGAGCCATAAGTTGAACGTCCTCTAAATAGAACCTTGACAAAACTCAAGTGAAAAATTGCATTCCCTGGAAGTGGAAGTGGAATGACATTGTTCTGGTCGCCTCATTTAATTAAGGAAACCTTTCTCCCCTTAAAAGGTTAAGTATAAATGCGAGTATGTTGCAATTGCATAAATTCTCCAAATGGTCACAGCGAATAGCAAATAGAATGCAAAGGGGTGGCAAACGAAGCGGAAAAATAATTTTACCGAAACGTGGAGCTGGGGTTTGAGGTTGATTGCGTTTTTTGTTTTATTTACTCTTTCATTCGTGTCAACATTCATTTTGAAACCAAAACATAATCAAATCGATTCATCTATCATTGCTACGTCAGAAAGATCGTGAATTATAAATTGTATGCGATTTGTTTACTAATTAGAGAAGCGTTTGTATGTTCTTGTATAGGCGAATCATGTTCTTTTTATTGCAGCTTTTAATAAGCTGCCACAAACTGCTGTGGAATTGAAAAAAAAAATGCCTGAAAACAAGAAATGAGACCAACGGGCTGTAACGATAGTAGATGGGGGGAAGAATGGAAATGAGCATAGTGAAATAAAAGGGCTGGGACTGAACTTTTAACTTCTATAGTTAAATGTGAATAATTAGCTGTTATGGAAATTGGAATTGGAACTACATATGGCCAATGAGTATTTGGATATAAAGTAGTTGAGTTTAATTATGGAATTCATAAAGTAAATAGCTTTTTGTAGAACCTATTCATTACAAAATCTCCTTCGTACCGTTATATCGTTATACGTTTGGTTTTCAAATTAGATCTATTCGGAAAAGAAAAGAGGGAAAGGGACACAAAATCAAAACAAAGGCGTCAAACCATAATAACAATCGAATTAAATCTTCAAATTAAATGTTAAATGTATGGACGCATGGTGGGTCGCAGTATCTAACTTAATATTTAAAATTTCGCCCTTGTCCAAATTTCTATTAAATTAAATATTCGATGATTTAGTTATTACAATATGAAAGTAAACGTGAACAAAACTGAAGTGATGATCGTCTCCAGAACGCCTGTTCATGAACTCTGCACGTTAGTGGAGTCCCATTGAAATAGGCGGAGAAGTTTGGTCATGTTTCACACATGTCCCCGACCAGAATCCCACGACGCGCTATGGAATCTGTACCTACCATCAGGCATGCGTCCTTTAGATGAGGTGGTTAGATCAAGTTCATAATCTCTCCTCCACTCGTATGGGGATTGCCGATTTAGAGTCGATGGCGGAGTATCGATATCTATGGAGGGTCCACTTGAGCAACAGTGTTGTGCCATGTAGACTAAAAATGTAGACTACACGATTGTCTACGTGTAGACAACTCTGCGTAAACAATTCTCAATTGTCGACATGTCCAAGTTAACAACGTAGACAATGTAGATAATTATTAGAACAAGTTTTTTATTAATTTTTCCTGTAAAGTTTCCTAACAAATCATTAAAACAGAAGCAAGTTTTGTATTAAACTTTTAATTCAATGTCGTATATTTATTTAAAAACAAAACAAAGTAAGTTTATGATGTTTAACAAAAAAAAATTGTTTAGCTCTAAACATGTTCACCTTCATCTATATTATGATTTAAAAAAAAACAAAACAGAACAACTTTATATTAAGTTTTAATAAGCTTAATATCAAACTTCATTATTTTAGAAGAATTGCCAATAAGATATAAGAACCCAACCGAAAGCGTTCTTGGATAATGCTTGAATTGAATTACTTCTCAATGGGTCTTCTTCCTTTAGGTAGAAATTTAGAATTAATTCAAACTAAAATGTAATATACCAGAAAATACTCACAAGATTATTGATAACTATTGCATTCTGATTGTCACCTTCACCAATATTTGTAACAGAAACAGACATCTAAAAGAATAGTTGGTCATTAATTTTTTGGTAAATCAATGGAAATTAAAATACACTATTATTTACCTGTGTCTGCGAAGACGGGTTTCTACAGTATTTTGAAGATTTTTCCTGCAAACTGTGCAATGTGCTGAGTATTTGTTGTTTGTTTTCACCAAAACAAAACCTAGCTCCTCAAAAGCATTGTTTTTTGGTCGACCAGACATATGTAAAGTTTTATGTTTATGATACACAGGATTTTAATTTTTAAGAAAATAAATTCTTAATTAATTCTTAAAAGTGTACTTTCTCGATTGAAGTTTACAGATGAATGATAGATTGGCAGATCTGAAAGGTATTGATGACATTGTCGACATATTTTTGACATTGTCGACATATTGTTGACATTTTCGACATTGTTGACATTGTTGACGATATTGTCTACGTTGAAAAGTCGACAATTAAAGTCGACATGTAGAGGAACACTGTTGAGCAACCTACACCCGTAAGCAACATACACCTCCTATAGAGGTATCTGTATGATTTCTTAATATGTATCTACAATTAAAAATAAACCACAACAATTGGTAAGGAGTGCGTTCACACCTACAAACAAATCTGCAGACAATCCAACGCTCACATCGTAGGTCATTGCCATTATAACCGCGCAGCAGTGGCACTCCCTGATTAATGCGTGCACATCAGAAGCAAACTTTATCCAATCATGTTGAGCATCAAATTCATACTAAATCGTTTATGTAATAAATAACCATCATTACTAAGGCGGTCATCTACCGGGAGGACGAATTAATCGCGCGGTATTGAGCGCTTTCGATTTAATTAACCCTTGCAATGTCAGTGCCTCAATAAAAAGATTTTAAAAATCGCCATTTCACTCCAAATAAAACTTTCCTTTCCTTGGTCAACCCAGCCATCAGTATACAATGTCAGTAGCAATACTGTGCGCAAAAACCATTCATTATCACTAATGCTTTGCCATAATTGAAAAGTTGACTAACTGGCCGACTATACTGCTGGTGATGGTGGTGGTGGTTGGTTGGATTGGATATTCACTGGATGTGTGTTGCCATCTCTGGGGAGTTTAGAGCAAATGAATCCATCGACCCCAAAGTGCATTAACCTCATTGTGTGTGCGCTCTGAGTACAGTCCACCTCTATATTCCTCCTTATTATTCGTATACACCATCATCATCTGCATGGATATTTCAAACCGCAGTCACACATACAGACACAGATAAGCTCACACATGTTGTCTTTTGTTGATCATTTTTATAATGATCGTTGTCCAACCAGCTAAACTGGTCTAGCCAACTATATACCTACTTGTAAGAGACCATGCGCGGGCACAGTCCACACTGCTCCATCCTCTTGGTAGAGAATTAAAGTACTAGTGACCGTCGAGCAACTTTTTGTTTGGTATTCCTTTAGTCCCAGTTCATTCGGGGTAGCCTTCTTTCTTTTCTCATTTGATTCAATTATTCTATTTTTTCTTCTCCTTCCTAGCATATCTCACTATGTTTTTCAATTAGGTAAAAGTGAACGACTGAGGAATGAAGCAGACAAATGACCTCAGTAGCGCAGTAGCAGTAGCACATGCAGATTAAGTGGGTATGGAAGCATTTCTAAAGATTCCCAATTGTCTGATGGTGACTATGTATATGAAATGTCACAGAAAACTTGATGAATTCCATCGATACTATGTATACGGTCCACACGTAAATAAATTTGTCTATATTTACTTATGATTCATTAACTCTGATTGATTGTGGTCCTACCATAGACACTGTACATTTTTTTCTTTAAGTTAAAGTCGTTACCACATGACCGCCTACAATTGATTTGTAAGTTATGCAGGCATTTTTAAGTGTAGGTATTTGTCTTCTTATAAATTGGAATATAAGCAACTCACAAGTTGGCAAAAGAGGCACACATACGCACTTAAATTTCGATACATTTATGAGCAAGTCAATTTCAATCAATAGAATTTCGTCCATTGCCAATGGGAGTTCCATCAATCTAATTTGTATCAAGCTGCCTGCTTGAGAACACATCTCAAAGGGAACTCATGACCCATATCAATTCGCCTGATCTAATCCCTTGATGACCTTTTAACATTACAAACTATGTGGGACAACATTTCACCCCACACACAGATTAAGAAACAATCAGAGCAGCTGAAATGCATTTACAATCAATTTATAATAGGCAAACAAGAATAATTGCACAAGAGCATCTAGAATTCCGCAAAATTAGCCAACTAACCTAAATCTAGGTATTTTCAGTATCTGTATCGGGAGCACCACCAGTAGCACATGATGCTGTAAACATCTGGGCGCACGGTGTGAGTTCAAAAAAATAAAACACCTCTTTTGCATAACTATGACCACAATACGCGTTGGTAGCGCAATAATATTTATAACACTATAATCATAGCTACACAGCATAGGCAATAATAAATACCTCAACAACAACGGCTGCAGTTGTTGTTGGTATAGCTGTCATAGCAAACGTACATATTACACTCGCAAGGTGGTTTCTTATATTGCTTGAGAGTGACTCTCGCTTGGTGTACCTGACGCGATTGCGAATGTCGGTTGCGTTGCGGCGCATTTAAGAAAGCAGGCCTCCTAAGTAGTTCTATTTTTAATTCGCGGTATCTTCTTTGGCGTGCGTAAATCTTTTTCTTACAATCAGGTTGTGCAATAAATAATATTAATTGAAGTTTGTTCGTTTGAAAAGTATTGGTCTGAGAATGCAAACCTGTGACACTCCTAAGAAAAGTGGTCCAAACACATTCTCAACAAGTCATCTGTCAACTGTATCAGTTGGCGAATTGCCACAGTGACATGTGTCAAATGAAAAACATTACATAATATGCGTTTATGAAATACGGTACCATTAAAGACCTGCTAATGTGACCTTTTAAATCGCACACGAATGCGTTATTGCATGTCAAGTCCACACACATGGCAATCAATTTGAGGCAATTTTTAAATACAGTCTCGTATTATTCTGCCCTTTGCGCTGCGAATTGATGCAAGCCACTTGAAATGCTGTCATAAAGTGGGTCATAAGAAAATTGTGTCGAAGCAAGACCCCAACAAAATAGCACTACCACTTTGACATACGGTAGCCAACTGAGTCGTTATTGCGTTTACCATTTTAACAATAAAACTGCATTTGGTATGATTATGAGTTATTATGATTGTTTCTTTTTTACAAATAAAACGTGTTTCACAATTCCTCGTCCAACTATGGGGTGGCGTCAGTTTGTAATAATTAATAAATGCGTCTATCCGAATTCAAGAAGTTTTTTCATAATAGTTTGTTTGTTCCCGCACACGGAGTCTGTGTATAAAATTCTCCAAAGGAACTCAAGTGTAATTGGATATGCGCCTTCTGTCAAACTTGAGTGGTCTTCGTGAATAATTAAAACATGTTTATGTATTTCGTATAAAGAATATTTCTCCATGTGAATTGCATGGAATTGATTATTTCTTCATTTGCTGAATTGGATTTAATTTTTTATCACAAACCACAGAGAACTAGACCGTCGACTTCCCGTGCACCTACCCGATTCTCCCCGGAAAAATATTACCCTGTCTGTGAATACGTGTAAATGTCAAAATTAATGGCGGCAATGTAAATAAAACATGTAAGCGGCCATTTGTTGAGATGCGTTAAGAAACGGTGGGAATTATGGGGAACTAAAATTAGGTACTGTTTACATTTCAGATAAAACGGATTTCAGATAAGACGGTTGTTTGGAATGATTTAAATTCAATTTGAGCGAAAATATAATTTATATCGTTAATAATATTTTGTTCGCATATTCAAAAACTAATACTTTCTTTATCGCAACAACAAATCACCTAGTGAATGTAAAATGTAAAAAAAAGATTCTGGCATTTTGTTTTACGTTCCAACAAATTTGTCAAAATTGCTACCAACAAATAAAGGATAACTGTTGGAATTGTTGTTTAGTTTAACATGAGAACAATAACTTACGGCATCACCATAAACTATTATACTGCTTTTTCTGTCTTACAAATCATTTCGAATAATCTCACGTGTCCTTCTTCTTTTCAGGGAGTTGGTTGTGTTTTATCTTTGTCTCCGAAAAACTTTAACTTTTTCAGCATTTGTTCATTAATAACAAAATAAAAATAACAAATATGTAAAGGATAACCACGTGATTAAGACAAAATTATTAATAAATCACGAAAGGCGTTTCCACTGAATTTAAATAGTTTGTGGTGCAAAATCAATTTGAGTTGGAAACATTACCTGATAATATGAATAGAACTCCTTTTTTATTTATATGAATATATGTAATATCTATAAATATCATAAGCTCATCGAAACAGTTTTGTTGCTAAATAAACAGCTGAATAAAGAGCTGCAGTTGAAAAGGTATGTTTCATTTTATTTTGCGACAAGAGCGACGCAATTAAAAATAAAACACGTATGTATAACGTAATTAGCAATCATGAAAATGTATAATAATTAACGAAATTAATGACATGATTTAGCTAAATCACGTTGGTGGGAACCTGGTAAAAGTTAAAGAAATATTCACAGGTTTTGGAAGTCCATTCACATGAAAACTTTTCTTGGTCGTAACAGTTCACGAAGTTCAGACATCAATTTCTACTACCTAACAATCTCTGATTTGAATTTAAGTTCAACCGAATTTTTTTTTGATAGTTTGTGTAACGGATTTGAATGTTGTGAATTTTGAATAAACTTGTGACAATTCGCGCTAAGGGTGTTTTTCTTCGAGGCAAAAAATTTGGTGTTCGAAATTTCGTCGTTTATGCTCTTTGAAAATAGTTTTTCCCATATTTTGATGGATTATTTTATTATTGTACTTAGGTACTCTTGCAATAGTAAAATGAGCAATTTGTTTATATAAATGCATCAAAAGTGGTTTGTTCGCATAATATCAATTCGTTCGTTCATTCTCATGTGAATATTCCTTTAAATCGCCGATTTTAATTGATATCAACAGTTTAAACAATTTAACATTCCCTAAAAGTAAACTGTGATGTGAACGAAGTGTAACCGAAAAAAAGAAGAAACCTGCAGAACACAGCCCCACAGCCATAAACCACAGCCAGGTGCAACTACCATAGGATTTTGCTACGTATGCGTGTGCCGTAATTTCTTCCCTTTAATGTATACAGGCCCAACACATAAATAAATCCTATGGTACCAACAGCTTGTAGGCAAAGTCCGTTATGTGGGAGGAGTCGACGGTCTATTTCTTACTGGTTTGTGTTTTTTATGAAGAACTCCGCACGGATTCGCTTCGCGGTAAATGTTGAGTATATTATGGAAAGTGATTCTAATATAAAATAGAATTTTAGATTTACCTCATAATTTATTATTTGATTTTTTCGGCATTCAAATTCCATTTTAGCAATAAAACTTATAATTCGTGGGTTATTTGTAAGCCCCATTACAAACAGAAGGAACAGCTCATTAGCTTTTGGCACGATAAATATAAAAACAGCACCTCCAGATTTTTTTTTTACACGATAGGGTATGGTAGGGTACATACGGTTTTAAAATTGAAGAACTACCCATTTAAAACATCGCATCTACTGACGTAGATATAATTTATATCACACAGCGTTGCATTCAACATAAAGAAGAGCAAAGGCTAGAAGCTAAATCTTATTGCGCTATGTCTCTGTATCAAAATTCAGATTTTTGTACGCTAGTATTGTCTTTAAAAAAATCTAATATTCGTGTGGCATGTTCTTGTATTAATAATGCGCCACTTTTGGATTCATTGTACTCTCAATTGACTCATTCATTCATTCATTTACGTTGGCCCGCTTATGCATTAAGTGGGTCGCGGGTGTAGGTTGCTCAAGTGGACCTTCCATAGCTCTCGATTCTCTGCATTATTAAGGGCAATCCTCAACATTATTATGATTATGATTATGAACTTGGTCTAACCATCTCATTCTGGGTCTACCTAGAGGGCGCCTGCCTGATGGTACGCATTCTATAGCAGATCGTGGGACTCTGGGCGGAGACATGCGTTTAACATGACCAAACCACCGAACCATGGACCGCTCCGTCCGGAGAAGTAGCTGCTCGATATTGAGTTCATCACGTATTCTGGTATTTCTAATGCGATACCTATACAGCGTGTCCCAGTTAAAAAGTATAATCCTTTAAGGGAAGATTCCTGAAGTTCTGCCGAACAAAAAATTGTATGGCAGGGGGGAGGTCTATTTTCATCGTATTTCCCGTTATAGCCCATCAAAGTAGGTGACCTCTAATTTGGAGGTGTTACCACTTAAAACGCTATTACTTCTAAACTATTATAGCTACACAAATAGTTTTGTACATTTTGAAAAGACAATTTAGTAGCGCATACAAGTCTAAAGCACTTCTACATCTACATCTACATCTGCTACATCTGTGCAGCTACAAAAAAGTTATGGCTCCTTAAACTCAAAATTTTGAAAATTTGTTATTACATTTTTTACTTAAAAGGTTTTTTGCTCAAAATGTTTACTCAATAAATTTGGCACGAGTACGATAACTACGGCGCCAAAAATTGATAACGGTATTTTGTAGAGGGGTTAAATACAAGTATTTTTTACTATGGGAGGGGGGGTCTATCTGGTTTCGTTTAGGCGGGAGGGGCAATTTAAAGAAAATAATACTTAAAATGAAAAGAAATAAATTGAGAAACAATGGCAACACTTACAATAAAGGACTTTAGGATTTTTGGAAGCCAGGAATATGTTCTTTGATATTATTTTTAAATCAAGTTATAGCTGTTAATAGTTTTTGAAAAAAATACTTTCAAACTTGAAATTTAAGGAAAAAAATAAAAAAAAAAAAAAGTTTTATGCTGATTTTTTCAATATTGAGCAAATAGATACTTAATTTGTTTGTAGTTTTTACTGCCTAAATCAATTCTTAGTCGAACACTCAAAACCAGATTGATTTATGTCTTCTAATTTTTGAGAAAATTGAAAATTACTTTTATATGTCGCTCCGCTTAGAGTACAAATTGCTACCCTTGCGCCTTGAAATGCGTTTGGGGGGGCATGCTGCCCCCCTGCAACCCCCCTGCTTGGGGTCACTGTTGGATTTTGGGATGGGTGCAAGGCTGAGTATATGAAAAATTTCTTTTAATTATATTAGTTTACCCAATATCAACAACATTCTTCAGATACAGTCTCTGGCCAGAAATTTCACATTGGTAGACAAAATTTTGCTAATTTGCGTTTTAGACAATTTAGAACGGATTCCTGGCTTTGAAAAATACTATTGTTCTTTGTGGTAAGTGTTGCCATTGTTTTTTTTTAATATTTTATTTTAATTTTATTTATACTTTTTTTTTTAATTACCCCTTCCGCCTAACCGGAGCGAGATAGACCCCCCCTCCCATAGTAAAAAATGTTTGTATTTAACTCCTCTACATAAATCCGTCATTAGTTTTCATCGCCAAAATTATTTTACTCACCTCAGTTTTTGTCCTAAAATTTCAAGTTTGAAATTGTTTTTTTCAAAAACTATTTAAGGGAATAACTTGATTTAAAAATAATATGAAAGAACAGATTCTGGGCTTTCTAAAATGATATAGTCTTTTATTATAAGTGTTGCCATTGTTTTTTAATGTATTTTTTTTTTCATTTAAAGTATCATTTTCTTTAAATTACCCCTCCCGCCTAAACGGAGTAAGATAGACCCCCCCCCCTCCCATAGTAAAAAGTGCTTGTATTTAACCCCTCTACAAAATACCGTTATCAATTTTTGGCGCCGTAGTTATCGTACTATACATAAATTAAAATTTTTTTTATGAAATTTTTATCCTTGAAAAATTTACTAAAAATTATGTTAAGGAACTTTTTAACGTTTTTAGTTGTAGTAAAAGCCGTTTTTTGTCAAAAATGATCAAACAAAATTAAGTGCGAATTATAAACTAACGTACCTACCTCTTAAGCAATGGTTAACAGTTAATTTATTGTCGAATAGAAAAAAAGGTTACATTGATAAGTTGATCTCCACAAAATGTATTCAAAACGAGATTACGCGGCAATACTGTTTGTAAACGGGTTCTGCCACGGAAACGCTTCATTGGGAAGATAGGAGTCCAACGCCGATACCCAAATCGTTGTACACCATGTAGCCGGGTACTGATGCCTATCAGCGCTTTTTTGATACCGGGTTTTTATGCTCTTCGAAATAAAAAAAAAAATGACGTTCAGACGCAGCGGGGGCAGAAATTGGGGGTGGGATTTTGCGTGCTGTGGATGTTAAGCCTTTATAGTCAGGTCCGAGGACTAGTTGTGCAATTGGAACTTCCCAGAACCAGGATTCACAGAACTCTACAGAGTAATAGATTACACCCTTTCCACTTAGCACTGGTACAGGATTTACTACCAGGGCATGCGCAAAGAAGAGTGGAGTTTTGCCTGTGGCTACTGCGCAAACAGTAAGAAGACGGGCACTTCCTCAATACATTCTGTGGACTGACGAAGCGCAATTCACAAACAATGTTACAAATCTCTACAATTTGCACCATTGGCCAAACCAGAATCCCCATTGAATACGCACAAAATCCTTTCAAAGTTAAAAATTTAAGTATTGGGAACAACTTCTTCAAAATGTGTGCTTATTTCAAAGGCGGTTTAGCGTAAATGTTTGAAAACACTTTAGAAGGCCCGCACGTTCTTCCACAAACAGTTAATTTCGATTACTACCTGGAATTTCTTAGAGAACGATTGCCGGAACGGAACTCCTTAACGACGTTCTCCTTGTTCAGGGAAGAGCGATGTTCTTTCAACAATATGGGGCACTTTGTCACAGTAGCAGCGGGGTAACTCCATAACCCAACCATACTTTTAACGAACTGTGGACTGGTCGATTTGGCCCAAATCCTTCGCCACCCAGATCTCCTGACCTTAACACCCATGGATCTTTTATTCTGGAGTGTTAGGAAAGAAAAACCTTCTTTTTGAAAAAATCGAGTCTTTTTTGACCATTTTTGTCTGAGAAAAACGGCTTTTACTATAACTTCTGTTGATCGTACGTAAAAAAGTTGCTTGACATAATTTTTAGTAAATTTTACAAGAATAAAAATTTCATAAAAAAAAATTGAATTTATTGAGTAAACATTTTGAGAAAAAAGCATTTTAAGTAAAAAATGTAATAACAAATTTTGAGTTTAAGGAGCCATAACTTTTTTGTAGCTGCCCAGATGTAGCCGAAGTGCTTTAGACTTGTATGCGCTACTAAATTGTCTTTTCAAAATGTACAAAACTATTTGTGTAGCTATAATAGTTTAGAAGTAATAGCGTTTTAAGTGGTAACACCTACAAATTAGAGGTCACCTACTTTGATGGGCTATAAATACGATGAAAATAGACCCCCCCCCTGCCATAAAATTGTTTGTTCGGCAGAACTTCAGGAATTTTACCTTAAAGGATTATACTTCTTAACTGGGACATCCTATATACGGGTCACACCAGCAATACAACGGAGACATCTCATTTCGGCAGCTTGTATCCGGCATCCTCGATCTTTTTCTTTCGGTCATTACCCAAACCTCGTGACCATAGGTAAGAGTTGGAACAAACACCGAATTAAAGACTGACAGCTTAGCTATGACACCAACTTTAGTCCTCCTAATAACAGAATGACCAAGCTGTCTCAAAATTGATCCAGCCTGACCAATCCTACAGGAAAACTCAGCATTGCTCCCTTCACCACTCGTGAATAAGACCCTGAGATACTTAAACTTCTCCACCTGTTTCAATGGGATTCTACTAACATGCATAGTGCATTGAACATGCGTTCTTGAGATGACCATCACTTCAGATTTGTTCACGTTTATTTTCATCTCAACATCAACACATAGGTACGGCTACAAACCGATCGAGTGCGTGTTGAAGTTCAGTCTGAAAGACCCAGGGATGACCAAGTCATCAGCAAAGAGCCGATGAATTATACTCGGATCGCCCAATTCGAAACGTTCTTCGCCAATACTGCGCTGTAATATCCAGTCCATATAACAAGTAATGAAAAGGATAGGAGACAAGGAGCTGGCGAAGTCCAACGCCCACGGTGAAAGGTATTGATTTAACGCCGCTTACCCGAACACAGCTTTTACAGTTTGTGTAAAGAGATTGAATTGCTCTCACGAGAGAATCGCCAATTTCATACTCCTGTAATAAACTCCAGAGTTTACCTCGCTCGAGGGACTCGGTCGTATGCTTTCTTCAAATCTACGAAGCATGCGTAAACAGGTGTAGAATATTCCCAAGCCTTCTCAAATACCATTCTGAGAGTGAATAACTGGTCGATTGTGCTTCTGCCGGGACGAAAGCCGCACTGCTCATCTCCTAATCGTGACTCGACCACAGCTCTGCAACGCGTTTCCAGCACATTGTTGAAGACTTCCGGGGAGACTTAAAAGACATATACCTATATGTAATAAAATGATACACTAATAAACACGCGTTGTCCAGTAAAATGTTGCAAAATCAGTTATAATACTTTCACTTAAGCTGCTGACCCTATCAGACCTCTACACATAAATTGATAGAGATAACATCAATTACAAATCATACTAGCAACTACTCATATTCGGCTCTGTAAAAAGAAATGTGATAAGGCATTGTATACTACGTACAACATACTTCATTCCATTTTACATTTTAATCTCTCAGTACGTTTTTTTTTCGAATGCGAGTGTTGCTTTGGCACTGTCCACGCAGACAATATGTAACCGTGCCTCATGGTGATTGTGCTTTTTTGTTTGTTCTTTCCACATCCATTTTATGGGTGTACTTTTAACGAACTGTGGACTGGTCGATTTGGCCCAAATCCTTCGCCACCCAGATCTCCTGACCTTAACACCCATGGATCTTTTATTCTGGAGTGTTAGGAAAGAAAAACCTTCTTTTTGAAAAAATCGAGTCTTTTTTGACCATTTTTGTCTGAGAAAAACGGCTTTTACTATAACTTCTGTTGATCGTACGTAAAAAAGTTGCTTGACATAATTTTTAGTAAATTTTACAAGAATAAAAATTTCATAAAAAAAAATTGAATTTATTGAGTAAACATTTTGAGAAAAAAGCATTTTAAGTAAAAAATGTAATAACAAATTTTGAGTTTAAGGAGCCATAACTTTTTTGTAGCTGCCCAGATGTAGCCGAAGTGCTTTAGACTTGTATGCGCTACTAAATTGTCTTTTCAAAATGTACAAAACTATTTGTGTAGCTATAATAGTTTAGAAGTAATAGCGTTTTAAGTGGTAACACCTACAAATTAGAGGTCACCTACTTTGATGGGCTATAAATACGATGAAAATAGACCCCCCCCCTGCCATAAAATTGTTTGTTCGGCAGAACTTCAGGAATTTTACCTTAAAGGATTATACTTCTTAACTGGGACATCCTATATACGGGTCACACCAGCAATACAACGGAGACATCTCATTTCGGCAGCTTGTATCCGGCATCCTCGATCTTTTTCTTTCGGTCATTACCCAAACCTCGTGACCATAGGTAAGAGTTGGAACAAACACCGAATTAAAGACTGACAGCTTAGCTATGACACCAACTTTAGTCCTCCTAATAACAGAATGACCAAGCTGTCTCAAAATTGATCCAGCCTGACCAATCCTACAGGAAAACTCAGCATTGCTCCCTTCACCACTCGTGAATAAGACCCTGAGATACTTAAACTTCTCCACCTGTTTCAATGGGATTCTACTAACATGCATAGTGCATTGAACATGCGTTCTTGAGATGACCATCACTTCAGATTTGTTCACGTTTATTTTCATCTCAACATCAACACATAGGTACGGCTACAAACCGATCGAGTGCGTGTTGAAGTTCAGTCTGAAAGACCCAGGGATGACCAAGTCATCAGCAAAGAGCCGATGAATTATACTCGGATCGCCCAATTCGAAACGTTCTTCGCCAATACTGCGCTGTAATATCCAGTCCATATAACAAGTAATGAAAAGGATAGGAGACAAGGAGCTGGCGAAGTCCAACGCCCACGGTGAAAGGTATTGATTTAACGCCGCTTACCCGAACACAGCTTTTACAGTTTGTGTAAAGAGATTGAATTGCTCTCACGAGAGAATCGCCAATTTCATACTCCTGTAATAAACTCCAGAGTTTACCTCGCTCGAGGGACTCGGTCGTATGCTTTCTTCAAATCTACGAAGCATGCGTAAACAGGTGTAGAATATTCCCAAGCCTTCTCAAATACCATTCTGAGAGTGAATAACTGGTCGATTGTGCTTCTGCCGGGACGAAAGCCGCACTGCTCATCTCCTAATCGTGACTCGACCACAGCTCTGCAACGCGTTTCCAGCACATTGTTGAAGACTTCCGGGGAGACTTAAAAGACATATACCTATATGTAATAAAATGATACACTAATAAACACGCGTTGTCCAGTAAAATGTTGCAAAATCAGTTATAATACTTTCACTTAAGCTGCTGACCCTATCAGACCTCTACACATAAATTGATAGAGATAACATCAATTACAAATCATACTAGCAACTACTCATATTCGGCTCTGTAAAAAGAAATGTGATAAGGCATTGTATACTACGTACAACATACTTCATTCCATTTTACATTTTAATCTCTCAGTACGTTTTTTTTTCGAATGCGAGTGTTGCTTTGGCACTGTCCACGCAGACAATATGTAACCGTGCCTCATGGTGATTGTGCTTTTTTGTTTGTTCTTTCCACATCCATTTTATGGGTTAATAGACGATTAAATTAAAAAATGTCCTGGTTTTAACTAACAATCGAGGGTTCGGATGGCAAACCGTCGTCTATCATATTCATTTTTTTTTTTTTTATTTCCTATTTTTGTTACCGCTTCGTTTCGGTCACTTGAGTATGGTTTTGTTTCATTTCAGCTTTTTCTTCACTAAATGACATAGAATAACATAAAAGTTCTGTGTCAAGTTTTCGTGAGAGTTGAAAAAAAACTATTTTCCACACAAGTTTAGTGCAAGTTTCAGTTGTACCTGGTATATGTGTTGGGGCAGTGCAGTGGTTTTATTTTTATAATGTTTGGCGAGAGAAAGATATAAGCGCTTTTGTTGCAAGTTATTGTATGTTGTTGAAATGGGGTGTTAAATTTCAGAGATTTTGGGGTATAAAAGGCTTGAGTGAAGTGTTTACCTACTGTGTTGGTTAGGGTTTTGATGTGCATAGCACTTTGCTGTAAATTGTGGGTAAATATGGAAAAAGGACTTTATAAATAGTCTTTGAATCAAAAAAACTATTTTGAAATGTGGATAAAAGGATTTGAATGTAGCTCAATTACAGTCTGCTTTGATTACTTATTTTCTCCCGAGTCGTCTAACGCCTTTTCAAAAATCTAGAATATTTAGCCTCATAAAAGGTTTTAGATATCTAACAATAAGATATAGCTAAGCCAAGCTGGCAGATAGTGCCAACAGAGATACTATATCCAGCTACATATATGCAAAATCGAGAGATAGTTAGCCCTATCATGAATTCCATCGTAATCGAAAATACGCTACGAATCCCGAAAAATACATCATGGAATCCATTCGTAATGGAAAGTCTGCTACAAAATTTCCAAATTCGTAAAATTAGGTATACATACCTATCTCTGAATCCGAATGAAACGGAAAATTTACCTCTTTTTCTACTACAAGTAATTTGTGTCGGAGACGTTGGGAAAAACTATGTTTGCACAGCAATAGGTTGTGTTTTGTGTACAAAAATAAGTATTTACCATTTTTTTTTTGGTTCTTAATACTATTTGTTGCTTTAATAGGACAAACACAACTAATAAGGTAAAATAAGAAGTTATTGAACACGAAAGCACACCCAGGACATGAGTTTGTACCAGCCCCTCTAATATACATATATTTAAATGCCGGTTTATTGATTCGAAAATTTATTTGAAACCTACAAGTTTATTATTGGTTTTAAAACATAAACCGAATTGAATTCACTATACTCGTGCGCTGGCTCATCTAAGTCAAAGGGATCACAAGAGACAAGGGTCGCGAAGTATTTTTCTCTAAATTTTCAGATTGGGCTTTCGCCTGAAGGTCTCTGTTCGACCAGAATTTATTGAAAAGGCAATTGAATCCATTTTTAAACAATTTATATCTTTAATTTGTTGTTAAAAATTAATTATTTAATTATTTGAAAGTTTTCTCGCAATTCAATTCAATAATTTTAACACATACATGACCGATGTTTGACACAAAACAGCTGATTTCGAAAATGAGAATGAGGCAATGAGGCAATGTTTCTGTCGGATTTTGTGAAGCAAATTTTGCGTAGTTCGTATCGTAGCTTTCATTCGGGGATTTATTACGAATGGATTCTGTGACAGGGCTGTGTATAAATTGCTTAAGTAATTTTGCAGCTAGTGTATGTTTTTCTAAATGCGATGGGCAACATTGTATGTATGTAAAACCAACCAAGAAATAACTATCAACCATTTATTATTAATATTATTAATTAATTTTTTAATCACTTTCGTCGTGGAAAACATTTCTCTGCCAAATATTTTGTTGTTTTCGAATTTCAACTTAAAGGTCAGTGCAGTTGCACGTTTCCAGGTTCCCATATACCTTATCACGTATAAAAACAATGTGACACAAGCGACTTATTTCCAACAAATTTGCCCTTGACAGCATTCCAGTGAACTAAACGCAAGGAATGTTCCTCGTATGTCCCGTTTTTTTTTTTTTTTTTTTTTTTTTTTTTCACTTTTTTCGACATTGAACTTCCCAACTGTTTCTTTGAGTAATATACCCAACTTGTCCTCGTATAGGTAACCACAAAATCAATACTGCAATTAACTCGGAATTACCCGAACCAAATTTCCAACAAGCTGCCAATTTAGGCAAGAATTTTCAGTTCAATTCCACATCAACTTACGCGAAACCACTGCGGCTTGCGAGCTGTAAAAGGTCAAAACTTTCGCTTATCAGTTGCCGGCATCTGATTTCCAACAACCGCACGACCGACCGGCTAAGCTAAGCTAACGTGAGCATTATGCCTCGAGTTTGAGTGTCGTTCCATGGAATAAAGGAAATGGCATGCGACGGGTGCACTCACGGTGATTTTTAACAAAAGTTTTTCCTTATTTAAAATTTGTGTTGCAACCCTTCCTTTCTACCGTGCGGCGCGCTGTAACTTAATAACAATGCGACAGAGTCATGTACAATATGAGCAGAGCATGCCTAGTTAAATACGGATATGCCAATTTTGGGGTCGACTTGCCGCCGATTTTTCCAAGTAAATTATAATTTTTTTTTTTTTTGCTCCGCTTGGGGGTTTACCTGATTTTTAGGTAACCTCAACCCTTAATTGGCGCTTATCTGTCAGAATATATCAATAACAATTTTATTACAAAACTGTATGCAACATTTGTATGAATGCAACTGGGGGCTCTCTCTCACTCTGTAATTTATGAATTTATTTTCCTAATGCAGTTAGAAATGTTTTTACTAGGAAATAGTCATGACAACAAGACCGTTTAAAGTAACCATACCGCGTGTCGATGGTGGTTAACATTGCGTTTTGTTTTTGTTGTAAACAATTTGACAGTAAGTGACGTATTTTTTGAAAAATTGATGTGTAAACAAGGAGGGGACTAACCTCAATTAATAGAATGTACCCGCGTCTGCCTACAAGTCACGTAGGTATTTCTGTGGGGGGTGTTTGTTGTAATTTTCTTAAAAAGAAATGTTATCCAAGGATGCAACTCTATGCAGACAGGTTGACAGTTGGCAATTGTAATTTGCCAATTTTAATTTATGCTATACGCGCGCTTTTAAATGCACATTCAGTCTGCGATGATCATATGTCTCCCCACTCGGGGTAACTATTTTTAGACTCTTGTGGTACACATTTGTCGAATGACATAAGATTTCTTTTCTAGATAATAATGCTCGTTTTATCTCACAGGAATTAGGTGAAATTTTTTGGCAAACGGTGCAGTAGAAATTTGCCAAAAGCAGGAAGCTGTGTTCTAGTTACACTCTGTGTCTACCGCCAGCCGATGTGAATGAATTCGTTCGAGGACAAAAGAGAGCGGATGAACGCAATCATTTTGTTGCAGAAAATAAAATAATAAAAATGTATTACCATAGAGGAGGAAAATGGTTGTATTCAGTACTCAATTGTGTTTGTGGGAAATCGCACGAGAAGTAGCTACGCTACACGTGGACGTGACAATTGGTGTTTCGGAATGGAAATATTTTTTTATAGGAAAAACTTGTGCAGGAAGTCGTGATTTATTTATGAAACTCCGACGAAGGTCGGTGTTTGTTTGAAATACATATAGTTGCTTGTTAACTCTATGGAAGATGTTTATCCATACTCACCTGGCAGATTGTGTGTCATAGTTGACTTGGTTGAATGTGTCGAATTTAAAAGCAAATCCTTGAGAATCTCGATGGAAGAGATCTAGTTCCATTCGTTTATATGTTTAGGTGTTTGAAGATATGACTTATATTTGTATCATGGTAGCGTTTCAAAGATGAAGCATGAGCAAAATGACACTGGTTGGGTGTCAACAAAATTTTAAGTTAAAACAAAAGGTGTAAAATAGCTACGGTATCTTGTTGTGAAAAGCTACGTGCTCAAAGCGTGTGGTACTTGTCAAGTTTGTTATGAATTTTAGTCGTCATCATCATCAATGACCGGATGTCCATTGCAAGGTTTTCGGATGTAAGTTGCTCACGTCAAACAAAATAAATTTGCAAAGGGTCGAAATAGCTTGACCGCGTAGGGTACAACATCCTCAAGGGTCGAATTTAAGATTGTCCAAGGAAGATAGAAATATATTAGAAGTAGAAATTAACGAATTCGATACGAATTTTTTTATCGCCCACATTCTTATCATCTGTTTCAAATGCTGCCCTTACCTCACATACCAGTATATCTTCATGTTATGTACATTGTCGGCACGACCTCATAATATCGTACCCAACCATCTATTACGCATCTAGGCAAAATTACGAAATCTATGTCGAAAATATTGACTTAACAAATGGCGATCTTCTGAGTTAATTCGCTTTTTATGTCCCACTTAACTATTATTTTATGTGCACACGTTTTCTGATGTTTTCGATTGCTAAACTTAAAATTTATCTATTACACACAAATAAATCTGACAACAAAGACTGAACGTAAAAGTCACCCGCCCGTGTTAGGCCGGTCAATCATTCAACAAGACAAGCAACACCGCGCACTCTGCTTGGCATTATGATTAATTTATTCTTAATTCTTCGACTATAAAACCTGAACAATATAACTAAATTAGCTCTGTGTTTAACTAGAAAATTTATTAGAACACAACGAGTCAAAAAAAGAATGAACATCTTTAAAAGTCATTGACACACAAACTGAAACGATGTATGTACACACTCAGCTGACCCTCGTGCTGCGGCAGGAAAGGGGTGTGCATCATTCATTTGAATTGTGTGGGCGGCGTCGTATGAGTAGAGTATTAACCGTCATCTTTTATAATTTTATTAATTTCTTTGTTCTTCTTTTTTTCCGGAAAAGAATGAAAAACCACTTATTCTTGACACGACACGTCGACGTTGCACCATAACACAGAAAGTTCGTTCACACGCATTATTCAATGAACAAGATAATTCAATATATCCCTATAAGGATACCCTCTGTATACAGAACAATAACATATTTGCATCCTCCTTTGTCATATCCGTGTCATATCAAAGTGATTGGTGTTCACTTACAGGTGCCGGAAGCATGCTTGGAATTGGAACGTATGTGGAACGTGTATACTTTCTCAGTATTCCTTATCCTTTCTGTCGCTTATATCGACAGCTAGGGGAAATTGACTCAGTCAATTTATATGACTTCGACAGGAAAAAATATAAATACCTTTAACAAAAAAAAGTTTTCTCAAGAACACTAGAAATGATAACAAAAAAAAAAGTCACTGTCTTTTTCACCCAGGGACACAACAAACTTTATTAAGCTCATTTTATTTGCTTTCTCTGTTTCTTTTGATCCTGTTTCTGTTATAAAGTTACTTGCTTCAATATAAAAGGTATTTTTATTAAAATGAGCTACAAAGTCGAGTCAAGTAGAGTTCATGTGAATTTAAAGCACTCACCAACAACGTTCGTCTTTAAGTTGTCTTTATAGATATTCTTGTTTCTGAGAACAGAAGAGGGGGAGTCAACATTTTTCTTTATCACTTGTTGCCCTGAAAGTCTACAAATTGTATGCATAACAGGATAAAAAAAAGACACAAAATTAGCTTTTGTATTTTGGGCACAAATTTTCGCACATTTAACTCAACATCAGGAGTGGGGTGGGGGAGTGATAAATTCCTATGTAAAGCCGAAATACTTATATAGGGGTTGGTTTCAGGCCAAATAGATTAGCATACCCACTATAGATATGGTAGACAACAAATGCGTTGAAAATGCAAATGTCTAGATAGTCATTTGTATAAAAATGTTGATGTTGCTGTTAAAATGCTAAAGTAGGTAAGTAACTAATATCTATTTGAATTTGTGTGATGTTTCTCTGGAAAAGTGTGCGTTGTTATAAATGTATGTTTATAGTACTAACACAGTTCACTGGAAATAGATTTTTGTTATTTTTTCACTATCAAAAGGCATGTGTCAGGATTAAATTATTGGAAATAATCATAATGAACAAATTTACAACGAATGGGACACACGTGTCCATACATTTACATTCAACATCAAGTGCATCTTCAAACTGAAGCAAAAATACATAAATTCTGTGGCATACGAGTAAATATTTGCGCATGGTTCCATTATCAAAACGCATCCGGTCCATTCATCAATCAATTCACAGCAATAAAATTGAAGTCCAATGACCGACATTCATGTGAATTCATCACATATTCGACCACCCATTTCACTAACGAGCTATTTCCAAAGACCGATTGTCGCTGAACTCACTAAAACTACTGCAACTTTGACCCATTTACATAAATGAATATGAATCTGCCTGCACGCGGGCGCGGGCGTTATGTGTTTCTGTTTATTTATAAACAGACATTCCATTTCTATCTTTCTATTCGCGTGCAACTAATTCATCCCCTACACTCCTACGCAATCTCGGCGCTATGATAATAATCAATCAACGATGGTGTATAAAATCAATGAAGGGTTGCGGAATTGCCGAGGTCTTCTTATCGTCACTACATGCTATAATTGATTTCAACCCTGTTATCACATGTTTACAAAGTCCGCCCGAACAGATGTAAAGATTCCCACCAGAAGGGCTAATGACTAACGACACCACTTTATACAATGTTTTGTGTTTAGAAATCATTTTCACTTCGCAAGCAAAATACCTATAGGCAATTTTTAAATGAAATCATTTTAAGCGAAAGTATTATACAACAACAGAGATTGCATATAATACACCGGGGCCGCTGCGAAGAACCGCATGCTCATAAAAATTAAGGTAACATAAAAAATACTGTCAGCTTGGCTAATTACTGAGCGCCGACTTAAGATCGTAAAGATGTTGTGCAACATGAGCTGCGGTTAGAGATGGAGTCTACCACGTGCCATTATACATAGGATATAAAAATTAAATGCCACCGTTTTTTTAACAGAGCTGCTTGCAACATTTGTGGTAAAAAATTGAATTGTGATGCAATTTAAACAATTTTTTTTAATATATTGCAAACACTTGTGTTAAATGGAAACGAATAAGGATGCTTAAATAAGCGCAGGGATTTTATTTAATTTTGTACGCTTGGATTAACGATTCCTTTTTCAGCTACGGGGACATTGAACGACACAATTTTGTCACATAAAACACTAACCCGCAGTTTCACACTGGAAGTTTAAACTAAAGTTCAACTGAGCATGAACGTGAGTTTAAATTTGAAATTTAACTCGTCCGGTTTCACAATCTAATCTGAACTTCAGTTCAATTGAACTCCGTTTAAAATTTGCCAAATTGAATGAATAGAATTTGGCAGTTTTGTACAGTACTTAGCTTTTATACGACTTTTCCAAAATCGTCCCTTGTCTTTTCTTTCAAATAACACGCAAACAACGACAAATACCTATTTGTGTTTTTGACACTTGGCTGACCTGAGGCTTAAACGGCAGAATACTCTAGTTTAACTTAAACTACAGAATGAACTATGTTCAAGGTTATATGTTCAAGCTAAAAGAGTAGTTTAAACTCCCACTGTGAAACTATTTTGTAAACATTTTTATAACGAAGCTACTGGCTCTACACTAGGCCAAATAAGATCTACATATTTTCAATTTACTATGTGAGATATAGTAATGAATTTTATATTAAGTATATAGTGGATGGATGAATTTTAGCTCAAAATACTCGGAGAAGTATTGCTTAACAATTAAAAGCACTTTTTGAATTGACGTACATAGATTTATGAGTATAGGCGTATCTATAGCTATCTCACTTTTACTTTTACATGCAAAACCAAAAGTGAGTATAACAGTTTTGCATGTAAAAGTAAAAGTGATCTAGCTATAGATTCTCAGAAAAATACCCCTTATAATGGCAAGTTAAGCGTAGGAAGGTCGAAATAGAAAAGTTTGCACCCCCTAGTTTCAACCCGACGAATTTTTAAAAAAGATGAATGGGGAATGTAATAGTTTTGACTTATCTATCAGCATACAAACTTTCAAGTTCATACGGCTAACGGTCCGTAAGACCCCCCCTTACTCCCCGCAACCCTTTTACTCTTCAACAAATTTCACCGTAGGGTGGCTACGGAACACATCTATAAATCAGACTAAAATCATGAAAATCGGACGAATGGTTCTCGAATTATGGAGGGACGAACAGACGGACGCGGACGTTGCATTTTATATAATAGTATAGATATAAAAATTTGTTTGTCTATTTGTAGGTTGCATTAGCGCCTTATGGTATACGGTAAAGGTTAGGTTAGGTTAACGGGTTGACAGAGCAGGGTATATTCTGCAGTGCCACACTTAGGTCCTTGTGGACCCATTGTGATGCCCTTTTAGATGGGAGTTAACCGGTGATGTTGGGATGGTTAGCCTCATGTCCCTTCTTCTAGCGATTACTCGACGCTGTCCAGCCATCCTGATATCCTCAAAAACTTGTAAAGATAAAAAGTGAGACATCAAAAAGTTCTTGTAGGTCATGGAAGTAATGAATTACAAGTGTTCTCGGGCTCGGACAGTGACAGAGGAAGTGCCCCGACAGGCTAAGGCATATCACAGGCATTGGTGGTCGCATAAGAACTCCCTCGCTCGAGATTCTTGGGGAGCCAGTCTCCGGCAGGGTATTAGCACGGGGCTCATCACCTTCCAAAGCCTGACTTTCCAAGAAGTCAAGAGCATTTTGAAGCCGTCGTTTGTCAACGTCTCCTAGTTCTTGTCTTTTCTGCAGCTTCTTTATTGTCATTTTGCAGTTGACAACTCTTTTTCTAATCGAAGCTGTGGGCGATATGGAGAATTTGGATGAGCTAGCAATGGAGCGATTGTCATCTTCCTCAAGAAAGAGTTTCTCAAGTCCGAGGTCATCTCACCCCCCGTATACAGAAAAGGGGAATTGAAATTGAAACTAGAGCTGAGACCTCGCTTACCTGTTATACGGTAATACTAGCCACCCAATTTGTATGGATTTTTCACACATTACATAGGGCTTAATGAAGCAATATTTAGTTTTTTTCCTCGCCTAGCTCATTCTCACAACCATTCGTTTGTGAGTTTTATTTTTTTTTTTTGACGAATGGAAGGGACCTACAATTTTATGCCGAGTCCGAACGACTGAATTGAGAGCTTTTTCAGGACAGTCATGCGCTCTCGGATGTTTGTCAGACGTTCGCGAGAGGTGGCGCAGTAGAAAAAACCTTAAGATGTAATTTGTGGTTTTCCGGGGATCGAGCCTGGGACCGCTCGCACAGTAGTCCAGCACACTAACCACTGCGATACTGCGCCCCTTTAATTTAAGTCAAATCGAAATAAAAGCAGTAGATCTTACTAAATTTGCAGCTAAGTGGTAAACAAAATTGCGCCCAAAATTAGACTTATTTGTTGATGTCTGTGTGCAATATTTGTTGATTTTGATTTGTTTAGACACGCGCTACAGGAAATAAGAAAATGATTGTATTGGTTGTTCATTACGTTAGTTTTTCTCCGCCGGAATGCTTATTCAATTAATCACTAAAGTCCATAAACATCCTAATCATATTATATTCTTGATTTGTTTGTGCGTTTTAAAACAAATAAACATGAATCACTTTAAATTGAATTAGTTAAGACATTATTTTAGTCGCTTGGAGACCCAAACGCTATTTCAATCTAATAATAATTAGAGACCGATAAAAACGATGGCATTTCCTAAACCGGTTCATGGACACTAAAAATAAATAGGTTGACCAAATGACAATCCAAAATTTAGGTGAAAAATAATTAAAACAGATCGTAACTTTAAACAAGTTGTGATCCATTAATTCTGAGGTTTGTTTAGAACTGATAAAGTAAAAACAGCTATCAGTAGCGTATGGATCAGCAAACAAAATATAGATAAATATACGAACGAAGGGAAAGAAGAAAATAGTTGACAGTGACAGCATTGAGTAATAGCTATTTTTTTTTTTTTTTTTACTATGACGGCAATTTTACTTTTACACCCGTCTTATCTTTATAAAAACATACAACCGACCAACGTCGTTGTCGTCTCGTACCAATTAGATAAAGAAATTGAAAAATCAAAGAGGTAAAAAACGCCTTCTTGCATTTTATGGTTTGTAAAGGTATAGGTAAATTTTATTACAACAGAAAAAAAATTAAGAAATCCATGTTTTAATTTTGAAATTTGCTGTGAATGTATCACAGCGCAGTGGTTGGGAAATCCGTTTTGGAATTCTGTTTCAATTAGTCACTCTCGCTAGACAGCGGACCTTGTGTATGTACGATTCACTTACAATGAACCTAAAATGATTGATCGTATATGGAGGAGAAGTCTTTGTGGATTTAATTTCGAAATTGGGCCAATGTGTTTTTTTTTATAGATTAATTGATTTTGTTTTTATAAAAATAAATATCATGTGTGGTTTATATCATAATGATGATGGTTAATTCAATATCAATATTAGATGACACGTTGTCACATTGTTTTAGTTTTGTTAAACGACGGACTTGTGAATTGTATTTTTGCACATAGATAAGCTAACTACGCACCTCGAGCTAAACTTAATATTAGCAGATCTCCAATTGTTTGCTCCAAACATTATCTAAATCCCTAGCTAAATTTTGACATGGAATGCTTTGTGGATATATATTGTCACAGAAAACAGCTGTTAGTTGAAAATAATTTCCTTCAAAATATTCATCGACGCGAATAAGTGTTATTTATATTTTCGTTGCGCTTTCTTCTTTCCTTGTCTGCTATTTATTGATCTCAAATTGTTCACTTTCGAAGGATTCCTCATCGAGGTATTCATTGAAAAAAACTCATCCTTATTTACTTTTCCGCAACACAAAAACACAAAATTTAGCTTGAGAAAATGTCCCGAACCATTAATAGGTGCGCTAAATTTTGGCCGATGAAGTACAGTCTGAAATGAAAAATTGGATTTTTAAGCTGAAGCAGCTAAAAGAGCGTACCGCTCGGCTAAACGAATGCGCTTAAATTTATCTCGGCAAAATTTCGGAGAGAATTTTGTATGGGAGCTAAAATTTATCTGTATGGGAGCTAAAATTTATTTCGAGCAGCGTACTAAGCTGATACTACTGATAAAAAAATGATAAAGTTCAGTTTTTACATGAAATATTTTCAAATTGGACTTCGGGAAAAACAACATTGGTAGGCATTAGAATTTCAAAAACAAATTTAAAATGAAAGTTCAAATGCAATTATGTATTCTGATTTTTATTTAAATTGAATAACTTAAAACTGTCATAATATATCAGACTGAGGAACGAAATAATTAATTCACATCGACGTGTCAGCGAATTGGACGTTGTTTGGATTTTCGAATTTCTCAGGGACATAAAGCCGGAAAAAATTGCAAGGAAGCGAATTTGAAGATAAAACTTATTTAGGGCATGCTACGCCCTTTTGTCCAATTTTGACCAATCTTACAGCAACACTCCTAAGCCAATACCTAAAATAGTCTGTAAGTTTCAACTCAATCGATTCGGCGGTTTTCCAGATATTTTTTGTTTAGGCGGTGCAACGCCTCTTTGTCCAATTTTGACCAATCTACACATCAACACTCCTGGGCCAATACCTAAGATGGTCTGTAAATTTAAACCCAATCGATTCGGCGGTTTTCGAGATATACGATTTTGAATGTTTTTTTTTTGTATGGGAGGTGCCCCGCCCCTTTGTCCAGTTAACAACTTTCATCTTTATTCACCTTTTAAACCTTCTCTGGACTTCCACAAATAATTCAAGACCAAAATTAGCCAAATCGGTCCAGCCGTTCAATTCATTTTTATATAGGTACGTAGGTATATGTATAGATAGCTAACTTGTCAAAAGCACATGACAAATCGGTTTGCCTTTACGCAGTCAATGTAGACAGCATAAAAGCAACGTACCTACATGTGTATATATCCTACATGGTGCTCTAATCTAACGATGCAAATTAAGTGAAACTATTATCATTTTAGACAAAACAAGTTTGAAGAAGTACTTACGTCAAAAAACGGTTCGTATATTCATTAGCATTTCTGATCAAATTGAATATTCAGTTTTCAGTTTATCAACATTAGTAAGAAACAGAAAAAAAAAATAACATTCGATGGACATTTCCATACTCGGAACTCGGACAATGAATTTGATTAAAATATTTTTGTTAAAAAAAAAATATAGCTTAAAACAAGGTGGCGCTCTCTCTAAGCACTGACTTCCAAAGATTCACAAATTCTAAATGAAATTGATTAAGTAATTATTTTTATGTTTAACTTGACATTGACAGGTTGTAATGTAATGAAGCGATTTAGGGAATAGATATTCACCTAAGTATACCTTGCGCGAATAACATTGCATATTGCATTTGTATTTATGCGATGCAATTGCAATTTATTATAATTAAAAAGAAAAAAAAAACAATGAATAAACATCGGTATGGTTGGTGACATGACATCAGTAAGTTAAGGATTTCCTTGTTGGCAGTTAAAATTTTCTTTGTTTATCGCTTCCAATGTTATCCGATCCGGGCAGCGAAACGATCTTGGCTTATTATTGTTATTGTTAGCTAATGGAACAGATTAATTGGTTCATGTGTTTTATTATGCAAAACAGCTTTGTAACACGTGCTTTTTAAACGTGTAAATCATTGCGACTTGGGTTCAGTTTTAGTGACGCATTTGTTAACTTTATTCGAATGGGTGTATAAGTCCATATTTTTTTTTTTTTTTTTTTTTTGAAAGTAAAGTTAGAAACACAATCTATGTAGGTAATTAAACCTAAATCGCAATTAAATAAATATTCGCATTTCCCATTTAATTTGCAAAACTACGCCTCCAAAATGAACAATCCTTATCAAAGCCCACCGCATGTTCACTATTATTCTTAATGCATAAAAGTCTGATAAAGGGGCGGGAAAACCATGAGAAAATTACATAAATCTCGTACGAATATACTTTTTCTTTTTATTTCAGACTGATTCTTGATGCCGCATGAACATTTGTCGAAGCGAGAATACTTTCCAAGTAGGTATAATTTGTTTTTTAATTATATTGCTGTCCCATGCCATTTCCTTTTATAATTATCATCAATTATCGGCTTTGCTTAATAAAATGAATACAGTGAAATCTCTCATTGGCGGACACCCTGTTTAGAGGACAACTCGCATTAACGGACAAAATAAATTTAAATGGCTGGATTCTACTATTTTTTATTGAAATAATTTTCTCAATAGCGGACAAATCTGTTTAGCGGACACGGACAGTACATTTCTTAATTTTCGAAAAAATTGTTGCCTTAAGCGGACAAAAAATATGTTTGCAGTGGAAGTCGCACTTCGGAACAAATACATTCGATGTTGCTCTTCTTCTCTACTCTCTCGTTTTATTTAAAAGGAAAACCCAACGGTTTCTGCTACAGGTGATTGTGAAGTCAGTGCATATAAAGTATTCACACATATTTTTTGTGCGGCCAGACAAAACGGGACTTTTCCAACAATGAACAACACAATTCAGATGTTCGGCGAATGCCAGTTGTTATCTTTGGCTTTCAGTAAGCGGTAGGCTCAATTTGTGTTTATTTTTTAAGTGAAATTAGAGTTGTTGTTTGTTATTTTTCATATTTTTTTTATTGGGTACGTTTTGTAAAGGGAAAGAAAATATGGCTTCAATAAGGAAACGTCTGACTTTGAAGGAAAAAATAGAGATAATCAATTTTGCGTTGTGTGTTTTGGAGTCCATTTACGGCAGAGCCGAATTCAAGACTTTTTTCATTAAAAATAAACTGAAAGTACACGTATTTGACCTAGACGTACTCACTGTACATACTCGTATCTATATCAAAATGACAAAAAAATAAAAATGATTGGTTTTAAATAAAAAAAATATTCAAAACTGATAGCTTAACATTTTGTTATTATGAAAACAATGTTCTAGGTACATATTTTAATTTAATTATTTCAGCGCAATTTTTTGTTTTAAATTCCCATAAAGCGGACACTCTCTTAAGCGGACGAAAAATGTCGGTCCCGCAGGTGTCCGCTTATGAGAGATTTCACTGTATAAACCAGTAAGACAATTATCTTCGACTATGCCGAAGCTCAAATACCCGGTACTATATTATTGTAAAATAAAAAAAATATTTTAGTATTAAAAAATTATATATTTGTATGGGAGGTGTGGGTACTTTTTATTCGACCAAGCTCATTTTTTGTCAAAAATTTTTAAATATTATTAAAACAATATGTGCAAAGTTTAAACTTGCTATCTTTACTGTAGCTATTTAAATTTAATTTTTAACATAAAAAGCTATATAAATCTGATATTTTTGTATGGGAGGTAGTAGTAGTTTTCATCCGATCTTGCTCATCTTCGAACTTAGCCTCAGTTTGGTGGATAAAAGCTTACGTACCAAATTTCAAGTCGATAGCTCTTAAATTACGGCCGTAATCGTGCGGACAGACGGACAGACGGACAGACGGACAGACAGACGGATCGACTAAGAAAGTGATGCTGATCAATAATATATATAGTTTGTCATACCTACAACGCCTCCTTATGGGCGTTACAAATGGAATGACAAAGTGAATATACCCTCACCACAGTGTGGTACCGGGTATAAAAAGAAGTTTAACCCTGTTGGTAGTACGCATTGACCAAGTGCATATTCGCATAACGAAATTAGCCTTACCACAAAGTGCACTTCCACTGTTTTGCATCTACTCATGCAAAATCAAGAAGAGAATGCGAAAAAAACGCAATAACCATGACGTTTTATTACCATAAATTATGATAAGCGTACGACTATCAAGCGACACAGTGACTGGTCACATCAATCATGTCCAGAAGTGAAGCCAACGCCAAGGCGGTTTATAATGGACCAGTGTATCTCAAGTATCTCCCCCCAGCAGTTGTTGTGAAACTGCTCTATGCTGCAACAAGGAAAAGAGTAAAACATGGTAGCATTTGTAAGATAGACAAAGATCGCAACGACATAGTACAGAAACATGTGGAGTGCACACAAACTGGACAAAGGAACAAAGGCGCTTATTGCATTTTAAATGCATGCTTATACGAGTATAATGTACGTACCAGGTGCAATTCACTACAACTGATAATTTGTCTATGAAACAAAGAAAATTGTCTCTCATTCTAATGTTCATCAGATACACTCAGATGTGTCTCGGAATTTTGATTAATGACCCCAGAAGGCGGACTGTGTTTTGTTTTTTCGTTTTGGGTTAATTTTATGTTTTTATTGGTTTGAAGAAAAACTAGGCATCTTCCTTTGTGTTTCATTTCCTTAAATTATTATGACCCCTATAGGCGCATTATTAAATTACATCACTTCAGTTGGTGTGGTGAATTATTACCAAAAAAAGGGTCAATGGGGCACTTATCCGCAGAAAGCCCAGTCAGACTTCCGTTTTAAGATTTATTTGGTTTTCTGATTTTTGCTTACGACAAAGAAACCACAAGAACGGACTGGACGAGATTGAGAGTGTTAACAAAAATAAAAAATAAAAATACTGTGCAGAGGCACCCCCAAACATTCTCCGAAAACCACAGAGAAGCTTCAGTAATGTTAGATACCGTTTACCGATTCAGGTATCACAAACTCAAACTGTGAAAACGGATTTTAAAATAAATTTATATTCTACTCTGGGTTAATTCGGGTACTGTCAGTGGTTGATTGCGATTTATAATTATGTCGTGAGGACAACGGGATGGAATAACTTTAATTTAATCTTTGTGACCTTCATATTTGTTTTTGGTTTTGAGGCGACGTATTCTGTGTAGATACAGGGTGTACTTAGGTAGGGTAGGTAGGTTAGAATGGCGGTTTGAGATAAAACCCAAGTAGCACTATGTGCCGTTTTGTTACCAAGTAAGTTGTTGTAAGTATTTCGAAGGGTGTTTTAGATCCAGACTGTGGAATTCAAAAAGAATATAAGTTCTTTGATGCTATTCTTCGAGACTTCCTCGAGGGATGCGAAGAAGGGTTTACCCAGGGTTCGCTGTCTAGTCCTAGCTAGTGCTGGACAAGCGCATAGGTAGTGAGTGAGGGTTTCTTTTTCACTCAGGAGGTGGGTTGTTTTTTCCCCGCTATAAGTTGGCCACATCTTTCTGGATATGATGAAATTTGTCAGCCTCCTCCATCTGAGATTGGCTTTCGAAAGGGATTCTGAGGAGATTTTTGTTTTGACTGCTCCTATTGGAATGCAGACTGCTTCCGCCAGTGAGCATTGGAGGATTGAACCTTGCCTGGCCAGGGTGTACTTAGTATTTTTGTTGTTTGTTTTATACCTTGTTTTAGACCAACCAATGAGATCACTTACTTACATACTTAGGTGGCGCTGCACTCCGGAGTGGACCTGGGCCTCAACCAACACGCCTCTCCAGTTAGCACGATCTTTAGCTAACCTCCTCCAGTTACGCACTCCAAGTTGAAGTTGATTTAAGTTGGTTGAAGTCCCCTTCCTCTTGTGCGTGCCACTTAAGGCGAGGGCTTCCTCTACTGCGTTGTCCCTCCGGGTTGGAATCGAAGACTTTTCAGGATTATATCTTTAAAATATTCAAAAAGGAATCGCGTCTATTACATCTATTGAATGTTTGCATTTTGTTACCTTGACTACAAGAAATTGCAGTAAGTATATACGTATTAACATCCATTTTTCAACAAAGTTTATGTAACATTTTCAATCGTATTTAATATAATATTATGTAAGAATATGAAGTACGTATTAAAAAGTATAAATGCATTTCAACCAATCTGAGAATTGCAAAATATTTACTAATTCAGACAACAATCAACGAACACAACCCATTAGTGAAAACAAAAATTTAACTGACGTGTGATATACCGGCTTTTACGGCTGATAAACTGTAGGTATTTTGGGTATGATTAACTTAATCATTAATCGGGAACCACAATCTTGCAGATAAGTGCTTTCTAAGTAACACATTCATGTACAATATATCTACATATAGTTAAAAAAAATTCAAGAAACTGTTTACTAACAACTAATATTTCTCGTATACTTATTAGAGTAAGATATTAAATTTCTGTCAACTGTGTTGGGAATAAGTTTATGACACTGATCAAACCGGTGAAAATCCGAAGATGTGCACTCAACCTAAGGTACTAATTCGTTAAGAAATCAAAGCATTTCACAAAAGCATCTATATTTAAGCTTTCCGTATAGATTTAAAAAAATTTTTAAATGCATAATTCATCTAGTGAATTCTCGTGATTTTTTTTACAAATCGGTAATTTATGCTATTAAAAGGATAGTACCTACCTAGTTCCTACATAATTATGTAGGTACCTACGATTGCTTGAATTTAGGTACAGCTTTGCGGCAAATTTATTGCTTCGCTTCTAAAATGTTTTGTTCTTCAATTGACACCCAAGTTTGTTTCGTGTGTTAGTTTATCTCATTTGAAGGCCATTTCGCAAAGTTATGAAAGTCTTATCCAACTATCATTATTGCTCTACTACAGGACAAGTTTTAGGTTAATAAGAGCTTGCGTATCATTTCGAATACCTAATGGCTGTTTTCTATGACTGTGAAAGCAAAAAGCAAACCCGTAAGTTCATTGTACCACAAACTTGATCACTATTTTAATTAGTTGCTGGAATTTAAACAGTAACAATAATATCTGAAGCCTTAAGAAATATAAATTTTTTTCTTACATATAATGGATCTGTGAGAATTCATAACACATTGAGCCAATTGGACAGCCTAAAATCATCCTATCGCCATGAACCAAACATTAAATCGGGAACTGATTGTAAAACAATCCTCTTTTCCAGTAAACTCGGTTTGCTCCAACCTTGGGTGATCCTCCTCCAGCAGCAACATATACCTACTGGAGTACTTGTACTTGTTCCCTTGCCTGCTTGACGGCTTAAACTTCCTGGTAAATGGAGAATCTCGTACCGAAAAAACCGGTTGCCCAGTTTAACTATTCTGTAGTCGTAGTCTGTGTGTGAAAAGTGGTAGTACAACAACTCAACCCAATGTTCTTGGTCCACTGCACTTCAGTGTTCTACCGCACATTGCTGTTACTGGCACCATATAGCAGAGGGCGGAAGTGGCAGTAGAAGAGCCTTTGTTAGAAGTGATACTGGGTCCAGACCAGTTTTACACTGCACAGACTTTTCTGTGTTCAGTTTCTACCTCTCTAAAAAAAAAAAAACACTTTCGTATACCCTGAATGTAAAGACTAAATGCATTGCACGTAAATTCGGACCCTCCACAATAAATATTTATGAAATTTAATACAAAAGTTCGAATACAAAAAAAGGGTAAATTTTCCTTCCTCCTTTGTTGTGTGAATTAACCGATCGACATCTGCATCCTGTTGATATATGCCAAACAAAAAATAAACTGAAAAATCTCAAATTTATCTTCACAAGGGACTTGAATTACCATAATGCAAACACAATCCACTCTGGTGGCCGTTGGCCGCATTATAAAATTAAGGACGCTCAATTTGCGTAGGATGTAGGTAGATAAACAAACTAATTTCAATTATTTTCTGCACTTTTGGCATAACAAAGTGAAAGCTCCCCAGATGGCTCCAGTTCCAATTGTATTGGGATTTCACGTATATTCACCTTGGTCAGGTAATTAAATTGAAATTAAATGCGGGAAGCAGTCCGACAAAAAAGAATTGCACTCAAAGTCTGACTGCGCGCAAAAATAGAAAAATACAAAAAACCAATCTTATGAATGGGCATACCGCATACGTGATTTATGATGCGTGTGTCGATGTCGAGTTCCTATATAGATACTTGAGTATACACAAAATTCATTAAAATGTGCAGAGAAATTTTCTTTTCTTTGATTTTCCCTCTCTTCAAGGTAGATATCTGAATCCGGCTTAAATGGCGTGACACAAAAAAAAAAAAAGAACACCCCACTGTATGAATATAATAGACACAACTACAGCCAAATAGATTTTTTTTTCCTTCTCATGTGAGATGAAGTATCTCAGTAAAATTGAAGTGGGAAAAGCGAACTTAATTGGAAGTTGCGCAAGCAAATCGATTTTTGTTTCCCGCATTTCTTTTGTCAGATTGTTGTGGCGCGGCGGCGTTACTCTGGGTCCTCTGTTTGTTGGTTTGCATTATGTGTTGTGTGTCAAATTCGCGCCGAGATGCATTAGAAAGAAGATGTTTCGAAAATCGATAAATTTTTAAATGGCTCTGTTTCATTGTGCCCTGTACCCGACCTCCCTCCCGCTCGTATGTGTTTTCTTTTTGAAAGTTTTGCGAAATTTCCCCAACAAAAGATTGTCTGCTAATTGGATAAGTGTTATATACGGACCCATAAAACTACTGATTCACTGTCGGGTCATAATCTAAAGACACCATGTGAGACAAAGTGACTCCTACTCACAGTAATGGCAATGTAATTATTCTGAGTCAGAAATTGCAAGAAAAAGTTAACCCTTGGGAAAGCCAGTCCAAGGTCTACTTGAAGCTGAAAAGTATGTCATGACATGACGCACACCTGGTAAAATTAGCATCCTACTCATTGTTATTTGGCCTTCTTCTTCAGTCAAGACGAAAAGAGTTTTTTTTGTCTGCTGTTGGTTTCTTTAACGAAATCGACAGTAATAAGTAATAATTACGCGAGTACCGTTTAAAGTTGTCCACACGCCACCCACAAGAGTATAGGTACCACGAAACCAATCAGCGGCATTCGGTGCCAGGTACTGTGCGGCCTTACCTTTAGCGAAGCGAGACAATGCAAAACTTGTTTGGTTTTTTGCGCTTTTCCATAGAAGGATGCATGAAGGACTAGTACAGTGGACACTTGATTAACGAAAAGTTCATGATGACTCAACTGGGTCACATCATTGAGCTTCCCGAATGTCAGCCTCCCACAATCGGATTAGTGTGTGGAACACAATTTTTTATATGCTTATTCAATTGATCCAACTAGTTAGCTATCAAATCCTCTCTCAATCTCAACTCTTTAGATGCAGTTAGTGCTGTAATGGGTTCCCAGACAATTGCTGTAATTAAATCCGAATTTACATAAATAAACGAGTTGAGTCGAGGCTGCGCGGCGATGTTAATGTCGGCGGTGCGATGATGGTGCACGTTGGTGGTGGTGGGCTCTCTGTGTTGTCACATATAGCCTAAAGAAATGACAAAATGTCTGCAGATCTTGCCTGTTGGATGGCGTAGGCTGGAAATGCATTATGGAACGAGTGCCCAACTGAAGAAACCGCATATCGATGACTGCACCACCAACCACTATGATGATGTAGTCTTTTTCTGTCTTGGCAATCGTCGTGTCGTGAGAATGGATTGCTTTTTCACGTAAATCCATCATCGCTATTTAAATAAAAGTAATGAAACATGCATTTTGACAGTAATTTTCAATGGAAAATCAACAATTTCATTGGCTTCCGTATTATTTGTTTTGATAAACTCAATTGACGCCAAATACGTACAATGCTTTGTCGATAAGACCGATAAGATGTTGATATGAGTTTCTCGAAATGATTAGTCAATACCAAAGCCACAGTGATTGATTTTACATAAACAAAGCTACTGTGGGCGCAGTAGCGCAGTGGTTAGTGTGCTGGACTACTGTGCGAGGGATCCCAGGTTCGATCCCCGGAAAAACACAAAATTACATCTTAAGGTTTTTTCTACTGCGCCACCTCTCGCGAACGTCTGACAAACATCCGAGAGTATAATTGTCCTGAAAAAGCTTCTCAATCCAGCCGTTCGGAATCGGCATAAAATTGTAGGTCCCTTCCATTCGTTCCAAAAAATAGACACTCACACAAAACGAATGGTTGCGAGAAGCTAGGCCTTGGGTGTCTACCGCCTGTTGCGCCGCCTATTTATTTATTTATTTTTTTTTTTTTTTAAAGCTACAATCTACACCTAAGTCTGCAAAGACATTGCGCTAGGTACACTTGAACCACATATTGAACTCCTAATCAGGTGCGTTAATACCTGCTTATAATCATCTGACAGGTGACTTATCTCGAATGTTTTGGATAACAGATTTGACTTGCATTTGCTTGATAGATACGGATGACCTATTTAGCGTTGACGCATGGATGACAGGTGTCATAATTTTTCTCTTCAATAACGTCCTTGTGTAGAAGTTTCGAAGTGTTAGCAACTTTCTTTTAGCTACCTACAAATTTGAGTTCGATTTGAATTCCCTCCTCTGTTTCTGGAATGAGTTCAAGTTTCCACAAATTCGCTTCCATTCCAAATTCAAACATCTCCTTTATTTGCATTCTAATAAAGTACAAGACCCCATTAACCGATTTAAAAAAAAAACAAAGGAACTAGTTCAAGCACCCGAAAAATAAATATGTACCTAGCATGTTATCTACCCCAGGGTATAGATACAAGTATGAAGAACTGAACGCCACTCTTGGTCAAGCACGAGTACATTCCCTCGACGTCATTGTTTTCTAATGAAATTACAAGCGCGTTTTTCGAGATACAAAAGTCGTTGACCAAATTAGCAGCCAGCTTATAGAATTCGCAATTAATAGAAAGCTCGCGTGTGTGCAAATCGAAAAACCGGTATTTCAAAGACTTTTTCTCTAGAGGCTAATATCAATCTTTGATCTGTTATATGAAAGACTAAGTATAGAGAACGCACTAAAATACCTATAGTTATCTCTGGCATATCATTATGGCGTTAACCTGTTTATCAGTCAGCGATTAATTCCTGATAATAATAAAATAAAACAGCAAAATGCGGCTATGACTCCGTATCGCATTCGTGTGAAATTCCGCAATCTATTTGAAAGGTGATTTACACGCTCACGCTCTTGACTTAGCACAGTAATTTAAGGTATCCTCCAAAGGCCGGAAATATTATTCATCGCGGAGATTCATTTGAATTTATCGAGATTCGGTTAAGGTTTTCTTCTAATTGACCGCGTCATCACAATAAGCCGCGTGATGGTTTGAAATCTGGACGTGTGAGGAACCTATGCATATAATTTGCTTTTCTTCATGTTTAGAAGGCGTCACGTTCACGTTTTGTAAAATGCCTGGTCTGGTGAGGAACGTCACAATATTCTCTGTTTGGTTTTGAGATGGGCAACAATTATGGGGCGTTGCGTTAGATCTTGACGTAGGTATACACACTGTCGCTCAACTGAATAGGTTCAACATTTAAAAAAAAGTAAAACGACAATATCCCTTTAACCCACTTTCCGATTTTAATGAAATGAATTTGTTTATACATATATAATAATCAATTGTTAATGAAACACGAAAGTATGACTACCTCCTTTGTTCAATATAACTTCATAGATACGATTTGGAAAATACTTATGCTATTTTTCAATAATTCCAAGCGAAATTGTTGACCCGGCTTTTTTAATGGCGCCAATTAGGCTTGCAGGATCATCAAATTTTCTCCTGCTTTCATATACTTTTTTGGACAATAGTCCCCAAACGTTCTCAATGATAGTTATTGGCCGCGAGTATTGCACCCACTCGAGCAATTTTACATTTTGGTCGTTTATCCACTGTTTAACGAATGCGTTCAGGGAATGCGTTCAAAAATATTCGAAACATTTGTAAAAGTATTTTCTAGGACAGTTTTGTATACATTCGCGTTCCTTTTTAGATGTAACGAACTGCAGCTCACAAGTCCCATAATACGATATGTGCGGACCACCGTAATGCCCCCTGCACAGGTGTGGTGGCTACCTAAAACACATTCATCTTTTCGAAGGTCGTGAATGTAATAGATGTAGCCACCCGGTCCATCCAGGTTGAAGTTCTTTTCATCGAAAACCACGACAGTCTGCCACTCCTTGTTCCACGTCATATACTCTCGAGCAAATTGAAGTCGTGCAGCTTTGCGCACATCATTGAGTTGTGTTCTTTTTACTTTCAGTCTCTTCAAATGCTTGGCACTCCGAATAATGCCTTTTCCAGATGCCAGACTTGTATTAGCACCGCATTCTTCCCTGATTCTAGCAGCAGAACGTTGGAAGTTTGAAGCAGTTCTGATGATAAGTCTTCTGGCTGCTGGTGTTGTCGCATATTGAGCCCCTCCTTTCATATTGTTATTATATAGCTTAATTCATTCCGAATAAAGTTACCAACTACATTTTGGCCTCGGCCAATCTTCTAAGCGATTTGACGCTGCTTTAAAGCTTTAAACCAAATTCGAAGCATCCCTTTATTTGACCCTTTTCAAAGTCGTTCAATTGCTTTCCGCGACCAGTTTTAGAAAAAACCGTCAGTAATTACTTTCAATTCCTATTCTGATGAGCCAAAATAAATGGGAATTTTTTGATATGTTTTTCCAAAAATAATAATAAATATATATAATACGTGTATTAGAAACCGCAAACTTTCGTGTTTCATTAACAATTGATTATACTATAGTATAACAAAATATATTTCATTAAAATCGGAAAGTTGGTTAAAGATATATTGTCGTTTTACTTTTTTTTTAATGTTGAACCTATTCAGTTGAGCGGCAGTGTAGTTTCTGTATACTGTCTCGTTGGAGGCGGGAAGAGAAGAGAATTCCCGCAAATGTCACCTCACCACATCAAGTAGTAGGTAGCTTTATTTGACTAACAAATTGAACGTCTGAAGGGGCTGCAGAAATATTCTCTGATTTCAAATTAAATACACACATAAATGGGTAATGCATAGAACAAGATAAGGGAACGGAACGGAGGCATGTCTTGTTATCTCAATCTTATGGAACATAAGTTAAAATTAATGAAAAATGAATTATGTACTAATTTTTATGACTATATAACTTGAAGCGATATGAAATAGAAAATATTTCTGTCTGCAATTTAAATAGTCACACATGGTTGATAAGCTACAAGGGGAGCTTCTCCGGTGACAGCTTGTGGCCGCTAAAATTGTTTACCACCAGCGGAGATTTGTTTACTTTGTTTTGTATAATTTGCTCAGAGTAAACGCTACGATGTACCTATAGAAATAAGCGGGCTATCTGTGCGGTTTTGCGTTAATTGATAAACTGATTTTGTGGCATGGAATTTCACTTATTCTGTATGCTGAAGTGTTTGATTTCACTTGCCGCGAGTAAACATTCTAGGAGTATGCAGTTGCATTGCATCGATTGAAGTGGTGTGGTAGTTTACCCTGTCTAAACGTTTTATTTAATTATATCACACTTAGATACACATTGAAATTGTCACAATTTTGTCGAGAATGGTTAAACTTTTTTTTTCTTTAAAATTAAGGAGTTCACGATAGTTATACATTTATTTCGAATACAAATTTCGAAATATGTATTCAGCTTCTGTAAATTTAAATTCAAGACATATATATAGTAGCAAAGTGCTATATAATATTTTCAGTTCTTTCTACACTTTCATTATTCCAGTGGTAAAAAACTCCTTAAATTCCACCCACACAATAAAATAGCAACATATGTTCGTGAAAGACTTTGAAAAAGAACCATTTTTGAATGTGATTTGATATCAGTTTTAGTTTTCATTTGATTTTCTTACTCACACAACCGCCTAAGACAACAATTTAATCCTTAAATCCCTCAAACAGCGCCAAAACACCATTTACATCCCCTGCCTACAGAAAAAAAAAACAAAAAAAAAAAAAAACAACCTAATCTTTGCCATCAATACATAAGCATAAACCACCCCTATATACCTACCTATGCAAAATCTACAAGGGACCGTAACCATACATAGTTTGGGCAACACATTCTCTAATAACTAGTAAACTATAAATAACCAAAAAGGTAGAGTTACTTACGCCGAATAACATCACACAGGTGGTGGTATTGGTTTTGTGATTATGGTTAAGTATCCTTGAAATTCCTTGTATAATACCGTCTCTATATCGTTCCCTTATATATGTATCTTTTGATGCGTTTTCAATTAGAGAGAAAACACCGTTTTGTAATCCTGTTCATATATTCAAACACAAAACTCTTTTCACATCTTTTTCTTGGCTTTACACTCACAGATACATACATAAACACACTAAGGATGCTTTAATCCTTCTTCTATTTTTTGCACTTAGATTTTTATTTTTTTTAATCGCCCTTACTCAATATACACAAGGCACACTATCTGCACTCGGCTTCAATTTGATGAAGGATTCAACAGAAATGCGAACAAAAACTAAACTTTCTGTTTCTGGGGCTGGGGTTTGTACCATTTGCTCTCGTTCGCTCCTTTTCTGCTCTCAAACAGAATCCTTTGTGGATGCTGCTGCGCGAAAAGGGGTGTTGCAAGGAGAGACAAAAAAAATTGTTTCTTCACAAATATGGCTGTCTGCACAAAACTAGTAATTAACGCGTTTTTCTATTATACTATTTTGTACGTGTATTTATTATTGAAAGTGGTTTTATTTAATTTATTCACTCTTAATATTTATTTTCATTTATTTAAAACACCATTCGTCCGTATTTAACACTTAACATTTGAGGGGCAAGCTATGTGCGAACGCCAACCTCACTGGCGTGCGATTCGTCCGGAACTGGAGGATCATGAAAAAGTTTCAGTGTTGTGTAGTTCACAACAAGCCGACTTATCATCGTACGTATACGTATTCGAGTCGAGTCGTATCGTAGACTCGTCGTAGAGTCCCCTTATTGTTGTGGAACATAAAATAGAAAGCTTTGTCTGCACTCTGTTTAGACATACACTTGCACACAAATCCAACAATTTTTCTCTCCCTTTCGGTGTGTATGTGGTGAATATCATTTTTATTCTATAATACTGTAGTGACTGCATGCATGCGCCTCAGCTCAACTGCCTCACCTTTGCGTAGAAATGGTAAATGGAACCAAAATGAACTCGGAGAATGTGATATGTGAAATGTGAATATGTGATATCAAAACAGAGAGGGAATTCCGTTGATAGGCGTACCGCGTACGTTCGTTGGCTTTTGGTTTGGTGCTTTCGCGTTGTTGCTTCTTGCTTCTTGGGTCAGACACAGAAGCAGACCGTGGAAATTGGAAAAAAGAGTCGCCGACCGCCGCGCCGCAGTCTCTTGTACGTATTTATTCTCTCGTTAATTCGTCACGAATTACGAAAGTGTATGTGAGAATGGATATGGTTCGAGAATCGATAAAGTGAAGTTTTGTTTGTTGTTCATTTTCGATGGATTCAGAGCTGTCACTGTCATATACAGTGGACTCCGCTCAATTGGGACACATCGGGCTAGACTGGCGGCTAAGCGGCTGTCCCAATAATACGAAATGATGATGAAGTATGAAAAAAATACAACAAACAATTATTTCACAAATATTGTCGATCATTGCTGAAACAAAACCAATAGCAAGCCACGTTGACAAAACAACAACAAAACGCTACGCACACACTTCTGAAACTGCACAAAGGCAAAACGGTACGCAACACCATGAGATAGTGCCGTTACTTGAATAGCATTGGGTCATTTTGGTTTCTCGTCCTTGTTGACAGACAAGCAAGCAATGTGGCGTTATTTTTTTTATCAAAATATGTGTAAGATGGTGACGGATATGTCCCGAATAAGCGGCTGCTGTCCACAATAAGCGAAACCAATTTAATCTTAAATATGCTTTCGTTTCCGTTATTTAGCATACGTCCCAGTTAAGCGGCTGTTCCGATTATCCGGTGTCCCAATAAAGCGGAATCCACTGTATTCATATAAGTCGCAGGTGCTTTCTGACGTCCAAGGTGAGTGATACCTCAATTAAAACTACTAAGCTAGAATTAACTATCGGGGCATTATTATTGTTATTTTATACTTCCATTTAATAAATCGAGCCAGTGGTGTAGACAAAGGATAACCATAGGCCTTTCGGGAGTAAAATCGTTTTCACTAAACCTGTATCTATCATATCTGTGGCTGTCGAAACGATAACATTCGATCGTTTTATGTGTTTTACGTGATCTGGCCCCAGATCTTTAATAAATATTAATGACCTTAATTTATAACTGGCAGTTATCGAAAGCTTCGCCAAAGTAACGAGCCTAATGCTGCCGTGTCTTACCTCTGGAGGTAATTAAAGAAATTATAGCCCCTAAGAAAAATGCCTACCCATTTTTAACATTTTATCCCTCAATAAATGGTAAATGGGTCATTTTAATAAATGGCGAAACAACTGTCTAATCATTTGTACTTCTCTATTAAAGTGTCAAGTTTGAAATGAATTTCACTAACGGTTCATGAGTTATCCTGTATTTTACAAAATGTGTAAAATGGCAGGGGCATATCCAAAAATGCCTTCTTAGTGCACCCCCAAAGTTTACTGAATCTACGATTAACGGTTTAGGCTGTGCGATGATGAGTCAGTCAGTCAGGACAAACTCAGGGGGCTTATTCCCAAATGCGCGGCGGATCGCTTTTCATGGCGGATTGGTATTTTTGTATTTCCAAAAAGCGATTCGATCCATTCTAAAGCGATAGCTATTTAGGTGACGGATTGCTGGCGGATTTATTGTGGATAAAAAATAAACTAAATTCTTGTGACGAATGGATCGAATCGCTTTTGGAAATACAAAAATACCAATCCGCCATGAAAAGCGATCCGCCGCGCATTTGGGAATAAGCCCCCAGTTTGTAGAGGTAAATTAAGTCTAAAGTTAGAGTGTTGGAAGGCAGATCTGTCTAAGGTTTCACGAAGTCTCGATATTCTTGCAGATATATGTTAGCTCTGTTAGCACTTTCCCTAACATTTATGAACCTTTTTTTGGGATTTTCTATAATAAGAAACCGTCTCGTAGGAAAAACTGAAAAAAATGTCTGCATTCATCTTAGGCAGTGTGTCAATTGGGTTAAATAATTATCCTGGGATAATTTTCTGACACTATTGTGGTGGAAAGCGACTTTTCAGCTGTATTGTATGATTTCTTCAATACGTCATCACTCTGAGAAGGAGAATCACAATCGCAGACGCAAACGCAATACTTTGCGAATTACCTTCGAGTATCGAAGCAATGGTTGTTTTATTATACTACTTTCCTGTACATGGATAAAGGATAACTATTGTGACGGTTTGAGGTTACGGCCTACTCGGGTGGCTACTGGCTAGGTCTATCCCATCCCTATTCCCTACCCAACTAAGTATCATCATAACATTTCTCTACAGTTCTGCTTCTGCATAGTAAAAGCTCTCTCGCTGTGAGTAACATTCTATCCAGTAGATTACAAGTACTCGTAATTTGAGTGACTATACGTTTACTCCTTTATTTCTATAATCCAAACAAAGATAAAAGAAAAATGTGAGAAAATGCTTGTATATTTTCTAAACATTTGTGTATCCAAATCTAGACATTCCCCACCGAAATTAGATTTGTTTACATTCCACTTTTCAATTATTTATCCAACTGGGGAGAGAGTTGAGAGACTTATGAAATGATAACATACACTTTGCGTTGCTAAGGGGCATGTGGATGGTACTGCTGCAACAGTGAAACGTAATCTTGTCGCAGGATATATACACAAACAAACAAACAAGGAGAAAATAATTTGGCATGCAATTTCACTCTCGATATAGTCTGGCTTGGAGCTATATCCATATGCTACTCAGCAGGATGCTGACGGGAGAGTGCGCAGTGCACCCAAATAGTTATAGTTATAGGTACACCGGGTAGATAAAGATATCCTGTAGTAGAGTAGGTAGGTAGGTAGAGCTATTGTGTTTGCTTTTGATGCATATTGTAGTTTAAAGCCGACTATATAAACCTGCAGTAAGGTACAATATATGGAGGGAAAATTAATTAAGATGCTTTCTCATGTTGAAGTTGATTTAATTAAGTGCGTGGGTTGGCTGTTATGTACTTTAATGTTATGGGATGCCAATATTGCCCAAGTAGACCCACCGATTTGCTTAGGCTCTGAACTTACAAGTTGAAACTACCTACCTACCTAACGAATTCTTAAAAGTTTTTAATTTCACAACCTCTAAAAAGAATCAAAATTAAATTGCCAATTAGTCGAAAGACTAGGTGCAATCCAATTCGGGATGACGAAAGTCAGTCCCCTCGGGATTTTTTTTTATATCGGGTTAAAATCCCTTACTATTTTGCAGTATCATCCCTCGCGTAAAAGCTCTGCAATGCCTTTCAATGTTTTTTGAAGCCATGAATAACCATGAATAACTTTTGAAAAACAGATTTTCGTGTCCCATTGCCCTCGGGGAAGAAAATAATAGAAATCCCCTTCTGATGTCACAAATGCAATTATTCGTTTTAGAAGCTGTAGATACTTTTCTATTGGAACCAGTAATACCAGTTGAATACCGGTGACTTGAAGGAATCCATCTACGATACTTGCTACATGGGGTCTTGCACTATCTTGCATTCACAGGAACTGGTCGTATCCTATGAACCCCATATAGGGCAATAAGTGTTCCTGAAGGATCTCCTCAACGTATCGCGTTGCATTTAATCGTTTATCAACCCTAATCAATTCTGTACGTCCTTCGAAATTTATTCCTCCCCATATACCATAGGGTAAAACTGTACAAAACGCCCCGGTTTACAAAACGCCCCAGTGGTCTGGTACGCACACTGTTGTTGTTATGCAATCACGACCAGACCTGTTCAAACTACTTTCAGTCGTTCCTCAACTGTGTTATTGAGTAGTAGTGTTATGTGTGCTCTGTCGAAAAAAAAACGTTAAAAAAGAATTTTGGCGCCAAAACATATTGCGGTGAGTACAGTAAAAATTTGATTTCTTCAGAAACTATGCACATTATATTAAAATGATATATATATTTAGAAAGTTCATAAAATTGGCTTTTTAGTACGTTTTTGTTTATTTTTTTTTAAACCAGGTGGGTTGCTTTATTTTTTCTGGGGCGTTTTGCACGCCGAAATTTACAAAACTCCCCAACAAAGAAACTGTAATACGCCCCAGTAATTGCATTGAAATATAACACTCATCAGAGCAATTTTATTACTTAATATTGTTTATAGAAATAGCATGAAATTACACAATGACAATGCGGGCATTATGGTCCGAAAAAAATTAAAGAAGCAATGGAGAAGGTAACAAATAAAACTTTGGGACTGAATGAAGCATGTAGGGAGTTCAACATACCATCCAGAGCCCTGAGGAGACACATTTTAAAATACAATAAGGTCGACAGACCATATTACAAATCCAAATAATTTAATTTTCTTTACTTTATAATATTTGTTCCTACTTTTTCCTTAGGGGCGTTTTGTAACTAATGCGGGGCTTTTTACCCAACGATTGAGTTACAAAACGCCCCACTTAAACTTTTAAAAAAAAAATATATATATAATATATGCTGACATATTTTTGTACAAATGAAATTGCCAAACCTATGAAAAAATACAGTTAATTATTTATTTAATAAATAAAAATAAAATAGTGGGGCGTATTGTATAGTTTTACCCTAATAGAGGGTCCATGAAAAGCTACAGTTTCTGTGGTGGTGATGGGTAGAAACAGCTCTCCTCTTCTTCTCCATACACGTAATGAATAACGGAATTAAAGAAAAGAGATAAACACTTTCCGGACCTACCTTCAGATGCGACATGTGTTAATAACACAAAAAACATTAGCCATCGGATGATAACAGCTTGGCCAAGATTCCGTGCCGCTGAGTTTATTTAATCTAAGGCTATCTAAATATAAGCTCCCATGCACATGAATAGGAACTAGATTTTTTAACATCGTAATTACTTTATGCTTATATTTAGTATATAGTAATAGGCAACTTTTAGGTGCGAAACTAAATTCTAACTATTTTACAGTCTTATGTTATTTTGGTTTTTCTTTGACCATGCAAAAACAAGTGAACTTTTTTTGCAGCACTTGAATAGGGACAGAGGCAATTGCTTTGCTGTGGATCAATTTATTGAAGGTAAAGGTATTTTTATTTTTATTTCGCGTATATTTTAGTCGTTTTTTCAGTAAAATGGGGTGAGGAAAAGTTGTAACTGCAGAGGAGAAAGGCAAAATATTTGGCTAGAAGGAGTGTATCCTCACCTACAGCGATATTTCCAACAACAATTGGAAAAAACCAAGTCAGTGGTTTGGAATTTTCTTTAAAATAAGTGCAACTATGGAAACAACATGAAGCGAGGACCAAAACAGCTACAACGTCTACTGAAAATAGACGGATTGTTGGAGAAGCATCAAATTCTCACTGTTCCGCCTCGCAGATCGGATCAAATTTGGAAATCATTGCTAGAGAGAGAGCTGGATATCTAAACAGATTAAAATTAAAAAAAACCGCCTCTTACCACTACTCGTAATGAACTCGCATGGTTTTTGCTCGGAATTGCATGATATGGAATAGCTAGTAACGAAAAATATTTTTTTGGACGAAAACCGGTTTAATTTAGACGGCCCTGATATTTAAATTATGTACTAATTTCATGACATTGAAATTAGAAAGAAAAACACTATCTGTCTCGTCACCATAGCCGTGAAAGGGGTGTAATGGTATCTTATTATGATGGCCAATGTTAATTGCAGTTTATGTCTTCGAGACAACGCGAATAACTACAAAGGCGGAAAGCACTTCCTTACTACGATAATGTATTTGAACCCGTGCAAGATAACACCCAATTCATACCGCACGCGTGATAAAAGATTGTATCCGCACCCAAAACGTGCGTATACTGAAGTGCCCACCTTATTCCCCTGATCTCAATATAATAGAGACTATTTGGGGATGGTTGTCACGAAAAGTATACGAGACCGGTAAATAATTTTCAGATGTTAAATCATTAACAGCAGCCATCAATGCCGCATGGAGCGACATTTCCTAGAGTTACCTAGAATCTCTGTTTAATTCACTTCCAAACGGTATTTATGAAGTTATTTCCAATACGTCTACACCCGTTATTAACTTAACAAGAAATAAATTTGAACTGAATTTTGCAACGTTTTGTTATTGATCCTTGTTTCCCTATTCAAGTGCGACAAGAGAAAAATGCATTTTTTTAGACTACATTCAAAAATCATTTGTTTAAAAATAACGGAAAGATTTTGTTTTCCCTTTAATACAAAATTGAAATCAAAATATAAAAAAGTATACGTCTATTCAATTACCTATGTTGTTTTATTGAAAAACCGCGAAAAAGAAACAAGAAATCTTGTCCCTATTCAAGTGCATGGGTGTTGATTTATTATTTTAAATCTTCCTTTGTTTCGAAATTTACAGAGCTGCTTCTGCAGGCTCTTAAATTTTCCTGTTTAGGGATATTTATTACTTCAATTTTACATTTCATTTTTTACATTTTACTTACGTTTAGTTTGATACAATTATGCTTGTTAGTTTTTGTTCTAGCTTATTAGTTTTTTGCTTTTTCTTTTTTAATTGTTTTTACATAAATTTTGAATTAGATATGTGTTTTTTTTTTTTGTTTAATATTTTAATTTTTCAGCAACGTACAATATTGTAGGCTTGTCTTACCGCCATTATCAAAAGGTTAAGACAGAAAAGGAAAAAGAAAAACGTGCACGATGGCACTTAGGTTATCTGTCAAAGGTGTTGTTTCGATGCTGCCAAATTCGTTTTAAGGGTGCGTCCAAGTTCGCTTACAATGGGAGTTTATCAACAAATATCGCCTTATCCCCTACATACGAGTATATCCGACAAAACTCTATGAAAATGTCAATATTCCATAAAGATGGTTCATATATCTAGACACACAAAAGGAATAAGTCATATTGCCGGATGAGATGCACCGGATATATTCATATACATACTGCCTTACATTGTTTCAAAGAGATTAGTTTAATTCCAATGACATTCCAACTTAAGAACTTATCAGGAAGCCAAATATACACATCATGATCCAATCCAATCATTGGCACCACCACCGTAGACAGAGTGGCTTTGTTATGACATTAATTAATGACCGTTTGCCCATATAAAAGCCCCCTCCCACAGATAACTCACACAACCGCAGCTTCGAACCAACCTCATTTAATTGTTCTTGCCCCCAAATGATAAACTGTGTCTCAGTTATTTTCTTGATTGTATCTTCACATTCTGTCCCTCTGTCGTGCTTGTACATTTTTACATATTAATCAATTTAATAAAATATACATCACTTTTGTTTATTGTTTCTGGGCAAAAGTCGGAGATACTACATTCATTTACAACTTGAAGAAGTAATTACTTCCTAGTGGCATACGTCTTGACAGAAGAATTCTACATCCTACTCACACTCACTGTATGAGTACTCGCACAGCTAGAGGTCAATGTAACGCATCTTCTTCCTTCTTCCAAAGGAAAACAAATTAAACAAACAAATTTCTTATTTATCTAAGTGCGCAGCGAGACTTGAATTACATAACATTCCGTGGCATATTGATTGTGTCGGGTTGCACACTTGTGAGGGGGTGGTAATATCATTCGTCAGGTGTGGTGCTAAGTAGTCTACCTTCTATTTCTTCTGGACCATGACAACATCTATACAAATGGAGACACAAACTCTTCCGTAGAATTTGAATGCGTTCGCGCAGTGTGACTTTGGATGGAGATATTGTTTCAGAGGATTTATATTTTTAGATTGATTTTTTTTTATTTAGCTGACATTCCTAGCTACACATATGAATATATGCCGGATATGTGGAAATCCCCCGATGACAGAGAGGGCATGTCATTATTCACTTTAATTTATTGCTCGTTTTGCAATTGCGGAAGGCAACTCATTAATTCCCTTCTTATGATGTCGAGTGTATATGGCGTACCTACATGTCACGGATGGTTATACAAGAACCGCACGCAAAAGAAAACCCTTTCATCCTGAACATTGTTTCGCATATCAATCAATAATAATCGTTAAGTTTATTAATGTTGGCGCACGTCGTAAGCGATTTTATTATAAATATTTGGTTTAACCTTCTTGTATATCTTCGCCCGCCTTTGCAATTTAGGCTTTGAGAAATTTACGAAGGCGGTGATATTATAAGTTTTATGATCGAATAATCATGTAGGTAGCTTCAGATTTATTGCAATGGAAAGTTGGTTTGCGTTCGCAGAATTATGAATCTTTGACCTGACGACCGCAGTGCCAAAAGAGGAAAGTGCACGTACTTCATGTTGAAACTATTTCCAGTTCTCGATTTGATGATTTTCGCTTTAGTCAGCTGGGATTAGGAGGTGAATAGGGTGTGAAGTAGTAATCAGTGAACCGTCTATGGCTGCCGTTAGAGGGTGTTTAATTTTTTTGTTTGTGGTTGTAGAAGTAGGACAAGAACGTTGTTGCACGTGTGCGAAGGGAGCGTTTTAATTAAAGCAACAAACGAATGTTGTTGTTAAAGTTACTAATCTGATTAGAATAAAATGATTTAAGAAAAAAAAAAAAAAAAAAAAAACAGCGAGGTGGTTGGTATAAAGTGCCCCAAGTGGTGCTGATATATACAATTATACATATACAAATTTGGACGTTAGTTGGAAAGAAAAAAATTGCAAAAATGTATAAATCACGTGCTTTTCGAAGTACATTTCCCAAATGATTTGTATTTGGTTACGAACATTTAAAGCATATACCAAACTAAAACCAGAAAGAAGAGTTTGTATGCGTAACAAATGCAACTTTTTTTTACGTTTAGAATATCTATCTATCTTTCACTTTGCAAAATTGGGTTATCTCTATAGTCAATTACTGAGTGGGGAAGCGAGGATGAATTAACAAAAATTATGGCCTGAAATCGTGATTTTCACAGCTGGTTCCATGATGGATCTTGGAGCGGGGACCGGTATCTGGAAATAGCCTGTCACATTAGCCTCGGGAAACACACTTCTGTATACCAGGCTGAGATGATTGCTTTGCTTGCATGCGTTGGACTGCTTGCTTGAGAATCTGGTGGAAGGAAGAAATATCCTTATAGCACTAGACAATCAAGCTGTGATTAGATCCATGGAACAGACAACCAGCACAACATCATTTCATTAGCACTGGAATGTGTATTCAAGCTCAATAAGTGTTCATCTATAAATCAGGTAACACTGACTTGGGTACGAGGACACATATGGATCGACGGCAACGAACCATTCTCTTCAATTGGTAGAGGAATGGTAGAACAACTGATTCACAAATGGATCACAGCAGAACACCTGAGAAGGTGGTCAACCGTGGAACAATGTAGACAAGCTAAAATGGCAATAAAAGGGCCAACCTGCTCCACTCAAATAAGCATAGTAAGCAAAAAATCATGACAAACATAAACATTGACAATTCTACAAATTTGTCGCACTTGTATGACAAATTTTCATTTCATAAAATATTGACAGGTGACATAATTGTCACTTAAATACAGCGTCAAATTTGTCATGACTATTTTCACATTGTCAAATTTGTCCGGACAATATTGGCATATTTTGACAAATTTTTCCTGACAATTTTTTCATAGTTATAGATATTTTGACAAATTTGCCGTGGGTCTGTGATTGTGAGTGATTGAAATTTGCGGTATGCTCTAAATGTCCACCAATTTTTTAACAAAATATACTTCGGTGCTGTTTTCCGAACATGCAATTTTTTACTTAAATTTGAAATCACTTAATTCAACAAAATATTATTATTTATTCTTTCTTTAATTTGTAGTGCATACTCCACGAAATTAGATTTGAGATTCTGCATCTTCCGCTTCAAGAAATAATACTATTTAGCGTTTTAAATTAGGTATACTTGTCACTTCCCTATCAAGCGAAACTCATACGCCTGCCGGAATTGTCAATTACATACTGACAAAATTGTCAATTATAAAATTTTATCTGTCCCATAAAAATTGTCAGTACAAATTTTTTGAGTTCCTGACAATTCATTGCCATGAAAATATTTTTATTGAACCAAAACTTGACAATTGTCGGCTATTTTGCGACAATTCTACAAAATTGTCTAATTATTTATGAAACAGAAATTTGACAATTGTCGAATTGTCAATTTACAAATTGTCACCTGTCGCAATTGTCAATTTTTATGAAACAGGGCCGGTCATGGTAATTTCGGATAGATATCATTTAAGGAAGATGGGCCTTAGAGTGGATGATACTTTCTAAGCTATGCCTGGAGGAATCTGAGACAGCGGCACATATACTGTGTCAATATCCAGCTTTGGCTGTCTTGCGACAACATTGGGTCGAGACCCATTCGATGAAACAGATCTCACACAAACAGATGCTAGCGTTAACACTAGGAATCGAACCCAGGGATATACTCTGAAGAAGTCCAGAGCGTCTCTCTGGGTAAGGTTTATAGTGGTAGAGAGACGAAAAGAGACCTGATAATGGTGGTGGTCTGATTCGAATATTAGAATTGTTTGGAGAGACTTTTTGCATCAAAACATTTTTAGTTTGAGACCGAGGAAAAAAGTCAAAAAAGACTTTCACAAAAATTCTAAATTTTCAATGGGTACTTAATGGGTTAAGGAAAGTTTTGTATCATTCAAACGGAATTTAAATGACCTTTCTATTGATGCCAAAATTTACATGAAGTACCTAAGTTCAAATTATGAGTAGAATTAACTTTAGTTTTGTCTTGCCTACCACTGTATAACAACAACGCACAGAGGTTGGTCTAATCACTAGTTGGCGGACTTGTACTCATCGCACAGTTGGCGCAATTGGTAGTCACTTGGTCAATTGACAAAATGAAAATGCAAGTTAATTCCTGACAGGGGAAAGCCGAAATGTCTTTCCAAGTGGATTACGGAGAATATTGATAGTCAGAATTCAAACTATTCAAACAATCACTTAAAAGGAGCGTGATGTAGTGAGCGTGAATTAGTGGTTTAGTTCGAAATAGCTATCATTCCTATCAAAGTGACAGTGTCTACGAGTTGTTGTTAATGTTATTCCCTCAAAACAATAATTCATATATCGCTATAGTCGGTCATGTTCTTTGAAGTACGCATTACTAAGCTTCTCACGTTGTGTTGTCTTATAAAATCCCATATCATCCCGCTCTTGTTTAAACACTATGTATGTTCCCCATTTAGCTTAATCTAAATCGCATTACAACAAGCTATACAATACAGTTTTGCTTCCATTGTTTCATAGAATCCTTATAGACAATGCGAGTAATCTACTCAAGGAATCGATCATGGATTTGTTACTATAAACAATAAACATGTATAGAGGACAGTTAGCGAGGACAATCACTTGCAATACTTCGCCCATACTGAGGGAATGGATTAACAAATGGATTCGGTTATATTGTATATGGGGTTCTACCCTTTATAATAGATATCACACAATGGCTTTTTACTAAAGATGGTGTTTACGGATAAAGCATTTAAAAATCACAATTCCATTAACAAGAATCAATTGCCGACACACATGTTGTTGAGAAATTGTTATCAGATATCCACTTTACAATGAAAGTTAGCGTTTACTAGAACCTGCAGCTGATAAGGCCCATCCCCTATAAGGGAGTTACGAAATAAGGCCAGAACTCTTCTTACACCTGGTTGTGGTGATAATATAATTAAAAGTGATTCATTTCATATGCGTGTCTTTTTCGCTAATGTCATTTATTGCAAATACCCCCATATTTTACCATCTTATGCTCTAAACAAGTCGTTCATCATGTGAATGTTCATGTCCCCCACATGTTCGTGCAGTGGAATTTAAATGTTATGCCTATTTTTGGCCACTCATTTCGCCCTTGGTGCACGTGGAAGAAACGATAAATAACCTGTTCCCCAGGAGGTTTTCTAAATTTCCCACTTGTCCTTCCTTCCGCGCACTTACGCAAAGTTATTTGAAAAATTTAAAACAAATTGGGTATAAACAGGGTCTTGGCGGTAAGTTGTAAATACCAGCCCATAATTGAGTCTAATATGAGCGTGATGAGTATGTGAAACTTTGTTAATAACTAGCGTGACAAAACATTAAGGAAATTAATGTTTTTCCTTAAAGACTATAAAAAACAGTTCATAGAACTAATAAAGTGGATGTTGTGAAGCCTGTACAATTAAAGTCCCATTACGTGTGTCTGTGGCAGTCTATTTTATTCGATTAAGGATGATTTATATTTTTTTCTTCAATTCTTAGACAACTTTCTATTTGCTTTGTTGTTATCTGGTCTATTTAATAATGCGCTACAGTACCTTTTGCGTGTCTCTGTCCTAAACCTCATGGAGACATCTCCCATAAAAGGCAACAAAAAAAAATCGATTTAAATTAAATTGTCGCCACATTGCTTGGGCAAAGTTACGAATGACGTCACACTCACTGCTGGATCCATTCATACCCCTACACGCAAAAATTCCCTCAGAAACTTGACGTCATAAATTCTAGGGATATGGAACTTGCGCACTGTAGCCTTATATTGAGATTATTTGGCCTTCGAACTCTTCTACCATCATGGATAGTTGGCTACATGGCGAGGAGAAATCCCTGAACTCAACATTGAATAGCTATATGGAGTTGCTAACGGCAACAGGAAGTCATGTTTATTCAGCATCCTAGGCTTTCATATAAAAAAAGGGCATCCCCTCTCTGCCTGCACCATATAGTTATAAACTTCAAGGGAGATCGATAAAATTTCTCCATCCGAATGCAGTAGTTTTCTGGTTGAGTTTATGGTTTTGGGTGCTGCTTTCAACAGCCCTAAATGGGAGAAACTCTTATTTAGATGACTCACATCCAATTAAAGGGATGAAGGCAAACAACCAACAAGCATCATCATCTGCAAGCTTTTAGGAAAATTAATATTTTTTTTTTCTCTTCGACTGGGATGTAATTAATATCCTTAAAACACGAAGTTAGAATTATTTAAAAAGTCGCAATTAATTGCATAAATACCGCGACTACCATATAAGTGCTGGGACGAATCTAAACCACTTTTATTTCTCCTGAATGTGTGCGGTGTTTAAGTAATTGGATATGTCTTCATTTCGTGCAATGACCGGAGGTAAAACAAAATTCAATAGATACATCAACAACCATTCGAGGGACTAGTATATGGTAGGATAGTATGGGCTACAATATCCTATGCTGGAATAAATTAAATTAAAAATAATAATCTGATCATTGACCGTCTCACATGGCCTAATGTGTGCGGTGGCGAGCTCGTTAGCGCATATTTACAGACATCATATACAGAGAAGTGAATAATATTGCTCTATAGCCTGGCGCGATCTCAATGCTCAACGAAGCGTTCAACATGACTATATAGTCTGTGCCTTTAGCTAACCAAATACTTGCCAATTTCAAAATGTAATCACTCCCAATCATTAATTGATTTGAAGAAATCTCGATTCATTAACTGCGATTATTTAGCATTTTATAGTTTGGAAACAAATGCCGATCCTAAGTCATACCCTAGTGGTATATCACCTATTCATACATACACCCAAGTTTTATATCTTCAGTTATTAGCAATTAAGTTGAAAACGGAAGCCAACAAAAAAGTGTTGTTAATGAAGAGTTTTTTTTCACTTTCATTTGATTAATGAGCATGTAGCTGCACATAGATACATCATCCAGCCGTGTACAACAATATGCGTATTCGTGTGCATTAATGCATCATAATTGGGTAAAAATTGTATTTGCGTTGCCAGCGATATGTGCTGTGTATATCTAGTGAAAAGAAAGTTTAACGTTTAATTGCTTAGTTGGGTCATAAAGCATTTCGTTCATATATGTATCTGTATCTAGAGTAAACGATGTGTTGTATGTTGGTAATATTTATTTTGTTTGCTGGTGTTTATTATGACGATGTTATTAACACCGGAAAGTACTCCTATACGACTATTTTTGTAACAACTGAAATGAAGATTTTTCATACATAATATTATGTATATGTATGATTTATAATTGACTGTCTTACCTCTTACATATGAAAAAAAGTCGAAGCTTTAACTCATTACATCATTACACAGGAGTGATGTCTTAATTACCTTTGGTGAGGGAGGTTTGTTTGTACTTCAAAACAATATATGACTGTGTTTTAACATTATGTCATGTGATGTAATGTGTGATTGCTTAACTGGTCGAAACAATTGTGCAAATCAATGGGTATATAAAATGCTGTAAGATTTTGGACATATTCTCCTTTATGTTTAAAAAAGTTCTGTGTCCACCAGTTCACATAACATAAAAACGATCGAAAGACATCGTTGCGACACTAGCATTATCTGGTACCGTCGAAGGATATAAGTTCGAATCGACACCACATTCTCTGTCGATTGTCACAGATATGATAGAGACAACTTTAGTGAAAACGATATCGTTAGACAAACGAAAACCAAAATCCCGCAAATCCAAAATCCCGAAAATCCAGAAAACCTAATATCCCGAAAACCCACAATCCCGAAAAGCCAAAATCATGAAATCCAATCCAATCCAATTTGCGCAAATTTTTCATTTTATATAATTTTTCAGGATCTCGTTTTCGGGATTCTTTATTTTTTTTTTTTTTTTTTTTTTAATGTAAAATAGACAAGTGTTTGTCCATTCCATTTACCGTAATAATGTTTTGTAGTGTTGCGCTGCAATTCGTAATACAAAATGCGTAGAAAAACAAAACGTTACGGACTTGCAGGTAGTCCTGCATACTCCCCTAATTTTTGGACGGTTTGTAATCTTTTGAAACAAAATCTGCCGCGGACACAGAACAACGTAGAGACGTGGCACGGCCGCCGGCTGAAAGTTCTCGCAGGGCATTCACACATTGGTGTATATTCACTGATTGCTCTTTTATGTGAAGAGCAAATCCGTGTGAAAACATGTTTGGCTAAAATAATAGCCGGTTGCAACAACTAAGAAAACCGTTATGTGAGGAAGGAAAAAAAAATTAAAATATTTACGCGGAAAGTAACGAGCGTTCTGAAATAAGTTTTCTAACAGGAATTGCGTACAATATGAACTTGTATTAGATATTTGTTTTGTCATGGATCATTTTAAATTAAAGGCTTTTACTTAACTTCGTGAAAAATTTATTGTGTCAAAATCTTGCAAGCCAAATTTGAACCACTTTCTCTAAACTTAGAACTTTGAAATTGTCTATGCTGGTTGGGTTGTGAAGACAATACAATAAAATGATAGTAAAAATAAGCTTGTGTACGTAGGTAAATATAAAACTGCACTAAAAAACAAAAAATAAAATAATTATAGTTTAAAAAACTAATGAAACGCTTTTATAAGTATACTGCACTAAAAAGCAAAATAATAGAAACTATACAATCTATTTCTAAGGTTTATCCTGCAAGGGGCTTAGTGTAAGCCATGTTTTTGAAGTTTGTTATTTTGTTTATTTTGTTAAATAAATTTGGCTTACATTTTTGTTGCTACAATAAAATTTTTAGTTTCACTTTCGGGATTTTGGCCTTTCGGAATTTTGGATTTTCCGGATTGTGGATTTTCGGGATAGTGGATTTCGGGATTGTGGCTTTTCGGGATTCTGGGTTTTCGGGATTTTGGATTTTCGGGATTTTGGGCTTTCGGGATTACATTTTTCGGGATTCTGTCCGTCTCTCAAATTTTCGATTTCAAGCAGAACAAACAACATAAATCGTGCTTTATTCTAAACTAGAAAGAAAAACGGGTCTGAGGTAGGTACTCAGTTTTTTTTTCGAAAACAGTTTTCCGTGCAACTATAGTATTTCTGGCTTTCTTTCTATTGTATAAATCTGAGTTTCCCAAAGTGTGCTCCTCGGAGATCTTAGTGCTGCGCCATGAAATTCCAAGTGCTCCGCGAAAAGATGGGAACAAATGAAAAATAGTGTTGCTATTTTCTTCGTGTTCAACACTCGCGCTTAGCAGTTTTGCAAGTCAAGCCCGGGTGGGCGAGACCAGTACCCGGTGGTTACCACGCGGAGGTAAAATAAGCATTTGTATGAAAAAGTTGCAACAGCTGGGCACCGCCAAGTTGATGCCAATCAGCGCCTACCCGATTCATACACACCCAATCACCCAAAAATAAAAAAAACTATTCAATCAAACTATTTTCAAATCATAAACATATTTATGATATGAATACATTTTTGGAGTGTACGATTGTCATCACAAATTTTTAAATTTGAGGTGGCCTCGACTCCAGTAATGCGTTTCGCCCCGATGTGGTGGGTGGGCTCATCAGTAGACGACCACCACATCTGATCTAGACGCACTGTTTACTCGATTTTCACCGAGACTAATGATTTTTCAATCAACAAGTGACTGTGAATCATACCTCAAGACGAATCTTTGGTTCAAAGACTATCGCCGAGAGGATTTGTTTTTTGCCCAACTATTATAAAACAATTAATGGTTGTTAGAAGCTATGCCTGGTGTGCCTATACACCCCTGTTGCACTAAATATTTATTTATTTATAATATGGCCAATTTAGTTCTTCAGAAAATATAAATTTTGGAAACTAGAATTTTAAAGTGTTTGTGATGGTAAAGGTCACATTAGGCGCATGCATGCTACTTATTTCTTCAATTTAATAAATTAAAAAAAAAAGAGTCGGAAAGTAGTTACCTATTGCGTTTTCCATAACTACGAAAAATGGAATACGGACAACGAAGTGCTCCGCGAGAAATTCCTTGCCGGAAAAGTGCTCCGCAACCAAAAAGCTGGTATAAATCAAATCAGTCTTAAAATGTTTAATCAGAGAAACTATAGATACATTTTATAGTTTTATGTTTTCGCAGCACCGCATGTCGTCATAAGGTGCGTTTTTATGAAACCTCGCCAGCCAGCCGTTCATTTGGACAATTGCCAGCAAGATGAAGCCAGCCAGCCGAGTTTTAGTATAAAATTATGCATTTGGTAGAAATATTTGATAAATTCTAACATTTTTCTCTGGAATGCTGTGTGCATGAGATAAGAACGCCATATAATTTAAGCAAATTGTACGGAAATTCTAAGCCACTTGTTGCTTTCAGCGCCACCTGTTTGTTCATTGTGAATTGAATTTAGGCAGCTGCCAGCCAGCCGCTCTCCAACTGGGGAGGAAATCAAGAGTTGTTGCCAGCAGTTGCCAGTAGGTTGTTGTTTTAATTAGCATGTGAAATGTGCCCCAACTGTCAACTACTGGCAACTACTGGCAACCACTGGCTGGGGAGGTTTCATAAAAACGCAACTATAGTTTAATTTAACAAAAAAAAATATAAAAATCCCAATAGCATGAATTACATTCAACTACACTTCATTGTTATACTATACTGTTCTACACAAATAATCTCATTTTAAGCCCCGTCCGTTTAATATTACACAAATATATAAGAGTATAACTGTCCTGATCAAGGTTCTCACCGGTCGAACTCGCCATTTTAGGTCCAAAAATTAAAGATCTCTATCTGGGGCTGTCAGCTGCCTATGAGAAGAGTAGGTGGTAGTCGCATTTCCGTTCGTTCGATTCATTCGTTGTACTAAATCAACCTGTCATATGGGGGGTGCACTGGTGTCCCTCTCGTTTTGTGGATGCTCATATTTTAAAGAACTTCCGAAAATAAAACATTATGATGGAATTCCAAACACAAAGTTGTACTCTACCCGTACATTTGTAGAGCAACGATCTCCACCTAACTCCAAAACGAGAAATTTGAGAGGCGAGATCCTCGTATATTAGACTTTGATACGTTCACTTCGAAATTGATGCTCTGCGCACGTAGTGTACGACCGGAATTAGAGTCGCAATATACGGGCTGATCCTACATAAGTGTGCCTTTACGGAACGATACGTTTGACCGTAAAATGTTAGCCTGTATTCAAAGAAGCCCGTAAATGCATACACAGCATTCTGAAGTTGACCGTAAAATAAAAGCCTGAATGAATATTTTCAAAAAGTCCGTATTTTTTACGGAATCTTTTGTAAACAATGAAAAAATTAGAAATGTTGGTAGCGAAAAATCGTTTTGCATATCCTTAATCAACCTCGCACTCATTCCAAATCATACAGTGACCACAGGGAAGGGCAAGGGGGTTGCATACAATTACGGTATTTTGTTTAACGGGCTTTTGGATTGCATTCAAACGTACCCTACGCGTGTCTTTACATTCAAAATTTTAAATTTTGGTGAAGTCTACATTTTAATTTTCAAAATGTTCTAATCTGAGAGATTTTTAGAGTTTTTGTAGTTGCCGATGGAAAAGAGTTATGGGCATGCCAGTACGCTTTGACACGACTAACAAGGAACTAATATCTTCTCAAATAAAGGGTGTCCCATAATTCACGCAAAATGTAATTTTGATTATTGATTCATGGACTATACAGATTGGGGTTATGTATGATATGATATGAACCAAATCCCAAATTTTCTGGGACTTAGTTCGTTTTGGCTAATGGGAGCTAGTTCCAGTTGAGACTTAGTTCGTCTTCGTAGGGCCCTTGTTTGCATAGACCTTTTATATGAACTAACTCCCAGGGTTTTAAGGAACTAAGACCCAAATCTAGAATGAACATAGTCCAAATATGAGAGTGAATTAAAACCCAATAGAGGGACTTTGTTCTTTATGAACTAAGTCCCAAACTAACTTATTCCCAACCCACGTGCTTTGGGTCACTGTTGGATTTGGAGTGAGTGCAAGATTGGGTGTATCAAAGTCTCTTTACGCAGGGGAGCAACCCATATATGTATATAAAGAAACTTATTACATACACCCAATCTCGCACTTACTCCAAATCCAACAGTGACTCCAAACAGGGGGTTGCAGGGGCCAGCGTGTCCTCCCATAGGTTAGGTTAGGTTAGAGGGAAGTGCACAGCTTTATGTGCTGTGCTACCACGGGGGCCTTTTGGTCCATTGTGATCCCTTAGTTTTTGGTCGTGGTTAAAATTTACATTTTATTGGACAACACAAAAAACATGCATAAACACTTTACCTGATTTCTTGGAGTTGTTCCTTGGCGGTGATGGTCTACTAAGTAAACCATCCCGTACTTTTAACAAACCTGATTGTGTCCGTCAATGGTACCTGCACTATGTCCTCTAGGTCTCCGAAAAGTCTGTCTCCCAGATATCGGAGTCGACTAGTTTGGAGGTTTGGGCATTCGCAGAGCAGGTGTTTGATGGTCTCCGTTTCTTCTATATCTTGACAGCTCCTGCAGTAGTCTGGTGCGTTAATTCCCAGTCTTGTGGCCATGGTATCAATGGTGCAATGGCCTGTCAGTACACCCGTTAAGATTCGAATATCTCGTTTATTCATTCTCAGAATACATCGTGTTCTTTTTTCATCAATTTTTGGCCAAAGGCTACGGGATATAACACAGTCGTGTCTGTTAGACCAGGTGGTGTTAATTTTTTCCCTTGATTTTTGGTCGATATTTATTTTTGCTACGGTAATTGGGATGTCTATTGATGCAATGATATTGACAGCATCAAGCTCCGACCCAGTTCTTGCTAGCTCGTCTGATTTTTCATTTCCATCAATGTCACTATGTCCGGGAACCCAGCAGAGAGTGACCTTGTGTTTCTCGCCTATTTTGTTTAGGGCTTTTTGACAGTCCCTGACTGTCTTTGCTTTAATAGTTGCGCTGTCTAGTGCTTTAATGGCCGCCTGACTGTCTACGAAGATTGTAATCTTGGAAGGGTCGAGATTCTTTGTAGATATGGTACTTGCTGCCCTGTCGATGGCGACGATTTCAGCTTGGAAGACGCTGCATTCATCTGGGAGTTTATACGAATCATTTATACATAAGAATTCGCAGAAAACTCCGGCTCCTGTGCCTACTTCCATTTTTGACCCGTCAGTGTAGATTTGTATTTCTTGTACGCTTGCGTGCGTGTTAGTAATCCAATCCTGTCTTTGGGGTATGTAGGTAGAGTAGTTTTTGTTGAAGCTCTGGTACGGGATCATGTAGTCCGTTTTTCTAGCCAGATCGGTACTCAAGTATTTTTGAATTATGGAGGCGTGTCCATAGGAGCTGTGCTTCCAGGTTTTTGCCTCCTTTAGGCGGAGGGCTCCCTTGGCTGCCATGCTGCAAATGTATTCACTTAGGGGTGGAAGATTTAGAATCCATACGTATACATATTTTTTCGTCGAAATAATTTAAATGAACTTTTTTTTTTTTTGTGTTGGGAATTTGCTGGAAGGAAAAATCATCGAAAGACATTGCAGAGCTATTACGAGAGGGATGCTTCTGCAATAGTGAGGGACTTTAACCCGATCTAAAAAAAAACTCCCGAGAGGACTGACTTTCGTCATCCCGAATTGGATTGCACCTAGTCGTTCGACTAATCGGCAATTTATTTTTGATTCATATTAAAAAATTTTGAGGATAAATCCGCCGTTTGTCGGATTTCTATACTTTTTTGATTGAAAACATTACCTACTTTCTTGGTCTTAGCTAACTCTTATAGATCAAGAGGTTTTACCCGCCTTAATCTCCTGATTACATTGTCAGTATTTAAAAGTTCTGTTATTTCTACGTTAACATGGTTAAGAAGTCTACTTCTGTGCCTTTGGACAACTTTTTTAACTTCTTCCTCAACCATTTCAATGTTTAGATCTCTATGTAGATCAGCGTTGCGTATGTACCAAGGTGCATTGACTATGTTCCTTAGTACTTTATTTTGGAAAACTTGAATTTTTTGCAAATTTGTTTGGCATGTGCAATGTGCATGCCCATAACTGGAGCCCGTAGGTCCATACTGGTTTTAGAACTTGCTTGTATAGCAATAACTTATTGTAATTGGACAGAGATGAATATCTCCCAATAAGCCAATACATTTTACTGTATCGCATGTTCAACTCATCTCTTTTTTTCTTTACATGCGATTTCCAACGCAGTTTAGCATCTAGAGTCATGCATAGATATTTAGCTGTATTTGAGTATTCCACTACATTGCTGTTTATGTATACTGGAATATATGGTACGTTTTTAAACGTAAAATTAATATGGACTGACTTAAGGTCATTTAATCTAATCTGCCATTTTTTTGTCCAATCTGAGATATTGTCTATTGCCCTTTGAAGCTTTTTTGTTGCTACCTCGACAGTTTCTCCCACAGCTAGGATAGCTGTGTCATCTGCAAAAGTAGCTATAGTAGTTTCCCCACTTTCAGGCAAATCGCTAGTGAACAGAAGGTATAAAACTGGACCTAGCACGCTGCCTTGTGGTACACCAGCTTTAATCTCTCTTAAAGTTGAGTACTCTGTCTCTTGTTTAATTCTGAAGAATCGCTCTGATATAGATATATGACTCCAGAATTGTCGAATATTGCTTTGGCAGTTGCCTTTGCAGTTTGTGGATCAGACCTTTGTGCCAGACTTTATCGAAAGCTTGTGCTATATCAAGAAATATTGTAGAGCACACTTTTTATACCCGGTACCACACTGTGGTGAGGGTATATTCACTTTGTCATTCCATTTGTAACGCCCATAAGGAGGCGTAGTAGGTACGACAAACTATATATATTATTGATCAGCATCACTTTCTTAGTCGATCTAGCGATGTCCGTCTGTCCGCACGATTACGCCCGTAATTTAAGAGCTATCGACTTGAAATTTGGTACGTAAGCTTTTATCCACCAAACTGAGGCTAAGTTCGAAGATGAGCAAGATCGGATGAAAACTACTACTACCTCCCATACAAAAATATCAGATTTATATAGCTTTTTATGTTAAAAATTAAATTTAAATAGCTACAGTAAAGATAGCAAGTTTAAACTTTGCACATATTGTTTTAATAATATTTCAAAATTTTTGACAAAAAATGAGCTTGGTCGAATAAAAAGTACCCATACCTCCCATACAAATATATAATTTTTTCTATTTTACAATAATATAGTACCGGGTATTTGAGCTTCGGCATAGTCGAAGATAATTGTCTTACTGGTTATGTTAAAAATTAAATTTAAATAGCTACAGTAAAGATAGCAAGTTTAAACTTTGCACATATTGTTTTAATAATATTTCAAAATTTTTGACAAAAAATGAGCTTGGTCGAATAAAAAGTACCCATACCTCCCATACAAATATATAATTTTTTAATACTAAAATATTTTTTTTATTTTCAATAATATAGTACCGGGTATTTGAGCTTCGGCATAGTCGAAGATAATTGTCTTACTGGTTTCTCTTCAAATGCTTTTTCGATTTTATCTGTGATTCTATGCACCTGATCAATTGTAGAGTGCTTATTTCTAAATCCAAATTGGTGATTTGGGACTAGTGATTTTTCGTCAATTATTTTTTGCAGGCGTTTTACCAGCATTTTCTCGAATAATTTTGACAACATTGGTAGTATAGATATTGGGCGATATGAGGTTACCTCTTTAGGTGGTTTGCCTGGTTTTGGTATCAAAGGGCACGGTAGTGCCCCAGCCAAGTTCTCTAGTAAAGGCACTTACCCTTTTTACAGGAACAAACTCAGGCGGTTTTCGACCCCCCTCTAACTTTGGAACCAATTAAGCCAAAAACTTCAAACTTGAAACATTTACTGTGCTCATTGAAAAGGTTCACCTCACCAACTTTCATTTCTATAGCACTAGTGGTTCTCAACATACAGGACTTCAAAAATCGCAAAAACCGTAACTGACTGACTCACTCACTCACTCACTCACTTTGATGATGATCATCAAAATTATGAAGCAGTTCCGGCCATCCTAGAATCGTGAAATTTGGCAGAATGCTAGATCCTGTGGTGCATACACTGGGAAAAGTCCAAAACTTGAGATTTTCCATTCAGGAGGCGTGGTATACGCCCACTTTTAAAAATTGGTTATTATTTATTTGGCCCACTTCCCATTGCCGTAGAATGTTGAAATTTGGTGGAGCGGTAGGACTTGCAGTGGACAGAAAGAAAAAAATCTAAAATTTTATATTCTCCATTCAGGAGGCGTGGTATCCGCCCACTTTGGAAAATCGGTTATTATTTATTTGGGCCACTTCCCATTGCCGTAGAATGTTGAAATTTGGTAGAGCAGTGAGACTTGCAGTGTGCAGAAAGAAAAAAATTAAAAATGTATTATTCTCCATTTAGGAGGCGTGGTATCCGCCCACTTTTGAAAATCGGTCATTATTTACTTGGGCCACTTACAAGTGCCGTAGAATGTTGAAATTTGGTGGAGCGGTAGGACTTGCAGTGTACAGAAAGAAAAAAATCTAAAATTTTATATTCTCTATTCAAGAGGCATGGTATCCGCCCACTTTTGAAAATCGGTCATTATTTATTTGGGTCAGTTCCCATTGCCGTAGAATGTTGAAATTTGGTAGAGCGACAGGACTTGCATTGTACGAAAGGAGAAATATCAAAAATTAAAAATTTTCCATTTAAGGGGCGTTGCTTAACATTTAACCTTCTTAAACTAAGAACTTGGCGTACATTTAGATCTCATTACTTTTCGTGGCTGACGAATTACACACTTTTTGTTCTATATAACAGAACTTGGCTCTTCTTTTACATTTATGTTTTTGGTGTGATCATTATTACCTCCGCAACTTTCCACATGCTTGGAACATATCTCAACTTAAATAATCTGCGCTAGTTTTTTCAGACATTTTCGTGGAAATTGTTTCAAAATTTCTCCTGTAATCAAATCATACCCTGGGGCCTTTTTTATATTTATGCCTTCTTTAATTTCTTTGGCAAGTTCTTTAGCTGTTACTGACCGAATAGGTCTATCTTCTTCGCACCTTAATTCGAGTTCTTGGTAACCTTTATCTTTATAAGGTTTAAATACGTCTTCAAGATACTCTGCAAAAGTGTTTGCCTTTTCTTGGTTGCTTTTCGCCCAGTTACCTTCTCTAGTTTTTACTGGGTACAGTACTAGCATCATTTGTAAGGCTGGTGAGATAAGTTTTTAAAGATTCGTTATTGAATTCTCTAATAGATTTTCTAAGCTTGTTATTTAAGTTGTTCAGTGTAGTCTTGTCCTGCAGGCTGCAGCCCATCCTATTGCCCAGTTATGAGGATGTGGGGAGTGATATAATTCATATCCTTTCAGTTTAAAGTCAGTTTTTAATTTAAAGTGCGTCTCTGAAATCAGACATATATCTATCTGGTTTATGTCAAGAGTCACTTGAATCTCGTCCTTTCGACTCTCGATACCGTTAGCATTCCATTCAATAATTTTTATTTTATTCATCATATATGTCTTTTCGGTACAGCTCTTTTGTTGCTGTTTCTCTAGCAACGATATTCTATCTAAAATCATTTTGTTGGATTTTTCCATGGAATCAATCCTGGTTAGGATTTGTTTCATGAAGTTTTCCATTCCAGTGTTTGATTCTACTTTTCGTTTTACCGCTTTGTCTGCTGGTATTTGAGTATTTATTGATGCTGCCTGAGCATATGTCAGTTTTGGACCAGCTGCCTTTTGTTTCGTGTCCTTTTTGTTTAGCACTTGTTTTTTAGACGTTTCTTTATGTGGGCTCTTTTGTAAGTCCTTTTTGACTTTTAGCGCTTCTTTATTTGAGCTTCGTTGTGGTTTCTTTTGTTTTTTGTCCCTTGCAAGTTGGATTTCTTTTGCAACTAAACAACCTCTGTAGCTAGCAGGATGGTTTTCATTGCAGTTTGCACATTTAGGATGTTCTTCTCCTTTCTTAATACAGTCTTTAGTGTGGTGGCTTCCTGCACATTTTACACATCTTGGATTTGAGCTGCAGTATTTATGTGTATGCACATATCTTTGACAATTTTTGCATTGGGGTATAAGCGAGGGTACAAGTTTTGATTTACGCAGAGTATGAATCTCAACTCGCATACCCAGTATGTTTTTAATGTCGTATATTTTTTTCATATCTTCGTCATGCTCAAAACTGAGTATAAAATTTGGAAGCGGCAGTTTGCTTTTAAATTTAAGCATATTCACAACTTCCAATATCTTAAAGCCTCTGTCTTTTAACTCCTTTTTTATGCTTTCGGGTGAGCATGAGTAATGCAGTTTTTTCACTACAACCTTAATTGGTCTGGTTTGCTTATTTTCATAAGAATACCATTGCACTTTTTTTGGTTAAGTATTTTAGTGAGGTTTCTATATCCCTCTTCTTCAACCACATTGATTTTGATGTCGTTGTGGTTAATAAGTGCTGTACTGGCTTTAATTTTGTTTTCCTCCAATACTTTGGCCTTTCATACTTATTTATTTGCAGTGCAATAATTGGTGGGGGCTTGGTTGGATTTTGTTGTTTGTTTTCTTTGTTTGAAGCATACACAGTGACTGTGCAGCTTTCTTTTGTAGGTGAGACTTTTGGGGATGCACTAATTTTGCGTTTTTTATTTTTATTCCCCTTGTGACGATGTCCGTCCGTCTCTCGTTTCAGTTTTTCTTCGTCTGTTGAGAACTCGGCAGGTTGGACATTCGCTTTTTTTTGGTTGTTGATCTCTTCTTTCAACGATTGCAACTCTTGCTTAAGATTATTGATTTCCTTAAGCAGCGTCTCATTGAGTTGCTTAAACCCATCTCTTTCATCACAGGCTTTTAAATATTTAGCCTTCAATGTTTCATTTGATTCTTTTTTTTAGATGGGGGTGTTCTCTCCACCTTTCTACTTCTCCCAAAAGGGTCGTTGCGTAGCAATAAATGGTCCCCCCAGAATCCATGGAACCGACCTCCGAAGAGGGTGGATTTACCAGAGTAACTGGCATACCACCTGGGGTAATAATATCTTTCGTTTTGTTCATTGCATGTTTGCTTTTTGTAACTTTTGTGAAAAGTTTAAACCTTTTTTTTTTTTTTTTTTTTGCTTTTTTTCACAGCCGCTCCTAACATGGAGAACAGACGCTGACCAGGGAGCCGCCCAATATGGGTCAGACGCTTCTGGATTTTTGCGACTAGGGTCCGCGGGGTCGTTACGCCCGTTACCTCTCTTCAGAGAAGTACCCTTGCGGGAAAAATTTAAATGAACTAACTTCCACTTTTCTCAAATTGGGAATTTGTTCATAATGAACTATGTCCCAACTGAACTATCTCCCAAATGTATGGACTAAATCCCCCTGCATATTTGGTGGGACTTAGTTCCTTTTGGCTAGTGGGAGATAGTTCCAGTTCTACTTTGTTCGTAGGGCCACCGAATTGTTACTGCCTGACCAGCCGCATTTTCGAAGAAGAATGGTCCGATAAAGCCTCCAGCCCAAAATCCGCACCAAACAGTCACGCATTGTGGATGCATTTGTTTCTCAACAATTACTCGTGGGTTTTCTGAACCCCAAATGCGACAATTTTGACGATTAATGATGCCATCAATATGAAAATGAGCTTCATCACTGAAGGTGATTTTGTTCGAAAATTGCGGACTGTAGCTGACAAACCTTCATTATTTTTAAAATATTGCTCAACAATGAAAATGCGTTGTTCTTTCGTATATCGCTCCATTTATTTCTAAACCCCGAACTGTCAGCTGTCACATTGTTTTTTTTGCATCACTACACTATTAAATGGCGCAAAATTCAAATTTCTAATATTCAATTTAGGTTTCCTTGTCACAAGTCATTTTTGTTTTCATTGTTTCTACAAATTTTAATTTTAATTCCACCACTCTCAGAAAGGCATCATACCTAAAAGTAAACTATCGACCCTGATGGAAACAATGCTTACAGTCCAGAAAAGAGCATCTGGTAAATCGAAGCACATTCTAGTTCGACCTTCAATTTATTGATCTATCTCTGTGATCTGATCTCAGTCGCATCACAAAAATATTAACAGTAGGTGCTTATATCTGTCACTTCCCCATAAGTGCACTCACTCGATGATTTTGGCTATCTCACTAACAATTAGACACATAACACTTGTGTCATTACTGTCATAAAGACGATTTCATTTCATCTCTAAAGACATATGTAATAAATTCGAAGCTTTTCCACCAGTGGATATGGATATGTATCTACTGATCTATATTTGGCACAAATATTTTTAAACAGTCCAGCACACGTGGCTATTCGGCAATGTTCTATACCTATACTCATTATACTCATTTCCATATGGTATTTCTATTGTTGGTCATTTTTAATCTTGACCAAGTTTTGGTGAGTGTGTTGTTATTGTCTTGAGGCATTGTGACCTGGATCTCAATTATTTTTCGTAAGCAAAATCGATTTGGAGTGACTAATGTTGATGTATCTATCACACACGGAAACAATACTGAATTCTGGTGTGTCTACATCAGCTGCGAGTTTTTTACTTCTGAACATGCATAGAAGCTGGTGCCGTGGTGGACGTCATTTAGTAACAGATGTGATTTTTGGATCGTTTCCGATCAAATAATATGGCAAATTCAATGTTTAAATAGGGCAAATCTATCTATCTATCTTTTGTATATTATAAAAATATAGTTTACCACTCACTGATCATCAACGCCCAGCCTAAACCCTTTGCTCTAGAAAGTTGAAATTTTGAACAGAGGTTCCCTTTGTGATGTATACAAGGAATAAGAAAGGATATTTTGAAATTCAACCCCTAAAGGGGTAAAAGAGGGGGTAAAAATTTGTATGGACAATTTATAACTTTCATCCGATTGACTTAAAAATTGGTTTGTGTACTCTCTATGAGAAATAAATAAAACTGATTTCTCCGATTTTGGAAATTCAACCCTTCCTTACCCTTAAGGGGTAATAGAGGGGGTCAAAGTATGGGAAAATGTTTAGTTTTCATCCGATTGACTTCAAACACGTTTGTGTACTCTCTATGAGAAATAAAGAAAACTATAGTTGGAGATGGAGCCTGTCTGTTTCGGGCCATCTCCTATCTGTAAGAATGGTGTTATACTACTAGCAAGTGGTACACATACACATCCTCGCGATCTTACCGGCTGCATATGTTGCACAGTATAGGAAGAACTGGGCAGTGTGGAATATTAAGGATTGACTAACTAAGAAATATGTCGTGTCGCATAGATAGTGGCGCAGTCTGCTATAGTATGATCTTTGTTGAGATTCCCGTACTTCACAAACAAATTGATCACATCTATATTTTTGAACTGTTTTCACCAATAGGGGTGTGTTAGACATATTTTTCAGAGATACTAACTGCTCCTTAGGTACATTCTTTGGTACCTAGGTTTCCTGCGCGATATATAAACATTAAAGAGGGAACTAACTGGCTGTGAAGGACTGTGTACCAAATCCTGAGGACTGCGCGAGCGAAACCGCGGGCAAAAGCTAGTGCATTATAAAGTTAATAAATTTATTGAAATAAATGAAAACTTTTTTTAAAATTTGTTTGTAGATGTTGGAGTGTGATGTGATTTTACGCACTGACGATCTGTACGAATTTCTGGTATAAATTGTAGGCGATGCTTTAATTGGTGCTCATGAAATTTCCGAAGGTGTGTTAAAGTTTTTTTTGTGGAAAGTTCAAGGCTGTTTTTTTTTTCATTTGAGCTAAACTTTCATTATTCTTTCAACCCTTTTTGATGGTTTACTCTAATTATGCACAACTAAGCTAAATTTATAACACCATGTGCAAATTTAAGAAAAAAAAAAAACATTTTGCTAAGGCAAATAAAAAATGTGTATTGGGGATACTTAGACCCTTAAAAAAAAGTTTGCCAACAACTCTCGCATAACCCTCATATAAATGAGATAAAAATCTCTTGAGAACTATTTTTTAGACTCACATGGAAATGCGAATCATATGAGGGCATGCACTCGGGGGTGCCATTCCGAGTACACAATGGTGTGTGTACTATGGGTATAAAAATGTCAATATAATTTGGAAAAGGCCAGGTATGTGGTATGTAAGGCACATTTACATACGTAACTTCGTTTGAAAAATTTTAATTGGATGTCCCTTGTTGATGTGAAATAATATAGGATGCTCTAACTGTGCAATGTAGTGCGAGCATTAAGGGATTTATAAGGTTACATTCTATTTGTCTTTAGAATGTCCGACTTGACATAGGAATTTCCTAGATGGGTATTTTTGAGCATTGAATTGCAACTATAACCACGGTTTATTTCAAGCACTTAATGAGTGCCATTTGGGGACATGAAGATGTGTATTTGATGCAAGAATTAGGCATTATTGGCAGGAGAAGTGTTTGTAATGGTAATCCAAAGCACTAAGCACAGCATATCTATTTATTAATAATTTCAGAACTAATTGACCGATATAGACCATTACAAAATTTCATTCGCATAGGTCGATTCGTTTGGACGCTACGGACCGACAGACGGACATGGCGAATTAGAATTAGATCCTGATTCAGAATATATTTACTTTATGGGGTCTCCGGTGATTCCTTCTCGGCGTTATGTAATGACAATGTTAATATACCTTCCTGATGGGGTATTAAAAAACAACAGGATCTGTCAAAATTCGGCTTCAGAAAATGCAATACAGTCGCAAATTTGATTTTTTAGCTGAAGCTGCGTACCTACCGCTTGCCAAAAGGGATTCGCTTAAATTTACTTACTTACTTTACTTATCGGGCTCCCAACCCGTGTAGAGTGTCTGTCTGAGACACTGCAGCCTTCCATCCTCTACGATCCTGTCCTGGGCACGCTGCTTCCAGTTGTCCAGACCAAAAGCTCTGGCATCCGCGATGACTTGGTCTTTGAAACGGAGGTTCGGTCTTCCTTGTCTTCTCGAACCTGGGGGCTGGGATTCGAAGATCCTCTTAGCTGGAGCATTATTGTCCATTCGCTCAATGTGGCCGAGCCAATGTAGCCGACGTATGTTTTGGCTTTTTGGACTACATCCACATCTTGGTACAACTCGTAGAGTTCGCGGTTCTATCTTCTCCTCCATTCGCCCTCTTCTCACACAGGACCAAAAATCCGCCGAAGTATTTTTCTTTCGAAGGAGCCCAGTATCAGCTCTCCCTTCTTGCTAATCTACCAGCACTCGGCGCCATAAAGCAGAACTGGCAGGATAAGGGTTTTGTAGAGCACACATTTCGACCTTCGAGTTAGGAGTTTTCCTAGGGTAATTCTTCGCCGGATCTCCACTAGGGTGTCATTCGTAGAGTTAATGTTTACTCCGAGGCAGTGCCGTAACTAGGGCGGTGCCAGCGGCGCCAGCGGTACAGGTACACACACACCCAGTGCACCATCAGCAACCTCTTATAGGTACGTACAATACCTAAAAACAAAAAAAAAATAGATAGGTGGCGCAACAGGCAGGTAGACACCCTAGGCCTAGCTTGTAGCTTCTCGCAACCATTCGTTTGTGTGAGTTTCTATTTTTGGGACGAATGGAAGAGACCTACAATTTTATGCCGAGTCCGAACCCCGAACGGCTGAATTGAGAAGCTTTTTTCAGGATAGTCATACTCTCGCATGTTTGTCAGAATTTAGCGGGAGGTGACGCAGTAGAAACAAAACCTTAAGATGTAATTTGTGTTTTTCCGGGGATCGAACCTGGGATCCCTCGCACAGTAGTCCAGAAAATGTTTGTCTTTTTTTCCCCAACACTTGAATTACACGCATACTGCAAAAGTACAAAATCAGAATATTTTTGATGGTATTGCATTTTCCTGCTTATTTATATTTCATAATTTTCAATATCCCATTTCTTATGTGATTTTCCATTGGGCACATCAGATTTTTATTTCAGATCTTAGATTTTTCGTGGCAAATGGAACATAAAAGCAGATTGATCTGATTTTGTAAATGTATTAGTGCTTTATTTGACAGTACATCAGCTGTGCAAATTGTTTTCGTTTGTCTATGGAAACATACGAACTTCGAAGAATCGAAGAAGAATGACGATGACGAAGATGATAGAAATTGCTCCAAAATTAAGTCCATGTCCATTTTTTACGTGTTTTCTCTGAATAATTGCTTTTCAGAAGGCTTTCGTAATTTTGTTTTGACAAATTCTGAATGGCAAAGTATATTGGTATTAGTGAGAAAATGTGTAAATCTCGAAAAATATCGAGATCTGCAAAACGTGATCCGGATCAAAATAAGAATAATTTTTTTGCCCAATGGATTATGAAAAGTGGTGTAGATAAAAAAAAGATTGTTTTTTTTGTCCCGGACTTTGCGTACAAGCAGCCTGCGGGCCCGGGATTTTTCATGTATTCATATACTGTACAAAATCAAATGAGCGCCATTAACGCACGCATACTTGAATAATCCTAGGCCCATTGTGGGATATCAAGTGTGGGACTGTGTTCTTCAGGCTTTTCCTCTTTCAGTTACACTCTGTTACATCACAGTTTAGTTTTAGGGAATGTTAAATTGTTCAAACTGTTCAAATTAAAATTGGCGACGTAAATTAATATTCACATAAGAATGAGGGAACAAACCACTTTTGATGCATTTATATAAACAAAAATTTGCTCATTTTACTATTGCAAGAGTACCTAGAATAAAAAATAATCTATCAAAATATGGGAAAAACAAGTTTAAAAAGAGTTTGAACAACGAAATTTCGAACTAAAAATGTTTGCCTCGAAGGAAAACACCCTTGGTGCGAACTTATGCCCTTATTGTGATTGTCGATCAGCGATCGTCACGACAATTGTCGATTGCGTCGATTAATTTTAGCTATTCGTACGCACAACATTTTTTAACTTCCAAGAGAAAGTATCGACCAGACATTTGTAATCGACTGTGAAATCGACAATCAATCGCAATCGACAATCACAATACTAAAATTTACAATCGACGATCAACAGTTGTCGCTCAACGATCAATTATCGACACACACAATAAAGGCCTAAACTCAATTCAGAGATTGTGAAGTATAGCATATAAGTTGATGTGGCACAAATGTCACAGAATTTTGGGCCGATAAAAAAACTTTGAAGAATAAAATTGAAGCGACTTCATTATCGCTTCAATGCGAATGTCAACCAAGCCTAAGTCTTCTTAAGAGGATAGTAGAACCGGACTTAACGGAAATGTTTCCAAACGTATAGCTATAACTATTTGTTTAACGGTGCCAGTGCAGTGACTGTAGCTTCTTGTGAAAGATCATTCAGTAAACTCAAACGGATAAATACATACTTGCGCTCAACGATGAGTCAGGAAAGGTTATGTGGCCTAGACATTTTGTCGATTGAATCTGACATAGCACTACTCCTGTCGTATGATGATGTCATTAAGGACTTCGCTAAGAGGAAAGCCAGTAGACGTAGAGTAAATCTTTAAGTAAATATTTTGTTTACGTTTACAGGTGTTTTATGTCTATTATGTGAGGTAGGTACTGTACGTACATATTTTGGCAAACATATTTGGTTTGTTTGCCTAAAGTTATAGTTTTATATAGTTTTAATTGTAATAAGTAACTAAACAAAACATTAGATATCCGAACCTCGCAAAATAAATATATTTTTCGAGGCGCAAATATAGAAGCTCGCACCGGGCGCATAACAGCCTAGTTACGCCACTGCTCCGAGGTAGGTGAACTCATTAACTACCTCGAAATGGTTGCTATCAATAGTGAGGTTTTGTCCTAGGCGGTGGACAGATGCTTGTTTGTTTGTTGATAGCATGTAGGTCTTGTCCTCATTTACTTCAAGGCCAACGGATTTCGCCTGTTCTTCAATTGCGTACGCTTCTATCACGGCACGCTGGGAGCGATCGATGATGTCAATGTCGTCCGCATAGCCCAGCAGCTGGACACCTGCCCTGCGCACTATCTGCTCCACTGGTACGTGCCGATTAGTGTGTTCAGAAAGGTTTAATACGTTCACACAGTACGTTGGATGGGATCTTACATATATGCGACATTAAGCAGGGATATGCCTCGATAGTTCTTGCAAGACATAGGATCGCCTTTTTTGAAGATGGGGCATATGGAGCTGATAGTCCAGTCATCGGGCATGTTTTCTTCCACCCATACTTGGTTGATGATTCGCTGCATGCTCCCTACCAAAACATCACCACCGTATTTAAAGAGCTCCGCTCCATCAGAGCCTGCGGCCTTGTTGTTCTTAAGCTTTTTTATAGCTAGGCCGACTTCTTCTATACTAGGTGGTGGAACTAGTTCTTCATTGACTGGACGTTGGTTATCTTCTTGCCCTATCACTCTCTCTACATGATGTGGAAATGCTGCTTAAACACATCTACTATTCCCTGCGCTTCGGTGACTAGGTTTCCTTCGCTGTCTGGAAGAGCCTGCGTTCCGGTTTTGTAGCCAGCAGTCAGTTGCTTGGTTTTTTTATAAAACCTCCGGATGTTATTGCGATCGCGCGACTCTTCGATCTCCTTGAGCTGGGAAGCTGCGTAATCCCTCTTCTTTCTACGCAGGATCTTCTTTTCCTCCCTTCTCCTGGCTCGGTACTCTTCTCTCGCTGCCCTTGTTTTGCGCTGCAGCGCTTTCTTGTGTGCATCTTCTGTCACCTTTTTCCTGTACACGCATTCGTCATCATACCACGGGCTCTTTCTCTGGGGTGGCTGGTACCCTAAGGTAGTTTCGGCTACCTCCTTGATGATGTCCCGATACTGGCACCACTGATTGTTGACGTTTGTGGTAGGTGAGTGCACAGAGGAGAGTTTCATACTCAGGCGCTCGCTGTAGGCTCCGGCTACTCCAGGTGTTCTAAGGCGTCCAACGTCGAATTTCTTCTTTTGGGCGGTTCGAAGTTTCTTCTCGTTGGACAGTCGAGCTCTGAATTTAGCCGCGACAAGAAAATGGTCAGAGTCGAGTCAGAGTTTGCCCCTCGGTATGTGTGCACGTCAAGGATGTTGGATGCGTGCCTCGCATCGATTAGCACATGGTGGATTTGGTTGGCGGTTCGACCGTCTGGAGAGCGCCAGGTTGCTGTGTGGATCCTTAGTCTTGGAAACCTAGTGCTACTTATCACCGTATTACGAGCTGCTGCAAAATCGATTAGTCGGTAGCCGTGGTCTGTTGTCGTTTCGTGGATTCTGTTCTCACCAACTAACCCGCCAAAGATGTTTTCCTTTCCGATTTTAGCATTGAAGTCCCCGAGTACAACTTTTACATCGTACTCCGGACAGGCTCCGTAGGCTCCATCCAGGAGGTCATAGAACTCCTCCTTGATGGGATCTTCAGCCGCGTCGGTAGGGGCGTGTGCACATATTAGGCTCATGTTTTGGAAAGTAGCTTTGATGCGGATCACAGAAAGGCGATCACTTATCGGCTTGAAGTCAATAACTTTTGTCCTAAGCCGATTTCCCACGACGAATCCGCATCCTAATACATGCAGTCTTTTGTTGCAGCTGTAATAAATGTCGCAATCTTTTCTTTTCATCATGCCTGATCCTATCCATCGTATCTCCTGGATCGCGGTTATGTCTGCCTTGTACCGCGTGAGGACAGACTCAAGTTTTTGAGTAGCAGCTGGGGTGTAGAGCGTTTGTACATTCCAGGTACATACTCTTATATCGTTGTCCGTTGACGTTCCGGGTCTGGTTGCCGTTTGAGGAGTTCCATTTTCCGAGGCTGGTTGTGTCTCTCTCATAACTAGTCGTGTTTTCCATGGTCGGGAAGTTACCCCGACGGCATAACCCCCAACCTGGAGGGCCAGGCCCTTGTTTTTACCCTAGGACAGCGGGCCGGAAAAATCCGATGTCAGTAACCCATTTTGGGATATGAGCGCTGCCGTTGACCTATCGAGGGCTCGTCCGCCACCGACTCTTTTCCAACACCCTGGGCTCAGTATTGGAAGTCCCTATAGACCTGTTGTTCAAATATGTCGAAGCAGCTCATATAGGGATTACACTCTTAGTAGTTAGACCTGACTGGAACTGTAGGCGCCACCGTTGATTCCATCTAGGGAATTCCTCCGCTGCCGCCTAAGAGTAAGTGCCTTAGTGCGAAGACACTCCTCCCCCCTCTCTCGTTCGCTGCCACCAACGACCTTCCACAGGGGTTGGTTACCCCATCTCAGGTCGAGGTACTAGGCACCCACCAGTCACCAACGTGGAGGTGAGAGTAGGAGTTGATAGTGAGAGGCTAGAGTGAGAACGCTTGTGTTCTCATATAATCGCATCACTACCCTTAAACCAGCTGTTCGTTGAAAATAAAGTTCTTCAAAAATGCATGGACTAGAAAAAATGTTATATTTTCGTTGCGCTTTCTTCTTTCCTTGTCTGCTATTTTTTGATCTCAAATTGTTTACTTTCGAAGGATTACTCATCGAGGTATTCATTGAAAAAACTCATCCTTATCTACAAAAACACAACAGAAAAAAAAAACAACAGATATGTAAAAATTTAGCCAGAAGAAATGTCTTGAACCATTAATGGGCGCGGTAAATTTTGACAGATAAAGTACAGTCTGAAATGAAAATTTGATTTTTTAGCTGAAGCAGCTTATGGATTCGGCTCGGCTAAATGGGCTCGGTTAAATTTAAATTTTGGAAAGAATTTTGTATGGGAGCTAAAATTTAGCTCGTGTATCCTACTAAGCTTAACTCTGCAATTCGGAAATGACATAGGGTAGGCAATAATCTAACACAAGTCACGGAACAACTTTCACATTGATAACACACTTATTCAAATAAATTGAAAATTGATTATACAATAACTCACCCACGAATATGTAAAGTAGGTATACCTACTTCCCACCTGATCTAATTGGCAACCTAACAAACCGACTAACTGAATAGTTTTTTTCGATTTCAAGCCAAATCGTATTGCGCCACTTATTGAAATGCATGCAGTTTACGCATTAGTACGCATCAATTCCACAAAAACGAAATAATTTTCCATTCTTTCACTCGCTCATCATCATAATCATCTTTGCGATCAGTGAGAGTGAAAGTGTAACAAAGCGAAACTCATTCACGCGTGTTAATTCACCTGTTGCATGCGTTTCATTAGCCGCATTTAAGCGAATTTTTCCACCTGACATAAATGCTTACCACAAACCGAACTGGCATTCTACTTCCATTCGCATTAAGCTCACGTACTGCAGCTGCTCGCGTCAGGTTAGATAACCTACCTCCTGCTTAAAGTGCAGTGCACAAATCAAGACCTTGATCGCAACGATCATAGATTTGCCCACAAACAGAATCTTCATCGCATACGCGTTTCATGCGCTCCATAGTAGACCAAAGAGCAGACGCTTAATTGTCTGCCAAATAAATTACTAGCATTTAATCTGTGTGTGCAATCTAAGTGCATCTATACAGTCAACAACGGGGCTACCACTGCCGTGCCGTTCGAAAAATCAGCGCTCTGCAGACCCTCAACTCACAGTCGACTTGTCGGCTGCCAGCCAACCCCATAAGGTGGTCATTAATTAGCTGGTTGATGATGGACCTTGAACTTGATGCAACAACTTGTGCTTGTTCAACGCGGTCTAGATTGAGTATAGCTTTATGTTTGTGGGTGAAAAATCATTTTCACAGAACACTGATTCTAGTCTAGGCTGAAACACGCGCGTGCTCTACAATTAAACTCGGGAAGCGTGATGGGAAGTGAAGTGTTTGTTGCAACTTAAATGCAAATTAATTAATTCTCTAGCTGTCTGTCGTCTTGGGTCGGTTGTCATACGAAAAAATATCATTTCCGCATATGGCCGGGAAGAAAGTCGCTCTCCCCTAATAGACGCTCATTAATAGCATTGCACTTGTTAGTTGCAGTTTCCAAAGTATAATGCAACAATTTCCGCGATTCGCAAGTTTTCATGTTCAACGCGAGCGCCTATTATATAGTTGTGGCCAGTGTCGAGAGTTTACAACTAACCACGGACTGGTGTGTGGTTTGTTATTTTTAGCTTCCATGTTGGTAATGAAAACTAGCTCCAACTTTGCTAAGAGTATATTCATGTTCTACATAGTTTAGATGTGTGTATAAGCCGCTTAACCGTGCATGACAGCGATATTTTCATGCGAAGAGGGTGTTGCACCCTATTTTAGTAAATTGTTAACAAGTAAGATGGAGATAATGCCATGTTATGTTTGGTTTTTAGAAAGTTGCACTACCGGTCAAGGGATAACAACAAAATGTGCTTTTGTTTGGAAAAGTCATTCTAGGTGATTTTTAGGTATAGGCTATAGGATACATGCTTATTCTGTGAGTGAGAGTTGCTAACTCTAATCTAAAGGCACTTTTATACATTCTCTCTCATAGGTCATATTATAAACTTTTTTATATCGACAGCTATAGGGCGCGTATTAAAATAATTTTGACGAAATTATTGCTGACATACAGAATACGTTCGGCCCTACGAAAGTCCTTCATGGAACTAACTCCCACAAAATTTAGGACTTAGTTCATATGAATTAGATTGTTGGGGGGTGATTCGAGGAGCTGAAAGCCTTCTAGGTATGGCGATTCTCATCGGGTCACTCTCAAGTGTGAGTTTTACCTCCTAGGGGTAGCGACCGGGCAATGAATCCTAGAATGTAGCTGAACTTACTAACGCGAAGAAAACCAAATATGGAAGGACAACGAAAAGATTTGACTACTCCAGGTGGAATGCACGTCAGTGAAAATCCACTCGTCTCTTTAGAGGCGGTAGGGCCACGGAGTCTGGAGGACCCTACTTTCATGGACGATCACACTGTTAGTCAAGGGTTTGGAGGCAGCTCGCTACTTGACATACTAAAATTAAATCGGCAGGAGGAAACCAGTGACACCCTGGATGTCACCACTCTATCGGAGAGACCTTGGCCGGACATGACTGCTCTGGGGGAGATGTTCTCCTCCCGGTCTAGTAACTCCGAGACAGAGAACAGACTTCTAGAAGACACGCTCGTTCCCACCGATCAAAAGAAGACTCCCAGAACCTCCGAGTAGAAATCCAGAGACGATTACAAATGCGGCGCAGGGACATAAGGCCCAGGGACATAAAGCCCAATTTTTATTTTTGGGGCTTATGTCCCACTTGGGTGGGACTTAAGGCCCAAATTCAATTTCGGCCTTATGTCCCACCTAAGTGGGACATAAGCCCCAAATAAAAATGTTGGGGATTGTGTCCCACTAAATAAGAATTCAAGAGAATCTGCACCTGGTATGTAACGATTGAAACCGGTTTTTTCTTCTCTCTATTCTCAAAACTTAAAGTACTGTTACTTGAAATTTGGGAAAACCATTACTCAAACCTTTCAATTACATTGCATTCAGTTCAGTTTTTGTTGTTACGAAGTGCATTTAAAAAATGGAAAGTGAAAGCATTAATTCTGAAGTCCTCGAGTTTTTGCCAGGGCTCAGAAAAAATAGTCGTGTAATGTATTTAAAGGCTGAAAAGCAATTATATGTGATAAAAAGTGTTTATAAAACAAATATAAAGCATTATACATGCTATATAAAAACATGTAAAGCAAGAATTACGTTTGATAGTGCATTAAATAAAATAATAAAATTCAACGATGCCATACATCCACACGGTGACCAGGAGGACATGATGAATAAAATGAAACTTTTGAATTCAATTAAAATTGAGTGTTCCGCTCCGACTAAAAGAAGAACTTCGGCCAAACAAATTTTTGACGAAAAACGATTAAAAATGACAGACTCCGCACACCTAGTTCAATTCAGTTCAATCAAGCCAAACCAAAACCGCCCAGAAATCTAAAGGAAATAAAGGAGGCATTTTCAAACAGTAATGTCTTGACGAACTACGGCATGTCAAAATACAACAAATAAAAACAGTTTTACAAACACACAATATTGGAAACAAATTTTGGATACACGATTTTTTTGGCATCTAAAATCGTTGAACTAATTCAAACACTGCCTCAATCCGATAGACATTTTTTAATTGATGGGACGTTTAGTGTACTTCCATCATGTGGATGTAGGCAGTTGATAATCATATACATCGCCCATGCTGAACATGTAAGTAACTGTTAAAACTCAAATAATTATACACATGTTATGTTATGTTATGTATGTACACTCTAAAAAAAAATCGTGTAATTTTACTATCATTAAGCGAGGAATCTAGGTACTTGCCTACCATAATTGCAGTATTTTTACGCACGTATCAATTTTAAATATTTAATGCGTAAATTTTAAATCTTTGTTGTGTAAATTCAAACATAGATTTTAGATAATCTCAAAAACTAAAACAACAAAGTAAACTAAAACAAAAAGTAATTTGAGAAAAGAAAGTTATAAGATTCTAGTTATTTAGATTTTAATAAAATAAATTTATAAAATTTAGTTTTTGAGAATTTGAGAACAGAAGCTTACATATGCAATTCTAGAATTGCATATGTAAGCTTCTGTTCTCAAATTCTCAAAAACTAAAACTAAACTAAACTAAAACAACAAAGTAAACAAAGTAAAATAAAACAATTATTAGATTTTAATAAAAGAAATTTATAAAATTTAGTTTTTGAGAATTTGAGAACAGAAGCTTACATATGCAATTCTAGTTTTAGAGAATTTGATAAAATTAAAACCCAAAAATCGCGCGATTTTTTTCTCTAAATTTTATAAAACTTAGTTTTAGAGAATTTGATAAAATTAAAACCCAAAAAATCGCGCGATTTTTTGGTTTTAATTTTATCAAATTCTCTAAAACTAGAATTGCATATGTAAGCTTCTGTTCTCAAATTCTCAAAAACTAAAACTAAACTAAACTAAAACAACAAAGTAAACAAAGTAAACTAAAACAATTATTAGATTTTAATAAAAGAAATTTATAAAATTTAGTTTTTGAGAATTTGAGAACAGAAGCTTACATATGCAATTCTAGTTTTAGAGAATTTGATAAAATTAAAACCCAAAAATCGCGCGATTTTTTTCTCTAAATTTTATAAAACTTAGTTTTAGAGAATTTGATAAAATTAAAACCCAAAAAATCGCGCGATTTTTTGGTTTTAATTTTATCAAATTCTCTAAAACTAGAATTGCATATGTAAGCTTCTGTTCTCAAATTCTCAAAAACTAAAACTAAACTAAACTAAAACAACAAAGTAAACAAAGTAAACTAAAACAATTATTAGATTTTAATAAAAGAAATTTATAAAATTTAGTTTTTGAGAATTTGAGAACAGAAGCTTACATATGCAATTCTAGTTTTAGAGAATTTGATAAAATTAAAACCCAAAAATCGCGCGATTTTTTTCTCTAAATTTTATAAAACTTAGTTTTAGAGAATTTGATAAAATTAAAACCCAAAAAATCGCGCGATTTTTTGGTTTTAATTTTATCAAATTCTCTAAAACTAGAATTGCATATGTAAGCTTCTGTTCTCAAATTCTCAAAAACTAAAACAACAAAGTAAACTAAAACAAAAAAACTAATTTGAGAACAGAAAGTTATGATTCTAGTTAATTATTTATTTTTATGTTTTTCATTTTAAGGTATATCCTTTTCTCTACTCGCTAATGAGTAGCAAGTCAGAAGAAATGTATGTACATATGTTTCAATTTATTGAAGCTAACTTGTTCAATTTCAATCCGTCTTCGTTTACAACGGATTTTGAGCAGAGTCTTCGCAATGGACTTCAAAAAGTGTATCCAAATGCCGAAGTAAGAGGCTGCTGGTTCCATTACATTAGAGCACTAAAGAGGAAAGCATCGAAAACAAAAAATTTTTGTCATATATAAGAAAGGATAAAGAAAGCCGTGAACTTTTTAACAAGTTTTTTGTTCTGCCCTTACTAAAACCATCATTGATTGGAGAGGCGTTAAATATATTGGAAAGTTCAGCTTTGAAATATAAATATTTTGAAGATTTCGTCAAGTACTTCAAGAAACAATGGATGTCTAAGGTACCTCATCTTATACAAAATAAAATTATAATATATTAAAATCTATTTTATTTGTTTAGGATCCATCAAAACAGTTCTCGGTGTATAAAAAACCTATGCGAACTACAAGTTTACTGGAGTCGTATAACCAAAAATTGAGTCAAGTTTTACCGAAACATGGCAATTTTTTTAATTTTTGCGAGACTTTGCTAGACGAAGAATTCAAAGCCACTGTTGACTTTATTTCGTCATTGGATGGGGAAACATGGAATATGTTTGAGCGCCCCAAAGCGAAATTTGAGAAAAGGAATGAATTTATCGATAGTTTAACGAAGAAACTGGACAAACGAAGGATAACTATTTCCGAATTTATAAATCAAATGGCGTCCAAATTATATGGGTTTTCTAACCGTAGTGTTGATATGTCTTCCGAACAATCAGATTTATCAACCGACAACGAAGAAGATATTTTGGACGTCGCTGGACCACATCATCACAATGAAACCTTAAACTGCAACATTTGTTTTGAGAATCCTCGAAATATATTGCTCTTACCATGCAACCATTTTAAAATGTGCAGTAGCTGTTTCTCAAAACTAAATGAAGACTCAATAGCTCAACATAATGAATTATTATGTCCGTTTTGCAGACAAATTATACAAAATACTTCGTTTATTTATTTATAAAATGTACCTACCTTTTCAAGATTTTGTTGAATTTACTTTTTTTGTTAATGTTGAAAATACTTTGTTTTTATTTTGTTTATTGTATTAGATTTTTGTTTGTTGAATTTACTTTTTCTTTGAAAATATTTTTGTTTGTTTATTTTGGATAGATATATTTTTTGTTTTTCCTAATTTTCGTTCAAATAAAACATCAAAAAATTATTGAAATCTTTTTACTCTTCTACCTATGCCTCTAAAAAATTTGGGACTTATGTCCCATTTTTAACAAAAAATGTTTGGGGCTTATGTCCCACTTGGGTGGGATTTAAGCCCCAAATTGAATTTGGGCCTTAAGTCCCACCCAAGTGGGACATAAGCCCCAAAAATTAAAATTGGGCTTTATGTCCCTGGGCCTTATGTCCCTGCGCCTACAAATGCTCGTTGAAATTCCTGAAGAAAATGAACACCAGCAAAGCTGCTAAGCTCTCGGACAGATACAAGGCTCTGATGAAGAAGCATGCCAAGAAGGTCAAGCAGTACGAGAAACGACATGGCACCATGACACATCCCGTACTGTTGACAGTCAAGGCTACTGACTCATCGACTAGCTGTGAAGGTGAAGCCAAAAATGTCGAGAGGGCCGGGGAGCAGCCTATTAAAGAGGTAAACCCTACCCCCTCGACATCCAAAGCGTCAACTTCCAAAGTACCACCACCAAGTATGTCAAGCACCATTCCCAAGGAACCGATCGGCAAGTCTAAGAACTTAGCAACACGGTCGGCTCAAAAAAAAAATATAATCCGCTGACGAGGTAACAGGTAATGTGGCTAAGAAAGTGAAGTCTAGTCTCAAGACCGCTGAGGAGCTAACTCTAGCTATCATCGACCGCAGCAACCCCAATAGCAAGCTGTCAGCCGATAATTGGCTAAAAGTGGAGACCGAGATTCTCAAAGCCATGATTAAAGAAGGCAACAGAGATATCTGTGAGTTTGACGGAGCGGGTTGGCGTAAAGGCGTTAAGGATATGGCAACAGAGCGTCTTTTGACTTCCTAACGCCCCTCATACTCAGCCTTGGTGAAATCTTTCCCGGTGCTAAACTGGACGCGGTACCTGCCTCAGTCCTACCTCTTCGTACACTGGCGTACGTGTGGGTACCTCCTCCGGTTCTGGATGTACAATCCATACTCAAGCTAGTGGGTATGTTGAACAAGGAACTGAAGGTAGAGGAATGGAAGGTCGTAAGTTCGAAGACGCGGGAGAAAGGGGGCGGCTTGGACGTCGAATTGCGGTGGATCCTAGATCCGCCGAACATCTGAGAGCTGTAGCAGGAGTCGTCAAATTCGGACTGGGGAACATTAAGTTCTCTCTTTCTAAAAATTATGACCAGCGTCGAAAAGCTCAGAGTGGTTCAATTTAATTTGCATCACTCACAAGCTGCCACCGACAACCTGCTGCTTTTTATGACAGAGAAAAATGTGGACGTGGCCTTAATCCAGGAACCTTGGCACGTCAAAGACAAAATCCATGGATTTTCCTACACTCCGACTGCACAGGTAAATTGAGAAGCTGCATATTGGTAAGGAAATCTTTAAATTTTAAACATTACTATCGTTTCAGCAACGGCGACCTATCAGTGGCGGTGTACGACCGCAAGGGTGAGTCTCAGCTCATTCTTGCATCCGTATACCTGCCATACGAAGACCATGACCCACCACCTCTATCACTAAGGGAACTGGTACAGCACGCAAGCAGCACCAAAGTCAACTTGGTTTTAGGTATGGACGCTAACGCACCCCATACCAATGGGGTAGTTCGGACATAAATAAAAGAGGTGAGTCTGTTTTAGATTTTATTATTCTTTCCACCCTACATATTTGTAACAGAGAGGAGGTAATAGATCTAACTTTAGCACTACCAATCAGAAGCTTTAAGGTCAATGACTGGATGGTCTCCCCGGATTGCTCCTTTTCGGATAACTTCAGGATAACATTCACTATTGACTTTCAGGCAACCAATGAACAACCCTTTAGGAACCCTGTTAAGACTGACTGGAAAAAATTCTCTGACTTTGTCGAACGTCGACTACGGCCTGATCCATCAGGTAACTTGTCAAACACGACTCTGGTCAACGAAACAGTCAACATGTTCACAAAAACATTAATAGACTCTTAAAAAATCCTGTCCTGTTAGTCGTCCCTCCAAAAGATCACATGCCGTGTGGTGGAATACGGAACTTCGACTTCTCAGGCAAAAAACCAGGAAACGAAGAAGACTAGCGCGAATATCGCACCAGTTTCTGCGAGTTTAAAAAGAAAATAAGGGCAGCAAAAAGAACAACCTGGGCAAACTACTGCTCCAGCATCGAATCTATCACAGAGGCGGCTAGAATACTGAAAATCCTGGCCAAAGCCCCTTCCACCATGGGCTACCTCTACAGGGATGATAAGAGCTGGACAGCAAACAACCAGGCAACCTTAGAACTGCTTCTAGGAACCCACTTTCCGGGCTGTACACATGAGGAACTGGTAAGCATTATGGAGTGTACTATAGTAAAGATCAAATAGCATGTGCTTTAAAATCCTTCCAACCCTACAAATCTGCGGGACCGGACGGTATTATACCAATCATGCTACAAAATACGAGTGAAACGACTATCCCGTGGCTCCAGGCAATATATAAAGCTTGTCAGAAACTGGGATTCATTCCAGACAGCTGGAGAAAAGTGAGAGTTGTCTTCACCCCCAAAGCTGGGAAAGCCAGTCACTCCACACCACAGCGAAAGATTATAGACCAATAAGTCTCTCTTCTTGGTCTAGAATCTGATCAAATTTTCACACTCCGACAGATCTTGGAAAAAACCCAGGAATTTCAGATCGATACACACCATCTATTTATCGACTTTAAAGTCGCCTATGATAACGTATGTAGGGACGAATTATTATACAAAGCCATGTCAAGATTTGGCATCCCCGCCAAACTCGCCCGTCTGTGCAGGATGTCGATGGAGAAATCTCGCTGCTCCGTCAAAGTCGGCAAGAACACCACCGAGCCATTTGATGTCGAAAAAGGTTTGAGACAAGGCGACGCGCTAACATGTACTTTCTTTAATATCGTTCTTGAAGCAATTGTACGAAACTCACAAGCCAACGCCAGAGGTACACTTTTTCAAAAGTCCGTCCAACTACTTGCCTATGTTGATGACATTGACATTATTGGCAGAAAGCGGCGAGCTGTCAGTGGCGCATTTGCAAGCATCGAAACGGAGGCGGCGAGGATGGGTCTGGCTGTCAATGAGGACAAAACGAAGTATATACATACTGTCAACGAGAAAGGACTCTCAACATCGGCGACTTGTACAAAACGTCATGGACAGATACAACTTCGAAGTAGTTAAAGACTTTGTATACCTGGGCTCCACTATCAATTCGCAAAATGACATCGGCGCAGAGATCAAGCGAAGAATCACTCTTGCCAATCGCTGTTTCTTCGGGCTAGGAAGGCACCTAAGAAGTAAAGCCCTCTCTCATAGAACCAAGGAGATATTATATAAGACCTTAATCATCCCGGTCCTGCTGTATGGTGCAGAAGCATAGACCCTGTCAAAAGCGGATGAAAACCTTCTGGGATACTTTGAGAGAAGGATTCTTCGAGTGATATTCGGTCCAATTTGTGACGATGGAGTGTGGAGAAGAAGATTCAATGACGAACTATACGGGCTATACAGCGACGCTGATCTGGTCAAAAAGCTAAAAATTCAATGGCTGAGATGGCTGGGACACGTGGAGCGTATGGACAACAACGCACCAGCCCGACGAGTCTTCGAATCCACCCCTGAGGGACAACGCATCAGAAAAGACCCCACCTTAGGTGGCGCGCACAATTGGAGAACGACCTCAACCAACTTGGTGTGCGCAACTGGAGGCAGCTAGCGATGGACCGAGCTAGTTGGAGGGGCTTGTTGGTTGAGGCCGTGGTCCACCCCGGACTGAAAACATTAGAAAGACTATTGGACGTACAGATAAGGAACAATCTAGAGACTAATGGCTCCCTATGTGGTTCACAACACGCATATGTGAAAGGCAGATCTGTGGAAACAGCACCTTAAACCTAAACGAATTTACGTTGGCAGCCTTTCTAGACATAGGAGGTGCGTTCAACAACCTAGATACAGAAACCATTACATCCTCACATGAGGAGCTTGGTATGGACTACTACTTGATTAACTGGGTAAAAACAATGCTTAACAGCAGAATCATTAACAGCAGTCTTGGAGACAGTACCATTGAGACATCGGTTAATAGACGGACGCCACAAGGTGGGGTCTTATCTCCCCTCGTATGGAACATCTCAATAAACAAACTTCTTAAATCACTCGTCAACAAGGGTATCAAGGTGGCCGCCTATTCAGATGACATAGTTGTCCTGATTTCAGGAAAATATATTCCCACAATTAATGATGTCATGGAATCTGCGTTATCAGAGCTTTCTAGGTGGACGGAGAACAACAGTCTATCGGTTAACCCTAACAAGACTGAACTCATCCTGTTCACCAGTAGATAGAGGATACCAAAATGGGAACCACTAAAATTACTTGGAAGAATGAAGAAAGTACTAAACGCTTTTTACGCCTGCACGAAGGCTTTCGGGTAGAAATGAGGCTTACAACCGAACATAATGCACTGGATGTACACCGCAATCGAAAGACCAATTCTGACCTATGGCTCGTTTGTATGGTGGGAGGCTGTTAACACTAAATCCAACCTCAAGAGCCTGAACAAGGTACAAAAAATTGCTTGCATAGGTATAACGGGTTCACTAAAATCTATACCACAACTGGGTCTAGAAACGTTGCTGAACCTACAACCTATCGAGCTATACACTAAGAACGTGGCAGCCAAAGGTGCTCTCAGACTACGAGAGAACAAAATTTGGAAGCCCGAGTCATTCGGTCACTCACGCATACTTCACATCTTTGATCAGAGCGGCCTCATGACACTCACAGACTACAAGAAACCGAGGTATGACTTTGACAAAGATTTTACAGTCTGTATACCGGACAGGAAGGACTGGCTCTCCCCGAGCAATCGAGCATTGTCATAAAAGGTATACCCATCTTCACAGATGGCGCAAAGACGGAGAATGGAACGCGAGCAGGAGTTCTCTCAGAAGAATTAAACATCAGTCACTCATACCGACTGGCAGACCATTGCAGCGTTTTCCAGGCGGAGATCTACGCGGTTAAGAAAGCAGCGCAAACTGTCTTAGCGAGGGAACTTACAGCAATGGAAATCATACCTTCCGCGGGGTTAGCCAAGCATCGCTTAAAGCATTTAACTCCAATCTGGTAAACTGCAAATCAGTATAGCGCGAACCAATTCACTTGGCCAACCGTCGGTTGCGCAGAGAGAGGATTTAAGAGAATATACACGACACAAAACAAAACACAAAAACAAAATACACAGAAACCTGCGCAGTAGAATGGCCAAGTGAATTGGTACGCGCTGTAAGCCGGCATTGAGAGCAATAAACCATCATACAGTAATACTGTGCTGGGTTCCTGGACATATTGTTGTAGAAGGGAACGAGGCAGCAGATAAACTGGCTAGATGCGGCCCTGAAATGGACGTACTATTAGCTGACAGAGAAGTACTACTGTCAACGCAGCTAAGGGTCTCATTGATAGTGTCACATTAAACTTGGCTAAGGAACAACACTCCTCGTTGTACCATAACTCGTAGCTTGTGGCCAGCAATCGATACAAAAAGGTCAAATATACTAACATCTTTTGATAGAAATCAAATCCGAGTGCTCGTCGGGGTATAACCGGACACTGCATAATTGGGAACATGGCCAAAAGACTAGGTATCTTCACAAATGACTTCTGCAGAAGTTGCAGAGATGAAGAGGAAATAGAAGGATTGTATAGTAACGAAATATTTAAAAAAAAAAAAAAATTAAATTATATTATTTTTCTTCAGCTATCTTCGATTTGATTTTACTTACATTTATTTTTGCTGTCTACAACATTCTTCCCAAGGTGAGACTGCTGCCGCTGGTGTTGTCTCCCCCTATTCAGTCCCCGTAACATCGAGCACTGCTAGTTTTACTGTAGGTCGTATATACATATGTTAGTAGATGTCTTCACGGTCGCCCTTCTTACTTGACCGTCTTTTGCCTTGATTGTGCTAACGACAACTCCTTTTGGCCAAGCATTTCTTGGTAGCTCATCATCTACAATAATGACAACATCGCCAACTTCCACTAGTTTCGTCTGTCCAAACCATTTACCTCTTCGAGTTAAGTTGGGCAAATACTCTAGCACCCACCTTTTCCAAAATATGTCCGAAAGACGTTGACTTTTTTTCCAACTCTTTCGAAGCAGCAAGTCTTTTTCGTCAAATTTCCCAGGTAATTTGCTCCCATTTGAAGTTCCCAAAATAAAATGATTTGGTGTGAGAGCTTCTTGATCATCGGGTTCTAGTGGAAGGTAGGTTAGAGGTCGAGAATTAATAATAATTGCTTCAACTTCGATTAGAAATTATTGAAGTGATCATGGAGCCTCTGATTGTGTGTAACTACTTTGAGGACTCTTTTTACAGAACCAATCAATCTTTCCCAACTGCCTCCCATATGCAGGATTGCTGGTGGGTTGAAATTCCACTTGGTTTCAGTTGAGTTAAAATTTCTTCGATAACTGTATTATCGATGGTTTGGAGTGCTTAAGTTCTCTTTCAGCTCCTTTGAAATTGGTTCCATTGTCTGAAAAAAAAATCCTTCGGCATTCCTCGCCTTCCGATGAAATTTCGAATACATATGATGCGAGAATCAGTTGAAAGATTATAGGCCATCTCCAAGTGTACTGCATGGATTGTTAAACAGGTAAAAAGTGCACACCATCGTTTTTCAGATCATCGTCAAGAAGTTACATGTATTGGACTGAAATAATCCACACCGACATAAGTAAACGGTTTGATATATGCAGCAAGTCTCGCAGGTGGCAAAGGTGTAGTTTCTGGACTCGTTGGTTTTTCGTTATACATACAACATTGTTGGCATTGCTTACGAATTGCTTTTAGTTGAGCTCGTAAACAATAAATCCAAAAACGCTATCGAATTTCATTGATAACTGTCTCCTGGGCAGCAATGATGTAATCCAATATTAAAAGAGTAATGCTATGTTTTCTACTCATTAATATTGGGCGTTTCGTATCTTCTTCAACACAGTCATCATTGTCGATTCGCTCCTTCATCCGTAGAACTTCATCTTCATCTATGTAGGGTGAACATATGGCAAGTTCGCTGTACTTTGTCAAGCTTCCCCCGTTCAACAGTATTGCAATCTCATCACTGAATAGGTATGTCGTATTACGAAATTTTTATCAAAATTGTCTGAGCACGCTGAAGTTCCTCTGACTTGATAGTGCCCCTTGGTAGTGTTTCACATATTTTTGCAATTCTCAGATTACCTACAAATAGGGTTGCCAGTTCGAAAACAGTTTATATCTGGACATTGTGTGGAAATTCCAGGACTCGTCTGGACATTTCAAAGTTCGACTATTTTATTTTTGTTTATTAATAAAAAAAGGCAAATAATTTTTTTTATTAATGTGCAAATAAGCGTATTTATTTCAATACAAAAAAAAACAGAAAAGAATTACAAAAACAAAAATTAAACCCTCCAACTTCGACCTTTGACTGAAGTATTTTTAGTCAAACCTGAGAGCGCCTGAGAATCGGCCTTTGACTACAGCATATAGAATAAATTACAAGCTTGTTTATAGAGGATTATTGCCACATATATTTAGTGTTGGCTTTCACATAATAATTTACAAGTTTAGTGCCTTCAGGCGTATTTAAAAATGACTTACAACTTAGACAGCTTTCGTCAAGATTCAACCGAATTGAAAACTCGGCCTTTATTCAGTCAAATGCCTTTCTGTTTCTTTTTTTTAGTATATAGGTCGTTCAATAAACTGAAAACTATTTCGCTAAACGCATTACTAACGGGTATTCCAAGTACGAATGATATCAGCTACTTCAAGTTTTTCAATTCAGTATGTATGTACTTGTACAATGTACATACATATTACATACACATTTTTTAATAAATCATGGAATTTGAAAAATAAGTTTTGCCGGGACTTTTGACTGGACGACTCATTTTTAACCGGGACTCTGAAAATGTGTGTACCTCAATGACAGGTTCCTCACTCGTTTGTAATGGTTCCACTGGCCACAAGCTTTCGACCTCGTACAAAAATAAAGGTGCTTTAAACCATCTACTATTTTGATCAAAAGCTGGTGTCTTCGTCCACTTGGTAGCTTCGTCTACAACGTTTTGTCTGGTTGGAATGCTTTTCCATTCGCTAAGCTTAGTGTTTTGTTGCACTTCGCTTATCCGGTACATAACGAATTGCTTGAATTTTTTAGCATCAGATCGCAACCAAGACAACGTCGGGCGCGAATCAGACCAGAATACTCTTTTCTGAATAACTATCTTGTGACCCTTTGTTATAGCATCAGCCAATCTAGTACCTATTACCGCAGCTTGAAGTTCCATTCGCGGGGTAGACATAGGATGTTTCGAGGATACTTTTATTTTTGCTCCAACTAGGGCGCAATCCACTGAAGAACCGTTACTTATTCTGAAGTATCCCACAGCTCCCATCGCGTTTTCGCTAGCGTCTACAAACACATGCAATTGCATGGAAACGTTATTTTCTGCTGTCATAGAGGAATAGCACCTCGGAATCCTCACGTCTTCCACAAGGGGCAATAAACGTAACCAACTTTCCCATTTGATCTGCAAGTGGCTGGGAATAAGTTCATCCCAGTCATGTCCAGACTTCCAAACGTCTTGAAGAAGTATCGATAGGGCCACTAGATAATATGCCAAGAAACCCAGTGTGTCGAAGACAGACATCAATATTCTCAGCAACTCGCGCTTAGTGGGCATCATTGTTCCTGACAGGATTTCATTATGGATCTTCGTAAAACGTAAAGAAAATGCGAACATATCACATATCACATTCTGTCTCCCACCATATTCCCAAAACCTTTGACGCAGGCGAATCTGTCTGTATTTCCTTCTCGGAACCGCATCGAATTAAATCGAATGAGCTCAAACTAACAGGTAATCTTAGGTATTAGCCGTGGAGTGCTCATGTAAGGATTGGTCAAAATTGGACAAAGGGGCGTTTCACCGCCCACACAAAAAAAAAACATTCCCAATCGTATATCTCGAAAACTACCAAATCGATTGAGCTCAAACTTACAGACAATCTTAGTTATTGGCCCTGGAGTGACCCTATGAAAATTGCTCAAAATTGGACAAAGGGGCGTGGCACAGCCCATACAAAAAAAAAAGCATTAAAAATCTTATATCTCGAAAACCACCAAATCGATTGAGCTCAAACTTACAGACGATCTTAGTTATTGGCCCGAAGTGGTCCTATGAAGTTTGGTCAAAATTGGACAAAGGGGCGTGGCAACGCCCATACAAAAAAACATTCAAAATCTTTTATCTCGAAAACCACCAAATCGATTAAACTCAAACTTATAGATAATCGTAATTATTGGCCCTGGAGTGCTCCTGTGAATATTGGTCAAATTTGGTCAAAGGCGAGCGGCACTTCACATACAAAAAAACTATTCAAAATCTTATACCTCCTATACAAACAACATCTTCTATGGGGCGAAACTCGATGACGTTATATCTCGATAATATTTATTACAATAAAAACAGTTTACCTATTAAACCATTTGGTATTACGAAGTGTGCAGGGGGTTCGCTAGTTTACAATTAAAATCATATACAATTTATAAAATTTGTGTGTCTACGAGTTGTTGTTAATGTAATTCTCTCAAACAATAATGCATAGAATAAAATTTTATGTTTCTCTTTCTGTATGTAAAACGGACACTAACTATCGCCTAACCAGTAAGCAATCAATACGTGACGGATTTTCCTTTTGTATTGCGTGTAAAGTTGGCACAATTTTTATACCCGGTACCACCTGTGGTGAGGGTATATTCACTTTGTCATTCCATTTGTAACGCACTTAAGGAGTAGTTGTAGGTATGACAAACTATATATATTATTGATCAGCATCACTTTCTTAGTCGATCTAGCGATGTCCGTCACCCTGTCCGTCTGTCCGCACGATTACGGCCGTAATTTAAGAGCTATCGACTTGTGAAAAAACGAAGAAAAAAAACATACTCAACTCAAACATTTTTGGAAACGGGAGCCGGAGCAGTGACAACAGGAGCGAAGACAGCAGCAGCAGTGACAAGGGAACCAGCATTTTCATAAATGATGCGCTTACGAATTACACACGGGCTCTCTTTATGCAAACTAGAGTTGTAAAATACTTAAGTATTCCAGTACTTCAGTCCTCTCAAGTACAAGTACTAGGTACTGGTATTTGTACTTCAGTACTCTGGTACTGGTACTTAAAAAAGGCAAGTACCAGTATTTTTCAAGTACCTCGTCGCAAGTACCAAGTATCGCGTACTTAAGTACCAAAGTACTTGAGCAGTGCTTTCAAGTACTGGTACTGGTAAGTACCAAGTATCGCGTACTTAAGTACCAAAGTACTTGAGCAGTACTTTCAAGTACCAGTACCAGTACTTGAGCAGTCCTTTCAAGTACCAGTACCAGTACTTGAAAGTACTTGAAAGTATTTTTCAAGTACCTCGTCTCGTTTTCAAGTACCTCGTCGCAAGTACGAAGTATCGCGTACTTAAGTACCAAATTACTTGAGCAGTACTTTCAAGTACCAGTACCAGTACTTGAAAGTACTTGAAAGTACTGCTACTACTACAGTACTTTCAAGTACCAGTACCAGTACTTGAAAGTACTTGAAAGTACTGCTACTGGTACTTGAAAGTACTGGTACTGGTACTCGTACTTGAGCAGTACTCTCAAGTACCAAGTATCGCGTACTTAAGTACCAAAGTACTTGAGTAGTACTTTCAAGTACCAGTACCAGTACCAGTACTTGAAAGTACTTGAAAGTATTTTTCAAGTACCAAGTATCGCGTCTCGTTTTCAAGTACCTCGTCGCAAGTACCAAGTATCGCGTACTTAAGTACCAAAGTACTTTCAAGTACTTTCAACCAGTATTTTTCAAGTACCAAGGTATCAAGTACAGGTTGATACCTGTCTGTACTTTGGTACTTAAGTACGCGATACTTCGTACTTGCGACGCGGTACTTGAAAAATACTGGTACTTGCCTTTTTCAAGTACCAGTATTCGAGACTGAAGTACAAGTATAAGTCCCGGTATTGATACTGGTATTGGTACTGGTACTTGAAATATTACAGCTCTGATGCAAACAAAAGAAGTGAGAAAGCGGAAAAATTATAAATGTGCATGGTTTAAAGACAACCGGATACTTGTTAGGAAAGTCGAGGGTGGAAAGGTTATTTCTGTTAAATCATTCAATGATCTCGCACTTATTTAGTGCATTTAAAATTATTATTTATTCAAAACTGTGATTTAATGAATCTTAATGATGATATAATAGATGACTTTTCTATCCTCGAACTAAATACCTGCTGTCATAATGTTTTCACTGATAGTTCATACTGTAATAATAAGCTTTTTCTTGTCCATCAAAATGTCAGAAGCATGCGAGAAAATTTTTCATCACTTAGCTATTACGCACCTTGATTCATTCGCAAGCATTTCAGATGTGGTTATTGTATCTGAAATTTGGATCTATGGGTTTGAGAAAAATGATTATCATTTACCGGGCTTTAAGTTCTTTGCGAACACAAATTAAAGTTGTAAAAGATGGGTACGTAATTAACGATGTGAAAAGTATAGATTTTAACCTTAATTTACTAGATAAAAACGATATGGTTTCTAACTACATGGCTATTCTGGCATCGCATGGTCTTGCGAGTTTGATCAATGAACACTAGGATGGTATCGGGAAGGTGTTTGGATCACTTTTATGGAAGATTGACCAATATCTCAATGATCTCCTGCGAAAGTGGCATTTTTGATCTAAATATTACCGATCACTCTATGACAGCTCTGTTGGTAAACATTGACGTAATTAAAAAAGCGAGTGTTCGGGTAAGTGTCCCAAAAAGAGTGAACAAAATTGATTTCATAAAACTTAAAAGAAATCTTTTTTTTTTTTAGTTTTGGGATGCGGTTTACGAGGAAACAGATGTCTCTGCATCATATTCACTATTTCAGCGCATTTCTGAATGCGCTTAGTAAACATTAACGACTGTACTTCCATTGTGCCTTTAAATAAAGCCTGCAAAAGACTTAAGCCCTGGATTACAAGGCTTTTTGTTAAGAAAGTTCAGAGAAAAAAATGAATTAAGAATTAAGTGTTCAAAGAACCCAAACAACTTCAGATTGAGTGATCAATATAAAAAATTATGTTCTAGACTTAAAAAAGAAATTCGTAAAAGCCGTGACGATTACTATAAAAACCAATTCTTTTTTGCTAAAGGTAATCTGAAGAATGAATGGCAAGTTGTTAATAGTATTCTCAAAAAGTCTTCATGTTCTACTAAGCCTAACACAATTAGTATAAATGGCTGTAATGTGTCTGACCAATTCGATGTTGCTAACGCTTTCAATAATTACTTTTCGTAGTAGCCACCAGTTTATCTTTTCAAACAGGCCAACCAAGTTGTTCTTCTTACTGTAACAGTCGTGAGCATCTAGAAAGTAATAGCTTTTCCTTCGAGCCCATATCTGCATTTGAACTTTTAAAAGTCATTGGGTCCCTTAACGGTTCTAATGCTAGCGGCTAGGATGGTATCTCCAATATAGTTTTAAAACGCATCGGATGTTTCTTGGTAGATGTACTAGCAGTTATTTTTAACCGAAGCATATTTTCTGGAATTTTTCCTACAGCTCTCAAATGTGCGGACGTTGTGCCTCTATTTAAAAAAGGCTTAGCGGAGGACATAAGTAATTACAGGCCAATTTCACTACTTCCTACTTTTAGTAAAGTTTTTGAAAAAATTGTTAAAATAAGACTGTTATCTTTCCTAAACAAGAACAAATTTTTCAGCCCTGTGCGGTATGGTTTTCAGAAAGGAAAGTCAACTGAAGATGCTTTACTTAGTTTTTGTTCCAGTGTTTTCTCCAGCTTTGATGCAAAAAAGTTCACTGCAGGTTTATTTGTGGATATTACGAAAGCCTTCGATATGGTTAACCACACTATCTTGATGAAAAAACTAGAAAAAGCTGGAATTCGTGGCTTTATGCTCGATTGGTTCAGTTCCTATCTTTCAAATAGATCTCAAAGAGTTAAAATTGGGGAAATCAGGAGTGGTCTAAAGTTCTTAAATTTGGGAGTACCTCAAGGCTCTGTGTTGGGACCTATTTTGTTCCTTATATATATTAATTCTCTTTTGGAACTTGATTTTAAAGGTACACTACTGCTTTCACAGATGATGTGGGATGTTCCTAACCGTTCAGATAGTGCTTTAAACTTGGCTTCTGATATAAACTGGGATCTAAACTTATTAAGGATCCGGTTCGCCGAACATAGATTGGGAATTAGTTCCAAAACTAAAATAATGTTCTTTAACCCATCGACCACAACTGACTCTAATGCCGAATTTTACTTTCATTCTACGAATTGTAAAAAATTCAAACTAGTTAGCTGCTCATGTGCCCCAACGTCAACTTGTCCAACGTTTAGTAGCACGCTACATTGCAGTGATGAGTGTTTTTTAGTTGAAAGGATCGAAGAGTTCAAATACTTGGGACTGATTATTGACTCCAAAATGACATTTGTAAATCATACGCAGGCATTGAAAACATATTTTCGTTGCGCTCTCCGACATTTTTTCTATCTAAAAAGTGTTTGCTCTGAGAAACTACTAAGAATTATTTATTATGGAATTTTTCACTCGAAGCTCCAATATGGTATTGCCTGCTGGGGCGGGACATATCGGAATAAAATTCAGCCTCTTTTAGTTTTGCCAAAAAATGTATTGAGAAAAATTTGCCGAAAACACCGTCGACATCCTAGTTTGCCATTGTTCCGTGTTATGAAAATTCTTCCAGTCCGTCATTTGTATAGTTTTAAAGTATTGAAAACTTTTTTTTTTAGATCGGGAAATATGAATTTTAGATTAATTTCTGATTATAATTTACGTCAGAATTTGTTGAACGTTGTATCTGTACCTTTTTCCCGTACCACCGCTTATCGTAACTTTTATTTGGTCTCATCGCGGCGCCTGTTTAATAAACTACCTCAGTCCATCAGGTCATTAACCGTTCCTGGAGAGTTTGAGAAATGTGTTAAGCATTGGCTCCTTCAATTTAATTACATGAATTTAGATTGTATTCTTTCTGACATTTTGTTGTAACTTAAGTCCTTTTTTTCTTCTTTTTATAATGAATATTTACATATAATTTGAATTGTAATATTTAAAATGAGTTCATATTATCTTGTTTTTTTTTGTTTATGCAATAATGTGTTTATAACTATTTAAGGGTCACCCCACCAATAATTAAGCTATTGTAATAAAGTTCTTTGAAGTGGCATTTGACACTATTTTAATACGTATAGTATACAAAATACAAAATGTCGCTAAATTATTTCAAATAAATAATTTATATTGTATTCAATTTTTGAAATAAATAAAACTAACTAACTAAAAAAAAAATTCAGTTAGTGTTGAAAGTGGTGAAAAATCCTTCTTTTTAAATCATTTTTGCCAGATATTTAGAAGAAAATTTTCGTTGTTTTTTTAGTTTTACTGTTTTCACCGACTTTTGAAGTCGATGTTCCCAGATTGGAGTCAACGTCTTCAGTAATTTTCCTTTTTAGCCACCGTTCCATATTTTAGGAAAGCAACTGGGAATACTACGACTAAATATTTTAAAGAACAAACACGAAATGCGAACGAGACAGAACAAATGATATTATGAGATTTGCCTATAAAAGAAGAAAATACGCATAACGGTTCAAATGTCCCCTACTGCAAATTTCGGATTCAAATGCACATACCCTTTTTAAGGAAAAGAGTATAAGCAAGCATTACAACAAAACTCTTCATACCTACAGTACAGCATACAAACAAAAAATAGGAGAATCAGCCGATTATCGTGTCTTCTTTTAAACTTTTTTATGTAGTGGAATTGTTTGGTAGATGATCGTTTTTTAACTTAAACTTGATTCATGCATTTGTTATTGAGAGGGGTAGGAAAATGGTATGAAAAGTAATGAAAACGTTTGTTTGTGTTTCACATTGGAACGATAATAAAGACGTATTTTTCATATGTTTTATTGGAAGGCCGTCGCGGACCCCTTGAAAGTGCTCGGCGGACCCCCATTGGGAGACGCGTCTGGTAGCGTCTCATTGTTTGGCATTCATTCCTCCCATTCTCAATTGAAACAGTTGTTTTGCCAAAAAGACTTGCAACAAAATACATGTTTATTATGAAATGCTTAGTTCCGTTAGTATGACGTCAAACTTATTGCACTTACTAAGTGTACTTTTCAGAATTTTATTAATTTTCGTTGCAATGCCAATTTTTACGTTTTAAGAGTTGGACATAAAAATAGGTGTGCTTCTTTAAATTGTTTAAATTTTACGATTTTTTTCAAAAGTGTTATTAAAAAGTGATTAACTTTAAAGGTGAGTTTGTTTTTTAATCACTTTATCACAATTCTTGCTTAAGTTTTTGTTAAATAATATTTTAAGATGGGTGGAAAAGTCCACTGCCCTGCGGAAGATAGGCAACTAGTTCAGCGATTAAGGGGTGAGGGTAAAACCTATGAATTTATAGCAGATGCTCTTGAAAGGTCACAGAACTTCGTAACCAATGCTCTTAAGCCACCATTAGAGATAGAAAATAGAGCATGGCCGAAAAAAACCACAGCTATTACCTACTGACCGCCGCATTTTTCTTTTAGCGAAGTCAAATCCGTTTGTTTCGTCACGTACTATAGGCGCACAAATTGGGAATAGAATCAGTGCACGCACAATCCGCAGAAGACTACAGAACTTCAATCTCCCAGGAAGAGTCGCCAGAAAATTTCCACTCCTAAGAGCTAGGAACGTAAGGTCCTGAAAAGAATTTGCCTTAAACCATAGAAGTTGGAACGGACCTGAAGGAGTGAAAAAATGGTGGAATATTCTGTGGAGTGACGAAACCAAAATAAATTTGTTCTCCTCGGATTGTGGGCGTAACGTAAGGCCACCAAAAGGAAAAGAATACCATCCTCGCTATACACTGAAGACCGTTAAACATGGTTGTGGAAATATAATGGTATGGGGTTGTTTTTGCTTGTATGGTGTCGATCCTAAATTTCGTGTCAATAACATCATGACAAAATATGGATATAGGGACATCTTGGAAAATGTAATGCTTCCATTTTCAGAGGAAAACATGCGCCCCCGATGGCATTTCCAACAGGACAATGATCCAAAACATACGGCCGGTATTGTTAAAGACAGGTTTCAGGATCAAAACATCTCTGTGGTTTCATGGCCAAGTCAATCTCCAGATCTGAATCCCATTGAGAACTTATGGGATGGACTGAAAAGAAAATTAAGGGGTCAGTTCCTCACAAATGGGAATCAACTGTGGGAAGCAGTGCAAAGAGAATGGTATTCCATTCCTCCCGAAACGTTCCAGACATTTTTAGGATCAATGCCACGTCGTCTCCAAAAAGTTTTGGAAAATAATGGAGATTACTCAGATATAGGAAGTTAAAAACAAAACAAAATAAAATTTTTTTAAAATCTACAATTAATGATTATTTAGGAACACACCTATTTGTTTGTCCAAGCGGGAAACAGAACTCCAAAAGTTTTTGTTATTTTTTTTAATTATTCGAAAAATAAACAGATAACTAAGTTCCATAGTCCTTAAATAATGTAAATTTTATTAATATAATTGTAAAAACAAAAAATAAATTGAAAAAATTTGAAAGAATTGAGTTTTATTAAAAATTTGTTCTCACACCTATTTTTTTGACCAGCAGTGTATATATCTAATACTGTATAATGTACTTCAAATCGATGTCAACATAATGAACAAACGCACCATACGCATTTTGTATTACCTACATACATATTTCTTTTGTCAAGGCCAATCAACTATCTCCCCAGCGCCACCGACTTCAATATGCATGCAAATATGTCTAACACACGCACTAAAAGTCAAAACATGCAATTTTCTTTTCCATTTTTAATGATTTCTCATTCTTTGCCCCCATGCAATTTGTGAAACTAGTGAAACGTCAAACTGACACTTTGCATTGCGGTTTTTTGTTTGCTTTGTTCATATGCATTTATGTGACATATTGGCTTTGAAATATGCGACCACTAATTATTGTTAGCATTTTCTAGGGCTTCTAGTTGCATTGCTATAATGCGAAATGGGGAGTGAGTCAGGTAGTCCAATATAGGTTCATACAATAAATAGAAACATTGTCGACATATATACATGGACTCAAGGCTGACGATTGAAAAGGAAGAGACAACAAACATTCCTGAAGTGATTTGTGATTAGCAGTTTTTGCTCACAATATATCTATCCATGTATTGAACGTTTTGAAAACTTGCAGTCTATTTTTAGAGGGTTGAATAAGATATGTTTCTTGGTTGGAATCACGTGTGACATGAAGGGAATTGATTTATTTGCAAGTAAATAGGTACCTACCTATTTATAGAGTAGAAGAGATAAACTCTTCAAATATAGGGATGGATGCCCACCCGCTTTGGCGATGCATTGTATTTCCTTATTAAACCAACTGTCATTCAAAGTCGCATTGGAAAATGTAAAAACGTTTGCGCTTAGCCGGGTAAACAAAATACCAAAGACATGTATCTGTCATCTGCCAAAATGGCAATTGCGTATGTTGGGTGGGTTATGGAATATAATCATGTGCCGACTTACGTGCAACTGCTACTCATCCAGCATTCCGTTGGTTATAAAGAATTTTGTTTTATGACAGCTTGCTTACAAACATTCCTTGATGACAGTGATGTTATGGAAAATGTCCACAAGTGCCGCTGTTTAACTGAAAGAAAATTAGTTGGCAGAGGATCTGATAATAAATTTATATATCATACATGTACCAATTTCAATAGTTTAAATACTGTCATTTCATCACCTTTCTATCATCCAATACCATCTAAATTGACTGCAAGGCTACTCAGATCATTGAAAAGTGTCCACATCAACTTAATTTTTGAATGGTTGCATTATCGAGTTCGCCGAGATTGTCGAAGAAGTATTCTCCGAGATATAGTTTCCTGCGACCTATGTACGTGCATACACTCAGAGAAAAATCCTGTGTAATATTGCCTTAACCGCATTAGGTAAAGTTTTTTGTATGGATGTTATTAGACAAGCATATTTCTCCTTAAAACTAAGCACACTTGTATACGACCTAACTAATGGAAAATAGGCTGAATTGCCTTAAACTGCTTAGTAGTTTTAACCAAGAAATAACATGTTCTTTCTTAACTTTGCCTTTGATTGCTAGGTAAACTAAGTCATTTTGCCTTAGGTCTTAGGTAACTTTTCTTAAAAATTTCGGTAGCGGTTTAACTTTACCTTAGGCCTAAAGGAGTTTAGCCTTAAATCTAGAAAGACACCCCTTTAATTGCCTTAAATTGTGTAAATTTGCCTTAGGGTATAGCTAGTTGAATTCGCGTCCAAAAATTAGTCAATCTATTTGCAATTTCCGTAAAGCAATTGTTAATTGTGTGCCTAAATGTTTAGACAAAACAGCGGCAGTTTTTGTTAAGTATACAAAATTCAAACTGCGTTCTGGCTTGCAGATTACAATAATAAGGTGAGTTTTAACAATAGTGTCAATAGTTTCTATTATGGACTATAACTGCTGATAAAAAAACAACATCCCTCGTTCATTATCAATAACTTTTTTGTTGTAGGAAAAACCAAAATGTCCCCAAAGATGAAGATTGATGTTCTAGAAAAAAAAAAGAAGCTCAACACGAATGTTGTCGAGGAATGTAATAATGAAGGTATGTTTTTGTTTATTAATATCGAGGACAAAGAACTTTATGTTTGAACAAATTTATTTTTTATTACAGAATCTTTGGATGAAACTGGTAACTGCTGGGATATTGGAATGAAACAGTGAAATATGGTCAACGAAAACAATGAAGCAAGTCGTAAAAAAAAATTGTGAAACTGTCCGGTATATACAAATATGTACATAATAAAATATAATATAATAAAATAAATAATTTGAGTTTCAATTAGCATAATGGTTAAAAGCATATTCCTAATAACTAGGCGGGCAGTCAATAATTCACCACACTTATAGGCTAGCAAATAAACACCTTAGTATAGGTAATCGAAATTTGCTTTAGCAATCTTGCAAAAATTAGGCAATTTCTAAGGCAAAAACATTTTGTTATGACCTTAGTGGTTAAGGCAATTCAACACAGTTATTGGCTAAAAATATTGGCAAAAATTGCCTTAGTCCTAGGAAATATTGCCTTCGGCAAACATGGATAATTCAAGCTATATCTAAGGCAGTTCTACACTGATAATGTGGCAGTGTATTTACCTAAGCAATTTAACCCATCTTGCCTTAAAACTAAGTAAGCTCAAAACGGCCTTAGGGCTTATGCAAGTTAGCACTCGATTTAGGTAAATTTTACACATGTTTTTCGTTGAGTGTAGGAGATGAAGAATAGTCCCTTCCTCCTCCTCGTCCATGCAGCTTCTACAGAAATCGCTGGAAGGGAGACCCAGCCTGAGAGCATGTCTCCCAGTAATGCAGTGACCCGTGATGACACCTACTAATGTGCTTATATTGGATCTTTTTAGTGTTACAAGATTGTTGGAGCGCTTGAGATCCAGCATGGGCCAGATCTGTTTCGTGATGGAGCACGTGGTGTTGTTTGACCATCTTCGATTAGTGGCGCTTATAGCATTTTGTTTAATTAAAAGTTTACACGTAGCGAGAGGCATACAGAGATTCCCGGCTCCCGGAAATTACACCAGAGGAGATTACGTTAGATTTTTCTTTGGAAAAAAATGCCTGAAAATTTTCTATACTATGTGTAAACGCCTGAGAGAACATGTTTGGAAAAAATGCCAGAAACAATATTTTCTGAAAGAAAGAAAAAGGGAGCAGTTCCGAACTTTACACACAAAACACCTTGCAGAGGCTCCCGGAAATTACGCCAGAGGAAATTACGCCAGAATTTTTTTTGGAAAAAATGCCATAAAATTTTCCATACAAAAGTCTGGCTTTCTTTCCTAGGAAAAAAGGCCTGACTTTTCTGGCAATCTTTCCACAATTTCAGGCATTTTTTCCAAAAAGTTTTCTGGCGTTTTTTCCATTTCTGAAAATGCAAAAAACGCCAGAAAGCTTTTTAGAAGAAATCTGTTTGAAAAAAATGTCAGAAAAAAACTTCGACAGTTTATTCCACTTCTTGTTTTGGAAAAAGAGCCAGACAACTGTAGTTTATAGCAATTTTTGTAACAAATTAACAGTAATATTAGTTATTCTTGTTGGCGGAACGATTACTTGCGTTGTCTTTTAGTTTCTTTCGAATGTTCATCAGTGACTGTGACGTTGTAAAAATAAAAAAATGGAAAATTTTCTTTACGAAATTGTTAGTGGCAAGCAAAAAAGTAGTAAGCTTTTGTACGTTATCGAACAAAAGCAATTGTATAAAAAAAATATAGTTACAAGAACAGTGTGATATATAATGCTATATAAAAATTCCTACGAAGAAGAAACGGAAGAACTTCCAGAAAACACCACAGAAGCAGATATAAATTATGTGTTATATGTCAGGCTTTACCACCATGCAAACACATGAAAGTATGCTCTGAGTGCAACATAAAGTTTCAAGCGCAAGCAGTTGCAGATGGACAACGAAATTATAAATGTCCATGCTGCCGGGAAATCGTAGCAGACACATTTCAAGTTTACATTTAGTAACATAATTGTATGTTACATATTGATAAATTGACAAATAAAAAGGCGGAAGTTATTAAAAACTTTTTTCCGAAAAGAATTTGGAAATTACACCAGAATATATTTATTTTCTGGCCTAATTTCCATTTTACTATCTGGCTGGTTGACTAGTAAACAATTTTTTGTCGTTTTTTCCAAAAAATAATTCTGGCGTAATTTCCGGGAGCCCTTGCAGACACTCCAAATCCTACAGTGACCCTGAGAAGGGGGTTGCATACATATCCCACTGTTTATATAATAATACACATACATATATTATATCCACAATGCATAAACAGTACAATATGTTTGGGGGCATTTGGCCCCCTGCAAGCTGCAACCCCCCTGCTTGGGGTCACTGTAGGATTTGGAGTGAGTGCGAGGTTTTTTGTTAGTGAACTTCTATAATTTTCAAATAAATAACATTTTCTGACCTTTTTTTAAAAATTAGTTTGGAAATTAGGCTAGAATACAAGTTGCCTATGTTTATTATCTGGCATAATTTCCATTTTACTTTTTGGTGCTTTTTCCACATCTGTATGGCATAATTTACTAATTTCTGGCATATTTTCCAAACAAAATTAAGATTTTTTTTTCCAAATTCGAAAACAAACAGATTTTCCGGTATTTTTTCCAAAAAAAAATTCTGGCGTAATTTCCGCGAGCCGTGGAATGCCTAGCGAGTTCGTCGGCCTTGCAATTCTCTATAATGTCCTGTGGCCCGGTACCCATATAAGGTGAATTTTGAATTGTTCCGCCATCTCGTTAAGAGATAAGCGGCAATTGAGGGCGGTTTTGGAATTAAAGATGGCCGAATCCAGGGATTTTATCGCGGCTTTACTATCGGTAAAAACTTCGATATCCTTTACGGATATTGCACTATACCGTAGCCACGACAGGGCCTTCTTGATCGCCATTATTTCCGCTTCAGTGATTGGGAATGATATGGTAAAAAGCAGATGGATGGATGGATCTCCTGTGAGAGCAGGTTTCAAAATTCTTACTGAATTGAAACTGGGGGACGGTGAAATCCGTATCTTTTGGGATGCATTCTATTTTATCTAAAATAGACAAGTGACCAGTTTGTCGACTGGTCCACAGACGGATTGCTTTCATACGGGTTGCATTTGCTGCGACTTGTTTACAATAAAGGTCTAGCCGTAGCAGGTGGAATAATAATGACCATCGCCGCTATTGGAGTGGTCCAAAGCGCTCCACTGATGCAAACACATGCGGTCCTTTGAACACGACGAAGGTGCTTGCAGTGAGTAGCCTTTTCAAGCGCAGTCCACCAGACGACGACGCCATAGGTGATTATATAGGTCTAATGACGGATACATAAAGCCAATATGTAATTCGAGGCTGAAGTCCCCATTTGCTACCAATAGCTTTTCTGCAGCAGTATAATGCCGTGGTGGCTTTCTGAACCCTCTGCAATATATTGGGTTTCCATCTCAGTTGGCTGTCTAGAATGAGGCCTAAGTACTTGGCTGTATTAGAGAGCACCAGCAGGGTGCCATTTAGTTTTGGGGGAAAAAGGACGGGAATTTTGTACTTCCTTGTAAAGAGAACCAATTCAGTTTTCTGGGGATTGACGTCAAGCCCACATTTTTTTGGTTCATTCAGAGAGCCTGGCGCATTCTGCAAAAGATTCCTAAGTGTATTGAGATGTTTCCATGAGACAGCGATAGCATAGGCATAGGCAATTACCGTGCACCCTTCCCTTTCCAATATTAGAAGAAGTTCATTCACCACTAGGTTCCACAGAAGAGATGAGATCACACCACCTTGTGGCGTATACTTTCTGACGAACCTTCGAGCCGATGTTTCGCCCAGCTTTGAATTGATGAACCTGTTGGTGAGCAACTGATTCGGCCATTCGCCAATCGACTTATCAATTCCAAGGCTCGTCAGTGTGCCAATAATTGCCTTTGGTTCGACGTTGTTAAACGCGCCCTCAATAATGCATTTATTTTGTTTAGAAATCTCCGAATAAAGGTCATTGTACTCCTTTTTTCGGGGAGAGTACGATAACTACGGCGCCAAAAATTGATAACAGTATTTTGTAGAGGAGTTAAATACAAGCATATCTTACTCCGTTTAGGCGGGAGGGGTAATTTAAAGAAAATGGTACTTTAAATGGAAAAAAAATATATTAAAAAACAATGGCAACACTTATAATAAAAGACTATATCATTTTAGAAAGCCCAGAATCTGTTCTTTCATATTATTTTTAATTCAAGTTATTCCCTTAAATAGTTTTTGAAAAAAACAATTTCAAACTTAAAATTTTAGAACAAAAATTGGGGTGAGTAAAATAATTTTGGCGATGAAAACTAATGACGGATTTATGTAGAGGAGTTAAATGCAAACATTTTTTACTATGGGAGGGGGGGTCTATCTCGCTCCGGTTAGGAAGGAGGGGTAATTAAAAAAAAATGTATAAATAAAATTAAAATAAAATATTAAAAAACAATGGCAACACTTACCACAACGAACTATAGTATTTTTTAAAGCCAGGAATCCGTTATAAATTGTCTAAAATGCAAATCAGCAAAATTTTTTCTACCAATGTGAAATTTCTGGCCAGAGACTGTATCTGAAGAATGTTGTTGATATTGGATAAACTAATATAATTAAAAGAAAGTTTGCATACACTCAGCCTTGCACCCATCCCAAAATCCAACAGTGACCCCAAGCAGGGGGGTTGCAGGGGGCAGCATGCCCCCCCCCATACGCATTTCAAGGGGCAAGGGTAGCAATTTGTACTCTAAGCGGAGCGACATATAAAAGTAATTTTCAATTTTCTCAAAAATTAAAAGACATAAATCAATCTGGTTTTCAGTGTTCGATTAAGAATTGATTTAGGCAGTAAAAACTACAAACAAATTAAGTATCTATTTGCTCAATATTGAAAAAATCAGCATAAAACGTTTTTTTTTATTTTTTTTTTTTTTTCCTTAAATTTCATGTTTGAAAGTATTTTTTTCAAAAACTATTAACAACTAAAACTTGATTTAAAAATAATATCAAAGAACAGATTCCTGGCTTATAAAATTCATAAAGTCCTTTATTGTAAGTGTTGCCATTGTTTCTCAATTAATTTTTTTCATTTTAAGTATTATTTTTTTTAAATTGCCCCTCCCGCCTAAACGAAGCCAGATAGACCCCCCCTCCCATAGTAAAAAATGCTTGTATTTAATCCCTCTACAAAATACCGTTATCAATTTTTGGCGCCGTAGTTATCGTACTCGTGCCCTTTTTTCAGATCCCCTATATCAATGACCATTGTAACACTTATCAATTCTCTTCGCATCCGACAATATTTTCCCTTCTTCCAGATGTTGACCTCTTTGATCTAAATACCCATATCCATCTTCATTCGATTCAAATTGCTTCCCGTTGAGAAATGATTTCAAAGGCAACATACCCCACTGTGTATCCCGGTAATTACAAATACATTCCACGATCATTTCGTAAATATTCTCTTGCTCTATTTTTTCACATCTTTTGTTAGTAAACACAAAGAGGCCATGATCTCCATGCATCTGTAAAAAACAAAACAAAACATTTAGCCTATCGTAAACAAAACTGCACTTTGCCTTAAAAAAATCAGTCTACTGGGTTATCCGAATCCGATATTGACTGCATCGCTCACACCCAATTGACGCCATTAGCATGTGCGTTCCACATCTGCTTGCATGTGCTATGAAATAAATAAAATTCAAAATCCAATGTGAATGTATCCAGTGAATTTTCATCTCCCAAATTCCAGAGTAAATCATTTCATACTGAAATAATTATGTACCATAAACTATTACAATTTTTTTGGCAAGCACTCAATTTATTTCGTTTAAAATGTCGACAATGTGACAAAGTCGAATAAAATAAGATCTGCTCAAAACGGTGCAGGGAAATAACTTCACGGGCAATAACTTCACATGGGAAATAACTTCACCTCGAGTGGGAAATAATTTCACATTTTTTATGTGAACTTATTTCCCACTGAAGGTGGGCAATAACTTCACCACAAATTTTGTGAACTTATTTCCCACCTATAATTTGAGAATTTTTCGATTCTAACTAGAAAACAAAAACGAAATGAAATTATTTATAATAATCTCAGTATAATTTTATTTACATAAATAATAACAAAAAAGTGTATAATTTCATGTACATATTATATATTACAGTGGAACTTCCATAAGTCGAACTCTCAAAATGAAAGAAAATTGATTCGAGTTATAGAAACTTCGAGTTATGAAGGCCAAAAGTTGAAAACGCAGAGTTCTCAATAAAACGAATACTTGAATCTGAACTTTACCAACGCAACACGCGTCCATTGTATCCATATTAAATTAAAGAACCAGGGGTGGGATTCTGTAAAAAACGAAACGAAAACCGCTTTCGTTTTCACTAAACCTGTCTCTATCATATCTAAGGCAATAGACAGAGACTGCTATAGTCGAAACGAAAGCGTTCGATCGTTTTCGTCTTACATAATCTGGCCCCAGAACTTTGGTTTGCTTCGCTGGAGGCACAATTCCAAATCAATCGGGTAACCTCAGATTCAACAAAATTCAATGTTATTATTTCTAGACTCGACGAATCAGTTCTTACGTTGGTAAAGGAAGCAGTACTAAACGCACCAGCAAAAGAAAAGTACGAGCATCTCAAGAAAGCACTTTTACATAGCTTCAGCGTCAGTCAAGAACAAAAATTCCGAAAGCTGGTATCAGGATTGGCCCTTGGGGAACGCAAACCATATTTTTGCTGGCTGAAATGCAGTCGCTTAACAATGGCGCTTTGGATGCTATCTATGTCCATACGTTCTGGTTGGATCAACTCCCACGTGAACTGCGAATGAGTTTGGCAGCAGGCAAACATTTAAACAACGAAGAACTAGCACAGCTCGCTGACGACGTATGGAACATTTCGTCTTTGTCAAACAATTCACTAATGGCATTACAAACTCATATTCCGTCACGAAACACAACTTTGGAGGATAAGGTAAATAATTTATCCCTTCAAGTGGAGCAGATGCTGAAGGAACCAAAAAAATGTCCGACAACGTTCACGTTCCCGATCCCGTCCACGCAAAAACGCCAAATCGTTGAAAGATAAGCCATTCTGTTTTTACCATCAAACTTTTGGTGGACGGGCAAGGAATTGCGCACCCCCGTGCCAGTTCAAACAGGAGAAGGAAAACTAGTCACCCCAACATCTCGCCCACTTTTCTTTTTCTTATAAAATTACTGGGCAACGTTTTCTGATAGACACAGGAGCCGACCTTTCCGTCGTACCCGCCAACCGAAACGACAAAAAACATCCATCATCAATCAAATTATATGCTGCAAACGGCAGCCATATCAACACATACGGTGAAAAAGCTATCACACTCGACATCGGCATGCGAAGGCCTGTGCGCTGGGTTTTCAAAGTGGCTGATGTACCATATCCATATGGCATAATTGGCGCAGACCTCTTGCACAACTACCGCCTGATCGTTGACATTAAAAAAGGACGCATAGAGGATGGCGAAACAAAAATTCAAGTCAGAGGTACACTATCTGCTACATCCCTCCTGGGAATTTCGCAACTCAGCAAAGACGATTAGTATGTAGATCTTTTCAAAGAATTTCCCAACATCCTAGCAAATAACGCACAACAATCAACAACTTCACATGACGTTTGGGCTTTGGCACTTCATTGAGACAACCGGCCCAACAGTCCACGAAAGAGTACGGAGATTGTCACCAGAACTATTAAAAAAGGCTAAAGAAGAATTCCAGTTTATGGTGGACCAAGGATTCTGTCGTCCTTCAAATAGTCCATGGGCCAGTCCCCTTCACATGGTCCCAAAAAAATCTGGTGACTGGAGGCCATGTGGGGATTATCGGCGACTAAATGCTCAGACCGTACCGGACCGGTATCCCATTGCCAATATCTATGACTACGAAAACAATCTTCACGGCAAAAAAATATTTTGCAAAATAGATCTGGCACGCGCTTATCACCAAATCTCAGTGAACCCGAGCGACATACCGAAGACAGCTGTAATAACCAGAGGTAAGGTAAACTGATATACCCATCTCGGAATCCTCTTGCCGCTGGCCCCCTCAATTTTTGCCAGAAATCCGCCATTTTGTTTTCCTATCCATGTACGTCAATTCCTATCCGTGTACAATTGAACAAAAACAATTAACAAAAAAAATGTGGTGAATTTGGTTTGACAGAAGCCGATTGTCATAATTGTCAAAACTCGGAAAACAAATTGTGAAACAAAATGTGATTTGCTGTGGAAAAGTGAAAAAAAGTAAGTTTTATCATATTTTAATTGCTAAAATTATTTAATAAATACATTCTCCTCTCTTAAAGGATTCTTTTATCGCTTTGGAATTATGTCCAAGCAACATTTATTGAGCTACCCGGCATTGTCATTGGAGGAGGCTCTGAAGAAAGTTCATAAAATCTGCAGAACCATTTCTCTGGGCAGAAGAACTTCCCATTTAAAATAGTCTACTTACCGTGCAGATATTTGACATCGGAAATGAAGCTGAAAGTGACATAAAGTGGCTTGACCAAAGCGTCATAATGTCAATTGAAAGGATTTGGCTTTATGTCACTTTCACAAAACGACGTAAGGCCAAATTTAGAGATTTGGTATTATGTCATGCCACCATATATTTACGAAAATATTTTTGGTGGGACGTAAGTCCCAACTTTTTTTTGGGACTTAGGACTTACGTTCCGCTGGGATGGGACAAAGGTCCCGAATTCAATTAGGAAGTTCAAAAAAAAAGAGTTCGGGACATACGTCCCTGCGCCAAGTTATTTCCTACTAAATGTAGGAACAGGAAGAGCTAAGAGAAATTATTTCCCACAAAAAAGTGAAGGTATTACCGACCTTCAGTGGGAAATAACTTCACATAAACAAAGTGAAATTATTTCCCACTCGAGGTGAAATTATTTCCCGTGTGAAATTATTGCCCGTGAAGTTATTTCCCTGCACCAGAAGCAGCAGCAGCTAAGGATGAAAATTGGTTGGCAGACAGATGACTGCGCGCTTTCGCAAAGTGCTTGGAACTTGTCGAATTCCTCAAACAGGAGAGGACTCAGTTGAGTAAAACCCAAATTCCACATATATTGTCGTCTTTAAAAATCATTTAAATTTATAGCTGAATATATTTGAGTTAAATATACGATTTATAGTACATAATAATATCCCTTTCAAAGTTCTAGAAGGTTCCTGTATATTCAAAGTCACTAAAACCACTTCACGGTGATTTGATTTTTGAAGAACTGAAGAAAATGTATGCAGCTGAAAAGATCGATGGTATTCCATTTGGTATCCTTACCTCAGACAAGCGGGATAGTTGGGCAACCGCATATAGGGAGTTACTAGCTATAAAGGGAAATCAAGTCAGTCATGGAGATCCAAAAGTCATTGTTCATAGTCTCATTGGACGGAGAAGTTTGTAACGATCCTAATAGCAAAAATGTCATGGATCAAAGAAGTATGGTGGTAACCGCTGGTTCGATAAGACTATTCAAGTAAGTAAAGCAAAACCAGTTGAACATTAAAACAAAGTCCTTCCACTTCCACAGTTAATTGTAAGTCGAAGTGGATTCCACGGATTTTGCTATGAGCTTTCCCCTGCTGAAGGTCAACCGATTGCACTTATGACGGACTACATTATTAAGAATCTGTAGAATCTGTAAATATTGTAGGTAGGCTTGCCACCTTTTAGAAAATCTCGTGGAGGACTTAAAAAATTCAACTTTTTTTAAAACATAAAGACCGAAAATATGAGGTACCTAATTAAAAAAGTTACATTTTAACCACTGAATTTTTCCTTTTTATACCCGGTACCACACTGTGGTGAGGGTATATTCACTTTGTCATTCCATTTGTAACGCCCATAAGGAGGCGTTGTAGGTATGACAAACTATATATATTATAGATCAGCATCACTTTCTTAGTCGATCTAGCGATGTCCGTCTGTCTGTCCGTCTGTCTGTCTGTCCGTCTGTCTGTCTGTCCGCACGATTACGGCCGTAATTTAAGAGCTATCGACTTGAAATTTGGTACGTAAGCTTTTATCCACCAGACTGAGGCTAAGTTCGAAGATGAGCAAGATCGGATGAAAACTACTACTACCTCCCATACAAAAGTATCAGATTTATATAGCTTTTTATGTTAAAAATTAAATTGAAATAGCTACAGTAAAGATAGCAAGTTTAAACTTTGCACGTATTGTTTTAATAATATTTAAAATTTTTTGACAAAAAAGGAGCTTGATCGAATAAAAACTACCCATACCTCCCATACAAATATATAATTTTTTAATACTAAAATATTTTTTTATTTTACAATAATAGGCGTATTTTTTGGAAATCTATAGCTAGTTCACTTTTACTTTTACATGCAAAACTGGTATACTCACTTTTGGTTTTGTTATACCCACTTTTGGTTTTACATGCAAAACGGTTATACTCACTTTTGATTTTGTTATACTCACTTCCCAAAAAATACGCCTAATATAGTACCGGGTATTTGAGCTTCGGCATAGTCGAAGATAATTGTCTTACTGGTTTTTGATATGGTAGATACCTAATTATGTTTGTGGAGGACATTTTTCTTTTTGTGGAGGACGGAGGACATAAACTTACAAAGGAGGACGGGTGGCAAGCCTAATTGTAGGTGACTTGAAAGTTGTTTTGTACTTATAGTTCTTACAGAGAGGATCCAAAAGTACTTGAGGGCACCGACCGCACAAATTTTGAATCAAGCAAGAAGCTGACTTTAACTTCCTCGCCAGCTCTCGATAAACATATTCAAACTGCGAAAACCAACCTTGACAAACTGGCTGATGATCTTCATGTGCATGTTATGCACTTCCAAGTCTATGGTGAAGGTTTTTCAAGCTTTGTTCAAGTATTTCAAGTATTTTACAAGTAAATTATATTTATTTCCTTAAACGTCTTGCAATGACCAAATTTTGACCTAGATTTCACAAAACGCCGAGTGCTGCCTATGAAACTGCTCATCTTCGTATTTTCCGCAATGGTCATACGGAAACAATTCGTTCATGCTCAAACGAATCAATGGCGTTTGCCTTCGTAAAGCTGTCAATGCTCATCGTGAATACACAACTATGGCATTACAAGGAAAATTTGTCGATCGTCATTTACTTGGCTTGAAATTAATGGCTCTGGAAAATAAACTACCAATTCCAGGATAATATAATCTGCCAGCGGTAACAAGTATTTGGTATCCCTGAGTTCGTCGTATTGCACTCTAAAAGACTGTATACATTATTTTGTATTTATCTTTTCGTCTAAAAATTTTGTAGTAACAAAGTCGTTTCGGGGTTTGTTATTTTCACTTTCCACAAAAACACTGAAGTTGATACATTTGTTCTCTATTTTCTTTTACACTGAAATGAATTATGTATTTCCCTTTCTTGATTTGGCTAGAATTCCGTGTAATCGGTGGGAAAGTTAATAGTTTTGTTATTTTTTGGCACTAACACTAACGATATGCATATAGCGAATGATTTGCAAATTTTCGCGCCCGAATGGTGGAATTGCCGCCAATTGCGGCACGAGTACGATAACTACGGCGCCAAAAATTGATAACGGTATTTTGTAGAGGGGTTAAATACAAGCATTTTTTACTATGGGAGGGGGGGTCTATCTGGCTTTGTTTAGGCGGGAGGGGCAATTTAAAAAAAATAATACTTAAAATGAAAAAAATTAATTGAGAAACAATGGCAACACTTACAATAAAGGACTTTATGAATTTTATAAGCCAGGAATCTGTTCTTTGATATTATTTTTAAATCAAGTTTTAGTTGTTAATAGTTTTTGAAAAAAATACTTTCAAAAATGAAATTTAAGGAAAAAAAAATAAAAAAAAAAACGTTTTATGCTGATTTTTTCAATATTGAGCAAATAGATACTTAATTTGTTTGTAGTTTTTACTGCCTAAATCAATTCTTAATCGAACACTGAAAACCAGATTGATTTATGTCTTCTAATTTTTGAGAAAATTGAAAATTACTTTTATATGTCGCTCCGCTTAGAGTACAAATTGCTACCCTTGCCCCTTGAAATGCGTATGGGGGGGCATGCTGCCCCCCTGCAACCCCCCTGCTTGGGGTCACTGTTGGATTTTGAGATGGGTGCAAGGCTGAATGTATGCAAACTTTCTTTTAATTATATTAGTTTATCCAATATCAACAACATTCTTCAGATACAGTCTCTGGCCAGAAATTTCACATTGGTAGAAAAAATTTTGCTGATTTGCATTTTAGACAATTTATAACGGATTCCTGGCTTTAAAAAATACTATAGTTCGTTGTGGAAAGTGTTGCCATTGTTTTTTAATATTTTATTTTAATTTTATTTATACATTTTTTATACCCTCGTCGTCAGGTTGGTATTGAAAATGGGCTATGTCGGTCAAGTAGTTCTGGTACCTCCCATACAAAACCACTATTAGACCCATGTGTATCTACGTCTGTTGAAATCACGATAGCGTCCAAACGAATCGATCTAGGCGAATGAAATTTTGTGAGAGGACTTCTTTTTACCGTCGTCAGGTTGGTGTTGAAAATGGGCTATGTCGGTCAAGTAGTTCTGGTACCTCCCATACAAAACCACTATTAGACCCATGTGTCTCTCTGTCTGTTGAAATCACGATAGCGTCCAAACTAATCGATATAGGCGAATGAAATTTTGTGAGAGGACTTCTTTTTACCGTCGTCAGGTTGGTATTGAAAATTGTCTATGTCGGTCAAGTAGTTCTGGTACCTCCTATACCAAACCAATATGGCATGGCGAACATTTTGCATGACTTTTATGCAGTGGAGGGTATCAAAGCATCGGCCAGGCCGATGATAACACTTTTACTTGTTTTTAATTACCCCTCCCTCCTAACCGGAGCGAGATAGACCCCCCCTCCCATAGTAAAAAAATGTTTGCATTTAACTCCTCTACATAAATCCGTCATTAGTTTTCATCGCCAAAATTATTTTACTCACCCCAATTTTTGTTCTAAAATTTCAAGTTTGAAATTGTTTTTTTCAAAAACTATTTAAGGGAATAACTTGATTTAAAAATAATATGAAAGAACAGATTCTGGGCTTTCTAAAATGATATAGTCTTTTATTATAAGTGTTGCCATTGTTTTTTAATATATTTTTTTTCCATTTAAAGTACCATTTTCTTTAAATTACCCCTCCCGCCTAAACGGAGTAAGATAGACCCCCCCCTCCCATAGTAAAAAGTGCTTGTATTTAACTGCTCTACAAAATACCGTTATCAATTTTTGGCGCCGTAGTTATCGTACTCTCCCCCCAATTGCCACTTCACTTGAATTTGTTTTCCTTTATTTTTTTAGGTAAAATACGAAATTAAAAATTAAAATTATTGACTTACCTAACATCGTCGTCTGGTGCCTTATAAACCCTTAAGAAATTTGGGCATCCGACCGCACATTGCTTCGCCAAATTCCTTTTTTTTTTTGCTGGAGGCTGTCCGTTTTCCATTTTCCTATAACAGAGATTGATTATACGATTATACCTATTATGTATTACAATTTGGTATTAATAATTTAAATCTACTTACCCTTAATTCCTTTCTGTTTATCACATCCAAAAGCGAAAAAAAGAACCAATAAAAAAGTATCTGCTACCTACACAACAAAACACAAATTAAAAGTGAAATATTTTGCGATTTGGCAAGTTATGAGCCCAGCTCTTAGCCGTGGTTGTTGCGGCAAGAGTTCAAAAATACAGCATTATTGTGGCAAATTTCAACACGAAGTGTGGTGAATAAGTAAATTATATCAGTTCATTTTAATTATATTATTTTCCATCTACGATTATAAAAACCAGTATATTATTAAAATAGTAGTCCCAAAATCTGAAAATAGCTAATTTTTTGTTGGATAATTTGTTTATGTCACCATTCGGTCTCCGCAACTCAGCACAGACCTTCCAACGATTCATTCAAAAAGTCTTGGAGGGGTTAGATTTTGTTTGCGCCTATCTAGACGATTTATTGGTGTCATCAGCAAGAAGAACATAAACAACATCTTATGTTATTATGACTTACGATTAATAGAAAAAATGCTCTTTTGGAGCCAGCAGTGTAGATAAGGTTGCCAGACGGCCGGGACTCGCCGGGATTGTCCAGATATTTTAAGCGGTGTCCAGAGTCCCGGTTAAAAATGAGTTGTCCAGAAGTCCCGGCAAAACTTATTTTTCAAATTCCATCATTTATTGAAAAATTGTTATGTAATATGTATCTATTTCCTTATGCTGTCCAATATTTTCACCCAGTTTCGGGTAGGTATTAGCCACAAAATTTTGGATTTTTATGAAAACCCATTCGAAGCTTCCAAGGATATTTTTGAAAATATCAAGCAATTAACAGATATTTGCGCCTACAGTGCAGATAATTCATCTGTAAACTATATGGAATTCACAGTTCGGTTTTTCAAAAACTAAAAATTGCAAATAAACACATTCAAAAGGCGAATTGTAACTGCCATGTTACAAACAATTGTGTAAAATATGCCCTTAATAAGTCATTATCGGTTAAAATAGAAAACATCGTCATAAAAACGTTCAACAAATTTAGTACCTCAGCAACAAATACAGAGAGTCTTAAAGAATGTTGTGTTTTTGCAAGCACTGATTATAAAAATTGTCTGCGCCATGTACCGACTAGATGGTTATCACTTTTGCCTGCAATTGATCGCCTCATTTATAGCTGGCCGGCCGTAAAGATGTATTTTCTTTCGAAAGGAGAAGACTATTGTCGAAAAGAATTATGAACCAAGAAATTGTCGCCAGCCGAAAGAAAGTACAGTGTATATGACCGAGAACTTGCTGCTATATACAAAGCCGTCAAATTTTTCCGACCGTCAGTAGAAGGACGTGAGTTTCTAATCCTGACCGATCACAAGCCGTTGATACATGCTTTCAAACAAAGATCTGATAAAGCAACACCCTGACAAGTCCGTCAACTCAACTACATCAGCCAGTATTCAACAAACATCGAAACGCTAAAGGGTATACATACAATGTTGTCGCAGATGCATGGATTGACGCCTTACAACCAACCAGTGTCACAACTACCATTGACTTACCAGCTCTTGCAAAAGCACAAACGACTGACGAAGAACTTCAAAAATTGCTAAACATCTTTAAAAATCCAAAAGCTTACTTTCGGAACAGACAAGCAAGAAATCTTCTGTGACGTATCTCAACATGACATCCGTCCTTTTGTACCCAAGACATTTCGACAACAAATTTTTGATGCCTTCCATGGCCTGTCGCATCCAGGACCCATAGCCACATGCAAATCAATATGTCAGCGATAAGTCTGGATAATATAATATCCTTTATGAATAAGGATATAACCAACTGGACTCGAAGTTGTATCCCGTGTCAGCGATCCAAGGTGGGTAAGCATGTTCATACTAAACCTACTGTATTTCTAGAACCTGATCAGCGCTTCGACCACATACACATCGATATAGGACCGCTACCAGAATCCAATAGATATCTATATTGTTTAATAATGCTGTGGCCACAAACAGAAACAACTAAAGTCGAGTTTAGACGAAACTGGAAAATAAACTACCAATTCCAGGATAATATAATCTGCCAGCGGTAACAAGTATTTGGTATCCCTGAGTTCGTCGTATTGCACTCTAAAAGACTGTATACATTATTTTGTATTTATCTTTTCGTCTAAAAATTTTGTAGTAACAAAGTCGTTTCGGGGTTTGTTATTTTCACTTTCCACAAAAACACTGAAGTTGATACATTTGTTCTCTATTTTCTTTTACACTGAAATGAATTATGTATTTCCCTTTCTTGATTTGGCTAGAATTCCGTGTAATCGGTGGGAAAGTTAATAGTTTTGTTATTTTTTGGCACTAACACTAACGATATGCATATAGCGAATGATTTGCAAATTTTCGCGCCCGAATGGTGGAATTGCCGCCAATTGCGGCACGAGTACGATAACTACGGCGCCAAAAATTGATAACGGTATTTTGTAGAGGGGTTAAATACAAGCATTTTTTACTATGGGAGGGGGGGTCTATCTGGCTTTGTTTAGGCGGGAGGGGCAATTTAAAAAAAATAATACTTAAAATGAAAAAAATTAATTGAGAAACAATGGCAACACTTACAATAAAGGACTTTATGAATTTTATAAGCCAGGAATCTGTTCTTTGATATTATTTTTAAATCAAGTTTTAGTTGTTAATAGTTTTTGAAAAAAATACTTTCAAAAATGAAATTTAAGGAAAAAAAAATAAAAAAAAAACGTTTTATGCTGATTTTTTCAATATTGAGCAAATAGATACTTAATTTGTTTGTAGTTTTTACTGCCTAAATCAATTCTTAATCGAACACTGAAAACCAGATTGATTTATGTCTTCTAATTTTTGAGAAAATTGAAAATTACTTTTATATGTCGCTCCGCTTAGAGTACAAATTGCTACCCTTGCCCCTTGAAATGCGTATGG